>JAOTON010000063.1:1800000-2127529 GCA_034440635.1 Lepas anatifera | reverse complement strand
ACACTTATGAATTTTCCGTGTTGGTGTTATCCGCTTCCGAGTTTTTCGAGCATCCACCCCCTTCGATCGACCCTCGATGATCTCTGAAAGGATCGTGACTCTCCCATGAAAGGTCGATGACACCCCCTGATATGTCGCTTCCCTCCTCTTCCCCGCCTACATCGTACGAGTATCGGTACCTTCATGGTAGGATTTGGTGCCCCCTGACAGGTTTTGCCGTCCGAAAGTGCACTCCCCGCGACTATATGCTCCCTATCGGAAATCCTGGATCCACCTATGCGTTAGAAATATATACGCTTCGGTCTGGAAAATTCAATCTATAGGTATATGTGTCCTTCCCTGCCTTTGACGGACAGAAAGGGCAGTATAATTTATCTTTAAAAAAACGCATCGCATAGCGTATCTGTGGACGCCTCACCTGCGGATGATCTCAAGCGATGGCTTTAAAATCAGCATTTTCAACGATTTCATTGAAAAAATATTTGGGGTATAATTCGGGCAACTGAAAGTGGTGACGGTCCTCCACTTTTCTCCCGACATGCAGGCTTCTCCTGTACTGGCAGGGGTGTAATTTTCTATCTCTTTGGGGGTGCCCGAGCACCCCCAATCCTAATTTGAGCACCACCAATCATATGCTGAGCACCCCCAGTATATGCGCCGCCCCTTGCTTACCACCGCTGCCCTAAATAGTGTCACCCTATCTCGTCACTGCCACCCTGATTCGTGCCGCCCCTGAGAAGTTTTTCCCGTGCCGGGTTCATTACTTCCACCCTGATTGGTTCCACCTCTAGCTCATCAATGGCACCTGGCTTATCACTTGCCCCCCTGATTTGTGACGCCACATTACGCCGCCCCGCCTGGTCACTGCCGCCAACAGTTAATCAATGCCGGCTCCCTTCCTCCGGATGATTACTGCTAACTTTTGTTTCATCACTGATCAGCTGGCTGATCACTGACACCCCTGGTTTATTAATGCGGCCTCCGGCTAATCAATGCTGTCCTGGTTTATTTCTCCACCCATATACTTGCCTCTCCTGGGAAGTAACTGTCGCCCCCCGAATCATCACTGCCGCCTCCGGCTGATCACTGCCGCCCGTGGTTCGTCACAGCCGCCCAGATTCTTGCCGTCCCCTGGCTGATCACTGCCGCCCCTGGTTCGTTAAATTCCGCCCCCTGGCTGACCATTCCCGCACCCTGGCTGATAACCGCCACCCCCTGACTGATAACTGCCGCCCCTGGCTGATACAGCCACCACTGGCGGATTGATAACCGCCGCCCCCTGGCAGATAACTACCGCCCCTGACTGCTCACTGCCGCCCCCTGGCTAACCACTGTCGCCCCCTGACTAAAACTGTCGCCTCCTGGTTGATAGCTACCGCCCCTGGCTGATCACTGCTGCCCCTGGCTGATTACTGCCGCCCCTGGCTGATCACTCCCGCCCTCTGACTGATCACTGTCGCCTCCTGACTGATAAATGCCGGTTCTTGGCTGATAACTGCCGCTCCTGGCTGATCACTGCCTCGCCTGGCTGATCACTGCCGCCCCTGGCTGATAACTGCCACCCCTGGCTAATACTGCCACCACTGATGAATTGATAACTGCCGCCCCCTGGCAGATAACTACCGCGCCTGACTGATCACTGCCGCCCCCTGGCTGACCACTGCCGCCCCCTGACTAAAACTGTCGCCTCTGGTTCATAACTACCGCCCCTGGCTGATCACTGCCACCCCTGGCTGATCACTGCCGCCCCCTGGCTGATCACTCCCGCCCTCTGGCTGATCACTGCCGCCCCTTGACTGATAAATGCCGGTCCTTGGCTGATAATTTCCACCCTGGCTGATCACTTCCGCCCCTGGCTGATCACTGCTGCCCCTGGCTGATTACTGCCGCCCCTGGTGATTACTTCCGCCCCTTGGCTGATCACTCCCGCCCTCTGACTGATCGCTGCCGCCCCTGATGGATAAATGCCGCCCTCTGACTGATAACTACCACCCCCTGGCTGATAACTGCCGCCCCTAGCCGATAACTGCCGCCCCTGGCGGTTGATAACTGCCACCCCTGGCTGATAACTGCCGCCCCTAGCCGATAACTGCTGCCCCTGGCGGTTGATAACTGCCACCTCCTGGCTGATAAATGCTTCTCCTGGTGGATCACTGCCGCCCCCTCACTGATAACTGCCGCCCCTGGCTGATCACCACTGCCCATGGTTGATCACTGCCGCCCCCTGGCGGATAACTGCCGCCCATGGCTGATCACTGCCGCCCTGGCTGATCACTGCCGCCCCTGGCTCATCACTGACGTCTCCCGGAACAGTGAGCATCCTGGGAATATCTGGGCAGTGAGCATTCTGGGAGAGCATCCCTCTGTGGATATCACTAGCATCATGTCATATCTGAGAAGCGGTGGGCGCGGTAGTGGAGTGGTCAGCGTAGCTGGTTTCCATTCAGCCGACCCGGGTTCAAGGCCCGGCGACTTCCCTGAACAAGAAGCAATCTGGTTCCCGAGAAACCCTTCCAACAGGGAAAGCGTTGGCGACGCCATATGGCCCTGGCAGTTAGTGCGTCAATAAGGGCAAAACATCTGAAAAGTGATAGTTTTAATTTCATATCTTCATCCTAGTAAGTAGTCTTTCAGGTTTTACATAACGTCGACTTTCATCTTACCTAGTCGCTGATCCTAGTATGTCGTGTGAAGTTGTCTATGTCATTTTTCAGCATTTTTATTTCTTTTTATGTGTATTGCATATAATCTTCTGATACAATTTTCACAACCTGAAGTGTTTTACCACCTGATTTGTTGAAACTCGTGCTGAAATGTCCTATTTACGTATTTCATTTAGTGTTATGAGCACCGTATGATCCTACATGACGGCGCGCCCTAAAACCTCAAATATGATGATAGACCGTCTCCCGGTTGATTACTGCCGCCCTAGGCTCATCACTGCTGCCATGATTCATGCCGCCTCTGGCTCATCGATGCTGTCCCCGGTATATTTGACCCCAATGCGCGCCGCCCCGACCTATCGCTGACGCCCCTGGGACATCACTGCTGCCCCCTGGCTGATCACTGTCTCCTCTGGTTCATCACTGTTGCCATGATTCACGCCGCCCCTGGCTAATCAATGATGCCCCTGTTTTTTTAATTAACCCATATATGAGCGACCCCTGGTTACACACTTCCTCCTTCGAATCCTCACTGCCACTGATCACTGCCGCCCCTGGTTTATCACTACCGAGGAGACTAATCCGGTAATGGCCCCCAAAACCGGTCAAACTTAGGCCCTGCTGTCAGCACAGTATTGTCAGCAGGAATCTCTAACACCCTTTTCGAAAGCAAACAGCAGCCCACTATCGTCTAATCGTTATCTGTTTGTCTATTGGAGGAATTCTCCAAGCTGAGTAAATGGTAGAATGCTGCTGCCGTGCTTTTAATAATAAATTGTATCTGTTTGCTCTCCATCGGACGGCTTTGATGACAGGTGTACCATTCATATGTGAAAATGTTTTTATTTCGCATAGGGGGTCCTATCTCTTCAGGTAGGCGGTGTTTAGGCCGGAATTTTTCTTGGCCGGCCAGGGCTGCCGCCAAAATCTGGGGGCGCTTCCCCGGACCAAGCCCAAACCGGTTGTGAAAAAGATGCTTTTGCACACCCTCATTTTTCAGGGTGTTCAACTGCACACCCTGCCCCTGGAATCCGCCGTCCCTGCCTCAGCTTATCTCTTCCGCCCTGATTCGTCCCACCCGTATTTTATAACTACTACCTACGGCTCACCATTCTCGTCCTCGGCTTTTCCCATTGCCTTGATTCGTGCCACCCCCGGCTAATCAATGACGCCCCCTTCCCAACTTATCACTTCCGCCCTGATTCATGCCGCCCCTAGTCCATAACTGCCGCCCCACGAGTCATCACTGCCGCCATCGCCTTATCAGCTCCACTCTGATTCGCACCGCTCCAAGTTCATAGCTATTTCCCCTGGCTCATCACTGCCGCCCTTGACTATGACTATGACACCCTTGATTATGACTTTGCCCTGTATCTTGCCGACCCGGCCCGTCACTGTCGCCCCCAGCTTATCACTTCCATCGTAATTTGTGCCGTTCTTAGTCCATAACTGCCGCCCTGGGCTCATCACTGCAACACTGATTCTTACCGCCGCTGTGTGTTGGGGAAGAAATAAAGGGCATGGGCGGGTACAGTTGAGTTGCCATATTCATCAAGGCTTAGAAAACAATACACGCATTGTTTGGAGCGCTATCGGTGTTTTTGTTCTCCTTTAACCCTTGCCCCACCGCTGTCATCGATGGCCCACCTAAGGTTTTTCCGCGATAGCAGAAAAACGACGAGGTGCAGCACCGCGGTTGAGGGCTTTATCTCTGACCTCATCATTTTCTCACCATCCGTGAAATTTTTTACCCCAGGTTACCCAAGGTTAGGCCACCAGGCGAAGTCAACCAAGGTCACCTCACTTCAATTTTTGAGCTCTATAAGAGCTACATTTCTTGGTCGATTGGTTTGAATCATTCTACTCTTCATGACCCCTCCAGGGTCTACATCATGTATATCCGGGATTTTTCGATTTCGTGACCTGAGTTCAGGTCACAAGGTGACCTCTTCCATTGAAAAAGCATGGGGAAAAGCTGTCTCATGATCTAAAGGTCACAAAAACGATGGAAAATGCTCAGTTTGCTCAGAAAAGCGTTCTTGGACACCCTTTCACGGATCTCAGGGGCATTGTTTGCCCTTTGTTCTCTCTGAGGTCATCCAAAGTCACCAGGGGTCAAAAACAGTATTTTGGCAATAGCTTTTGCCCTAATTAATCTAGAGCGCTGAATCAAACACCATCGTGTATGTATTGTCACCAGCTTTCATTTGATAGACAGCAAGGTCACTTTCTGACCCTTCGTGACCTCAGGTCATGTTAGGTCACGAGGTGACTTCTGGAGGTCAAACCACTGGTGAGAGGTCATTACGTTCCACCTAGCGGGAAAAGGTCTGGTATTTTTTTATCAAATGTACTTGTCCAGACCTCAATAGCTCTAATGGTATAAGAGTTGTGCCAAGTTTTTTTAACCCGCGCCCTACCGGGGGTCCGGCGCCACCTTCACCCCACCGGGGGCCATCGATGGCCCCTCCCTCTAACACCGAAAATATGGGCGTTAGCGCAAATCTGCAAAGTGCAATAGAAAGCTCGCATGAATTCAGTAAGAAACTACTTTACATGTTTTAGTGCTCAGGTCAATGGTTTGACCTCCACAGGTCAAATTAGGTCAAGATCGGCTATTTTCACTCAAATATGCAATGATTAAGCAAACTGGTCATAACTCTTATGTCATTAGAGCTATTGAGGCCTGGTAAATTTCATTTGATAGGAAATTGCCAATACTTTTTCCGCTATGTGGAACGTAAAGACCTCCCGCCAGTGGTTTGACCTCCAGAGGTCACCTCGTGACCTAATATGACCTGAGGTTACGAAAGGTCACAAAGTGACCTTGCCGTACATCAAATGAAAGCCAGTGACAACACAAATACGATGGTGTTTGTTTCACTACTCTAGCTTAATTAAGTCAAAAGTTATTGTCAAAATACTGTTTTTGACCTCTGGTGACCTTGGATGACCTTGGAAAAGTCAAAGGGTAAATATGACCACTGGGATCCGTGAAAGGGTGTCCAAAAACGCTTTTCTGAACAGTCTGAGTATTTGCAATCATTTTTGTGACTTTTATATCATAAAACAGGCTTTCCCATGCTTTTCCAATGGGAGAGGTCGCCTCGTGACCTGACCTCAGGGCACGAAATCGAAAAATCCCGGATATACACCTTGTAGACCCTGGAGGGGTCATAAAGTGTAGGAAGTTTCAAATCGATCGACTTTGAAATGTAGCTCTTACAGAGCTCTAAAGTTGAAGTGAGGTGACCTTGGTTGACCTCGTCTGGTGACCTGACCTTGGGTGACCCGGGGTAAAAAATTTCAGGGATGATGGGAAAATGATGCAGTGAGAGGTAGAGCCCTCAACTGTGGTGCTGCGCTTCATCGTTTTTCTGCTATCCCGGGAAAACCTTAGGGGCCATCGATGGCCCCCGGTGGGGCGAGGGTTAAGCATTGCATATTTGAGTGAAAATGGCCTATCGTGACCTAAATTGACCTCTGGAGGTCAAACCATTGACCTGAGCACTTAAACATGTGAAGTAATTTCTTCTTGAATCTACGCGAGCTTTCTAATGCAGTTTGCAGATTTGTGCTAACCACCATATTTTCTGAGTTAGAGGGGGCCATTGATGGCCCCCGGTGGGGGAAGGTGGCACCGGACCCCCGGTGGGGCGCGGGTTTAAGTAGTGATTAAGTGTTTTGCTTTCATTTCAATTTCCATCCACTCTGCCATTCCGAAGGTAAAATGTAACCCCGCAAAACTGATATACTTCAATCGTGGATAGATTTAGCGGACGCAGGGGGCATTCCGGCCATTGCACCCTCCAAAGCGCTGGAGGGGGGCAAACTATCTTTTGCCTCCTCCCCCAAACGCCGGAGAAATTTTTGAAAAAGGTGTTTACACTAGGTCTTTAGAGAAAAAAATATTCGCTCCCACCCCCGGAGAGTGATCATGTACTTGGAGAGGTAGTTTATGCTAGGTGTGTCGAGCACTGAAAAAGGTGTTTAAACTAGGTCTGTAGAGCAAAAAATATTCGCTCCCACCCCCCCCAGGAGGAGAGGCAGACATGGGTTTGGTCTCCCCAAAACTCGGGTCTGCGTCCGCCCCTGCATTTACAACTCAGATTGGATTATTTTAAGACGTGAATGTAGATTTGGGATGTCGCCTAAAAAGCAAAAGTGTTTAGCAAAAGCTGTAGAATACCTGCCCACCATAAACAGAATGTTCTCCGTGCTATAGGTACATGGTGTAAAAAGCGATGAACAACAGATCTGGTGCAATGAAGGTGTGCCGCCCCCGCAATGTTGCCGCCCCCCACCGGCTGAGCACCCCCAAAAATTTTGGAAAAATTACGCCCCTGTGTGGCGGCTTCCCTGCTTTCGGCGCATGGGCTTTGTTGACTGTTCAGAAATTTACGACAGTGATATAAATTCAAAAATTTGTTTCTTGAACCATCTTGATGTATAAAACAGTTTTTTGTTCCAATTTAATCTTCGAATGCTGTTTGCTGCATATGATTCTTGTGACTTAGAAATTCTTATTCTTATAGAAAGGCAAGAGTGATTTTCATGTTTTCCTCATTCCCACAATCATATTTTTCTGTAGAGAAGTCTAGTGAATAGTGGCGGCGTCGCCCCGGTGGCCCGCTGGGGTCCGTTCGACCTACCGGGTTGTGTCCCTGACCTGCGTGGCCTCAGCCAACTGATCTGTATTTGTCTACGTATGTGCTCTTTACCGCTGCTGCGTGTGTCTTCAATGTATTTGCCTCCATGTTTTATTTTGTGACTCGTAACCACGAGTAGCTGCCTCCCGGCGTAGCTTAGGGGTCCCGCGCCGGGGGAGCATACGGTTTTTACATGGAAGTAGGAGTGTACGATGAGGTGCCATGTTCCAAATATACGTGTACGTGGATATACGTGGATCTAATACGATTTATCAAGGCTTCAAAATTGTCCACAGATCTTAATTTGAAGAAATTGTTCTGGGTTTTATTGCAAAAGAATACAGCTTGGTATCGTACATTGTTTGCATGCAAGCTGGGGATTGCGTTTGTTAACCGCCCCCGGCATTGGTACACAGCTATTTAGATATTCCTCCAGCCGGGACCGGTACCCAAATTTCTAGAAATTACAGACCCCTGTTCGTCGATGATAAGGGATATTTTTCTGTCTGCTAGTGTGAGTTATGTTAACCCTAACTTGACCATAATAGCAAATATAAGTTAGATTTGGAGCCCCTGCTTGTGCGGATATCAAAATGAAAATACAAAACATTATTTTCAGCAATATCCCCGTTTGGTCCTCAAAGAACTCTTATGGAAAACAGCATATCTAGGATATTAAATTATTCTTTCTGAAACATGCATCGTAAAGACAAAGATGACATATTAACCCGCGCCCCACCGGGGGTCCAGCGCCACCTTCGCCCCACCGTGGGGGGCCATCGATGGCCCCCCTCTAACTCCGAAAATATGGGTGTTAGCGCAAATCTGCAAAGTGCAATAGAAAGCTGCGTGAATTCAGTACGAAATTACTTCACGTGTTTTAGTGCTCAGGTCAATGTTTTGACCTCCAGAGGTCAAATTAGGTCAAGATCGGCTATTTTCACTCCAATATGCAATGCTTAAGCAAACTGGACATAACTCTTATGCCATTAGAGCTACTGAAATCTGGTAAAGTACATTTGATAGGAAATTGTCAGCACTTTTTCCGCTATGTGAAACGTAAAGACCTCCCGCCAGTGGCTTGACCTCCACAGGTCGCCTCATGACCTAAGATGACCTGAGGTCACGAAAAGTCAGAAAGTGACCTTGCTGTATATCAAATGAAAGCCAATGACGAGACAAACACGATGGTGTTTGTTTCAGCGCTCTAGCTTAATTAGGTCAAAAGTTATTGTCAAAATACTGTTTTTGACCCATGGTGACCTTGGATGACCTTTGAGAGGTCAAAGGGCAAATATGGCCCCTGGAATCCGTGAAAGGGTGTCCAAGAACGCTTTTCTGATCAAGCTGAGCATTTTTTCAATCGCTTTTGTGACTTTTAGATCATAAGACAGCTTTTCCCCATGCTTTTTCAATTGAGAGGTCACCTCGTGACCTGACCTCAGGGCACGAAATCGAAAAATCCCGGATATACACCTTGTAGACCCCGGAGGAGTCATAAAGTGTAGGAGGTTTCAAATCGATCGACTTCGAAATGTAGCTCTTACAGAGCTCTAAATTTGAAGTGAGGTGACCTTGGTTGACCTCGTCTGGTGACCTGACCTTGGGTGACCTAGGGTAAAAAATTTCAGGGATGGTGGAAAAATGATGCAGTGAGAGATAGAGCCCTCAACCGCGGTGCTGCGCCTCTTCGTTTTTCTGCTATCCTGGAAAAACCTTAGGGAGGGGCCATCGATGGCCCCCGGTGGGGCGAGGGTTAATCCATGGTCGAAATCTCCCTTCAGGCAAGGACAGGGCAGTAGCTCACGCGGTTTTTCAATTTGTTCATTGCACAAAGAGGTTCGTTATTTAACAAGAGACATTAAATTCACCTTGTTATAGCCAGTGCTCGATGTGGTGTAGTGAGCCGTACTTTCGGTGGCGTGTGTACTACGGCGCTTTTGCGTTCCTCGTAGCAGCCTTTGTGTGTGTGTTTTTTTCTGAACCATGAAACAAATACTATGTGTTATGGATGTCCTACGGATGTTTCTATTTTTTACTGGAAATAAGCCATATGGATACACTTTTAACGGCCATAGTTCATGCTTTTCAACGATTTTCACTCATTGCCTACCTCGGAGTCTGCGGCTGGTTTTATTGGCGCTGCGTTGGGCGCATCTCCTCTCTGCAGCTGTGGGTGATGGCGGCGGGAGTCAACTGGCGGAAGTTTGGACTGGGTTCCCAGCCGGCCGTGCCCGAGCCCATCGAACCTCCCGGCGACCAACCTCCTGGGGTCGCTGCACAACAGCACGACGAACTGTTTGCGGATGAACAGGTGGGATCGCGAACGTGCTTTTGAGATTGCAGGCTATTGGCTTTGTTATGCTTCGATTAAGTTCCTTCACCAGTACCCATATTTGCATCCTAGGAGAATGCAGTCAAAATTAACGAATAAATTTTTCGCAGCTCGTTAGTCCAGATGTGTCATGTGCCATGAAGAAATCTACATATTTCTTTTTTATTCCATTGCCATGTATTTATTCGATTGCCCACGGGACACCCCATTCACGAACAACGTCAAATGCGATAAGACAAAACGTATAAATAAGAACACAGTAAAGCAGCTTCAACACACTATTCAATCCCACAACTTAAGACTTTACAATGGCGAGACATACAAAATGGCACGTTTGTGATACGAGTTTAGAAAATCGTCAAGTAGGTCTTCGTCAGGGTATTGCAAATAACGCGTTTGTCAACCGCGAAAGCCTCACCCACAGCCCTTGTTATGATATTTGCGCGTGCATATGGGATGTGCAGAAATGTTTGTTGTCTAAAAGCCCGCGCTGGCATGAACAGGCGAAAAACTTAAACAATGGTGAGTTTGCCTTACCGCTAAAACATTGTGGATGAATATAGGATACAACCGAACATAAATAGATTACCTATCCATAATGAGCCACCGTAGAAGGAAAAGTTAGTTAAGATGCTGATCGTATGGTTATTACTTTTGCTCACAATGGTGTCCATGTTTGTGTTGATGCTGCTTATTTTTTGTTTTGCGCCAGTGAGACATGGAACATTGTCTAAAGGGTTCTGGATCGGGGCGTAGTTGGTTGGTTAGAGACAATCAGCTCGATCAGCCTATCTAGCTGACAAAACATTTAAGGGCCGTGTTTTGAGCTCATGCGTACGTACGACTTGGCGGTAAGAAACCACCTTCCGCTAGCCGATCCAGTATTCCGATCCTACGCTCGGCGCTGGAAAAGCGTACCTGGACCGCCAAGGTCTGACGTGCTGTCGGGATAAAAGGGTAGGCCATGGGACTTTCTGACGCATTAACTGCAGCATAAAGTCAGCACCAAGTTTTCCAGTACAACAAACGTCGTGTGGCTCTGATACAGCACCATATAAGATTGAATCAGAGCCGGAACCTTTCACCGTCCGGTGTTCACAATTCCACCGACGCCTGCGGCTGTGTCCGAACAGTGCGAGAAGCCATGGTGGCGGAGCAACTTCTTCCGTCTCGGCGCCGGTGCAGTTCGGCACCTGGGACGGCGTCTTCACCACCGTGGTGGTCAACATCTTCGGTGTGATCGTGCTGCTGAGGTCGGGATGGGTGGTGGCGCAGGCTGGGCTGGGTCTCACCGTGCTCATCATACTGGCCTCTGGTAGGTTTCGCGACGCCTCACCTGCCGTGGAGACTTGCAGTGAAAATGTTTGCATGCAGCTGAATTACTTTTTAATATAGCAGCAGTGAACACTCTAATCGATCTCACGTGACTGTTAGAGCCTATGAGTAGCCAACAAATTAATACTGCCTTTTATGCGAAAATTACAGAATCCTGTTTTATGCTTAGTAGATCTCAGTGTTGACTGAATCAATTATGAAGTTCGAGTGCATTGATTTATGTTGTTGGCTAGAAGCTGTCTGTCTGTCTGTCTGAAAACTGTTTGATGGAAAACAGAAATGTGCTTGTTCTTTCGGTGTGATGTATTTATCTCTTTTTGGAGTGCTCATTTTTATATCGTATATCCAGGTAATAGGTGTCTTATATTACCAGCATGATGTTTCTTCCATGTTCCTAGCTCAGGGTCATTAGCCTGCACTCATTTATATGATTTTTTTATTCTTAGAAGTCCCCTTTTCTAGTCGATAGGAGTTAAGATGATTAATTTTTACAAATATGTGACTTTTCGAATTTTACTTGTCTGAAGTCATTATCATTGTTTTCTTACAGTTGGTGTTTTAGAGCTTTTGAGCTGTCTTTCAGACAGTTTCTTATCTATTTAATCCGGACAATTATAAAATCCGTTTTGAGTTGATAAGGTGTTCACTTGCCTGTCCCCTCGAATCCGGTAATATAAAAACAGTGAAGATTGTATACTCGGGCACAGCCCTTCATCATAATCATGTAGTAAATATAAGCATTTTCAGTTATAGTGTAGCCAGACCTCGAATTTAGCTTCACACAAATGCTTTTTTAGAATGAATGCCTTTTCATTCTAAAAGACATTTGTGTGAAGTTCAATTTGAGGTCTGGCTACACTATGGCTGATATTTTCTACATTTACTACATGATTCTGATGAAGGGCTGTGCCCGAATTTACGATCTTCAGTGTGTCGTACATTACCGGGATTCGAGGGCACAGGCCAGTGAACACCTTATCAACTCATCAGCATGCTCCTCGACGCAGCACTCCAAAACCTATCATCGTTTAAAATCAGTTTTAACGCAGTCTAAACATATTGTCATCTATGCTCTCTTTCCCAAGTAGGATGCGCGCTGGGCGACAAGCAGTGTCCATTGTTCTGAGCTCGGTGCTCCGTGTTCCTCGGCAGTATCCGTTACTCTGCTGTCTGCGGTGCTCCGCAGTGTTCGTTGTTCTGATATCATTATTATGTGTACTCGGCAGTGTTCGTTGTCCTGATATCCTTATTATGTGTGCTCGGCAGTGTTCGTTGTTCTAATCTCATTACTCTGTGTGCTCGGCAGTGTTCGTTGTTCTGACCTTGGTGCTGTATGCGTGTTCGGCAGTGTTCGTTGTTCTGACCTCGGTGCTGTATGTGTGTTCGGCAGTGTTCGTTGCTCTGACCTCGGTGCTCGGTGTTCGTTGTTCTGACCTCGGTGTTCTATGCGTTTTCGGCAGTGTTAGTTGTTCTGACCTCGGTGTTCTATGTGTGTTCGGCAGTGTTCGTTGTTCTGACCTCGGTGCTGTCGGCCATCGGAATCTGTGAACGCTGTCCACTGCCCAGCGGTGGAGTCTACGCGCTGGTCTCCCAGGTGTTGGGCTCTCACGTCGGAACTGCCTTCGGGCTTGTTTACTGCTTCGGCCAGGTGCGTCCGTCAGCTCTGCACTGGCGGGTATTCACGTCAGTGGAGATAGGGGGAACCTTTCCGGCCTGGAAATATGAACAGTGACCTCCAGTACGGTATTACTTACTTGTTATCATTAATCATAGTAGAGGTTATACAACTAAATTTAAGTGGTAAGTGCAAAGAAAAGATATGTTTTATTGGCCTTTAATGTTCAAATTACATCTGATTAAAGCGGTCTTATGCCAAATAGGTATGTACATACATACATAGGAAGAGTGATTATTGTTAAATTAATGAGCCTTGTCACCATGCAAATGCTAATAAATTATTTACAGTTTTCCTGCTTGTTGGAACTAAATTATTGAAAAGTCTTCAATTTTTTACCTCGCATTTGTTCTTACCCGCACAGGCAGAGATACATTACCTTAAAAGCTCCTCTCTTCTCGGGAAAACAAACCAGGTCGGCCTCACGTCTCAGATCCGATGGATAATTTGCCCTTATGCGCCATAATTCAGCAGCAAATACGGCCCACGGGAAAATGCCGCATACAGAGCAGCCTGTAACGATGTTGGCGGAGTCCTGAATACCGAACGAGCTCTGCTCAGAGTGCAATGCCTAGGCTTTGATCTCGGAAGCCAAATTCCAAATGCAACGTCAGTGACCACCATCTTCTGACAGTCTGGTAAAAAAAGATTGTGGGCTGTTGACCGAGATTAATGAGAAATTGCACTTACTACACCTAGTTACTTTGCGTATTTTGTGCTCACCGTTCTCACTTGTTCGTCTTCACGTTAGTGGCCTCGATTACTTTTGTTTTCTGAAGGTTGGTTCGCATGAGGTCTTCAACCGCTCTGCAATAACTTCGCAATGAATGTCTTTTGCTATGGAAACACAGAAGTGTGACTGCGCATGTGCAATGCAGTGATGTTGAAAAGTAATGTTACAGGTTCAGTGCGAATCGTTATTTTTCAGTGATCTTTGCCAGCAGCCGTCACATTCGCCGCCGGAATTAAAATCATAAATATCGCAGCACAAACCATTCAGTTTTCTTGAGCTTCCTTTGCGATATACAACATTCCAAAATTACGGAGAAAACTTATAACTTACCCACACCATTCGCACGATCAGTTACTGAAGCAAACGTTCATCGGAATGGTGCTAGCTTGCCTGCAAATATACCAGATTTCAAGAATGTCCCAGGCCTCGTGCATCTTGGAAACTTTCCTACTCATTGCTCTTCAATGCGTTGTAGAGCTATTGGAAGACCCGATGCGAACAGCCAATTACTCTAGTTCCATTCCTCTTCCCGTCCATTCACATCCGTATCCTCTCGCTATTTCCCTTCTCCCTGACCCTTTATGCTTCCATTATTAATCCCTGGTTCCCTAGCACTTGACCCTTTTTCTTTCCACACTTTCTGGTTTTTCCCTTTCTTATCTTTTTGCCACTTCTCCATCTTCATCTCCGACCCTGTACTTGCCTCACCTCTCTGTCTGCAGTCGCCTGCACTGACCCTCCACCTCCACCTCCACCAGGCGGTGGGCTGCGCGCTCTGTGCGGCCGCCTTCGGTGAGTCCATGTCGGACCTGTTGCACACGGACAGCGCCTGGGTGGAGCGCTCGGTGGGCGTCGCCCTGGTCGGCGTGCTCACCGCCATCAACCTGGCGGGGGTCAAGTGGGTGGTGAAGGTGCAGTTCGCCCTGCTAGCGCTGCTGGCCCTGGCCGTGCTCGACTTCTTGTTCGGCTCCATGATCGGAATGGGCATTGGTGGTGAGTGGTGGGCTGAGCAGTGGAAAATCCCCATCTCGGAGTCCTTGAAAATTGCATCTCTGCGAGGGCTATCAATCATGTTGTGAATCAAGTGTGAAACGTCACATAATGAGAGCAATACAAGACCTCCAATAGAAGCGGTAGAGCTTTTGTAGGATTTGGTAGAATACCAGTAGTGTTAAAACGTGAAGTTATCCGATAGTATCTTGACATGAAAATCAATAATGAATATGTCTCGTTGTTCAGTCACGCATGTCGCTTACAGAATTTAAAGGAAATGTGGCACCTTAGTCGAATCCTGGAATTAAGTGTAATTAGGTATACTTTTAGCCGGAAATCATGGAAGTGTCAATGATTTCTTTGAAAAATTAACAATAAGCTCAATACGTTTATTTTTAAAATGCTCATCTAGGGAGAGCAATAAATATCGGCCTGTGGATGATGTCATGATCTGGCAACCATTACCATATTCAACAGGCTTCAACGACTTCCATTGGCTGATATTTACCGTGATGTCAGCATATGTCGTCACACCAACAGCCATAACAACTGTGGCCTCCTGCTAAGGGTACATGTAGGGTATATTTTAGGTAGTTTTTAGCTTTTCTCTACGAAAATTTTGAATTTAAAGACAAATGATATACAGAGTACCGGGTTTTTTCGGCATGCTTTACAACTTGGCTATCTCAGGTAAAACCATGCTATAAAGGTGCCACATTCCCTTTAAGCTATTCATTGATTGAACACTTTCACGCTGTATCTAGTGTTCAGTGTTTTATATTTCCAAAATTATTGCTTAAATTCCACACGTGTTTTCTCTGCTACAACAGACTATCTCTGGACAACACTGAGCAGCATTGGTAACAGTGTTCTGAAACCACATGAACTCCTAATGCTGGCTGTGCTCTCCAGCCGATGGTTTTGTGGGTTGGAGCGCGTCAAACCTGGCCAACAACACGGGACCAGCCTACAAGGACGGTAACGGCTGGTTCAGCGTGTTCGGCGTCTTCTTCCCCAGCCTGACGGGGGTGATGGCGGGCATCAACATGTCAGGCGACCTGCGCAACCCGCGCCAGGACATCCCGCGTGGAACGCTTGCGGCGCTCGGCGTCAGGTGGGCAGGTGGAGCAGGGAGGAAGGGTGTGGGGAGAGAGAGGGAGAGGAAGAGAGAGAGAGAGAGAGAGAGAGAGAGAGAAGAGAGGGATAGAGAGAGAGAGAGAAAGAGATTAATGAATATGGAGAACGGCAATAACTGTAGATACAACACATGTACACTAGCGAAGAACACAACGACACCAAAGCTTCCGCCTGTGTGCATGGTATACCATTCAAGTATTTCTCCATAGTACTATTAGGTATTGGTATGCTAGAATGTGCTTGCATCGGCTCTCACCAAAGAAACATCTTCCAGCTTTACTTTGGAAATGCCTGTGAGCTTACTTGATATTACTACCAATATAGATTGGTAATGTTGTCGATATACATTGCTGCCAAATGGACAGGCAGTGTGTTTGACTTGGCGGCGCTGTTTTTGTTTCAGTACTCTTCTGTACATTATATTTGCCCTAGTTCTGGCCGCCACCTGCACCCGCCACGCCCTACTGACTGACTATATTATCGTAGAGCGCGTGGCTGCCACAGGTGAGAAGGGCTGGTGCAGTAGATTCGCCAGCTTAACTATCAGCTTTGGCGTTGTTCCTACAACCTATCTTGGAGACATAGCTGGTGTATGTATGCTATTTTATTAGAATAAATCAAAACCTGTGGAAATATATATGTAAGCTATTTTATCAGAAAAACAAATCCTGCGCACAAAACATTATTTACCAAATGCCATGAAAGCATGCACCAGGAAGGAGCTGTGTTTTGGACGGTTTGAATATACAGTTACCACAGTTAGCCATTTTGCAGTACAAGGGCTTTCTCTGAATGACTTCCGATCCACATAATATCCAACTTTTCCTCGTACCTAAAGACGATTTTGGACGTCATGGGAAGTGCTTATTGATTTAAATTGATGTTGAATAAACTGATCTGTGTTTAATCATACGTTCCGTTTCAAGAATGTGGTTTTTAAGCAGTCATTGGTATTCATAAAAAGTTGAGATTTTGATATTATCATTTATATATCATTGGACGGGCTCTCTCCTATATGAATTAGGATACCTTTAAGGCTGGATTTTTAGCTCACTCTCGCACCTATCTTATGTTTTGAAGCTGATGAACGCACTTATTGCTTCAAAGCGGCACTGTACAAAATAACCAACATTTATCACCATTTACCACATAACTGCCCTTCATAACATTCAAGGTAACGACTGTCATTAGATCGTTTACCTCAGTCAAAATTGGAATAAGTTATGGCCAATAAAATTCATGCCCAATTTGGCCCATAACCGACGCTTCTCAGCAATCCACGTCAGCCCTTTTACAGAACAAGGTTATAGATCCAAATCTGGTCCATAGTCAGACAATACTACATCAGAACAAGGTCAAAGTTCATATCCAGATTTAAAACTACCTCAATTATCAAGTCAATCCAATCTAATGCAATCCACTGGCCGGAGTAGATTTGATGCCTATTCAGGTGTCCAATCTACTCCGTACTCCGGTTGGTATGATGTATGCGGAGAAGCCGGTGCACTGAAGGACCTGACGGACCTGACGGCTCGTCTGTGCCGCTCGACAGGTGTGCTACTACTGATTGGGCTCTACATATCCTCCTCGTCTTCCTGCCTCTCGACTCTGTATGGAACTCCCCGTGTTCTCCAGGGCATTGCCAACGAGAACATTCTGCGCTTCCTGAAGCCTCTTGGAAAAGTAGTATGTACTTCGCAGTTGCTGATTGTTTGATTACTTCAGCTTTGCGTAAGTGTATGTGTTTCACCGACGTCCTGGCGGAACAAACTTTACCGTGTCCTCGTTTAGAAAGTTTGTGATGAGGTCAGCTTGCCAAAGGAAGGGCACTGAACAATGCATGTACTTTTAAAAGTTTCCGAGAACGGATGTGTTGCACACTTTTCGAAGATAGAAATCGAGGTGAAATTCGCGTCTGTCTCACGTGCTTACCTGCCAGTATCAGAATCGTGTATTTTCACTAGTTTGCTCAGAGTGAACGGAGTTTTCTCTATGATTTAGACTATTGGGAACAATCAAAATCATTATCCAGCTCTCATTAAATCAGAGTTGAATCAGTTTAACATTTCATTATTCATTATCATGATGTTTTCTATTATTCAGATTTAGGTCACCGTCAACATTGTCACTATGACATATTTAGCTGAGCAGTAATCAACTCGATTCAGTATTGTCTTAGAGCAATCACTGTTAACCCTAAAACTCAGCGTTGCGTTCAGAAACAGAGGCACATAGGGTTATGAGTCAAAGTGAGTCAAGGCTCGCGAGACTCTTTACTCCCTTCAATCTTTCCCTGTTGGGAAAGCGCTTTTCTGAATGCACAAAAGTTGCCCTTCAGGTGGCAAAATCCGCCCTCTGAGGCCCCCGTTACCAAAATCCGGTCACCGAGCGCAACGCCACAATTTAATATAAATCCCAACGCTCTATATTCTCTCGGTATTCCCGGAAGTTCCGGCACACCACACAGCCAAGTCTCACAGACTTTAGTGCCGCTGTTACCTCAGCAGTGCGTCTTGCTGGCTCACGGCTCCATCAGCCGTCCTGCTCTCTGCCACAGAGTGGGGAGGCGCAGGTCCCTGTGCCCGCCCTGGTCACCGTCGCCGTCTCCACGCTGGTCTTCATTCTAATCGGACAGATCAACCGGCTGGCCCCCCATCGTCACACTGCCCTTCCTAATGACCTACGCCGGCATCGACTACGCCTACTTTGCGCTGGCGCACGCCTACGACATCCAGGAGGCGCAAGCTGCGCAAAAAAGGTAAGGAAATAAAGCAGAGGAGGTGAGAGGTGTAGTAGTGCGCATCAACTACGATTATTTCATGTCCATTACTTTGTGCATTGCTACACTCAAAATATTTTGGACTTTAGGAAAATTATCAATCGGCCCCATAAACACCTAAAGCGCGGGGACGCTCCCTATACTGGTGAGCTAGAGAAAGTCCCTGCATGACTGGTTATTTCAGCATCCTCTCCCACGTGTGACTTATTGTCAGTCACCAGAAACGTTTCCAAATTTATGTTAGGTGAATTGCCACGAAAGCAATTTCCCAAACAGCAGTGACGTCTTATCAAATATACTTGCAGTTGCATGTGATCACGCCTAATTTTTTATTTTTACACAAATTACATGGACACCATAAGTAGTGATGGCCATGACATTGATTTCCAGTTATTCCACAAAATGTTCGCCTTCCCCAGCCCCAAAATATTTTCGAAGTGGTAGCACAAGCACGTTCAACGTCTAAGTACCGTTTAAACTTTTCAGGCCTCGTCCGACGGACTCGCCGACGTTTGATACAACAGAGAAAGGCTCTACAACTTATGGCGCCGTGGAGAAGGTCTCCAAGGAAAGCAAAAGCGCCATGCAGGCTTCAGTAAGTGCAGGTCTCAGACTTTTTCTTTTTGCACAATTCAAGTGCCAACGGGTAAAGATAGGCACGTGTTATGTTAATGTGCACACGTTGGGTGTGTGAATTACATATGTGCATTCTCTTCTCTTATACTGTGATACACAAATGTGTAAAGCGTGTTGTCAACAGAGGTCTGTCCAGGAGAAAAATCCGGTAATGACTCCCACAATCAGCTAAATTCACCAATTTTTACTTTGCAGCTTAACTATATTTTTCGCGTTCATTCAAACGACCGCCTTGTATCCGCCTTGGGCTACAGTCAGTGTTGCTATTACTCACCTGCCAATTCATTCTACCTTCTGGAGCCGATCAGGCTGGGAGCAATTTTCCTTCGCGATAACGAGATTTGGGTGGTTAAGCCTGTTAGCACGTGCCCGTGACTCCAGTTTACGTGACTCTCTGCAGTGAGCAAATGGTTGCTGGATCGAGCCCCCCCGAATACAGAGTTTGACACTTTTCCTTAGCTTGAGTCCAATTATTTCCCATCCTCCTCACCGAAGTTTCTCTTCGTCGTTGGAGCGACGTAAAGCCTCAGTCACTGCGGCAAACCAATCCAGTGTGCCGCTGGAACCGCACAACAGCATGTCTTTCTGAAGTGTTTGGCGGAACAGGCTAACCAGCAGGTTTTCACGACGGTACAGCATGTAGTCCTGCGGTGGGCCACTGGGCCATGTTACAGCGTTTACAACAGAGGTGTCCGACGGGACGGCCTAATCGGCAGGCCTGCATGACGGTTCAGCATATAGTCCGGCGGTGGGACCACGTCACATCTCTCAGAGGTGTTCGGCGGAACAGTCTAGTCGGGAGGTTTTCACGGCGGCGCAGTATGTAGTCCGGCGGTAGGACCATGGCACGGCATATCAGTCAGAGGTGTTCGGCGGAACAGTCTAGTCGGGAGGTTTTTACGGCGGCGCAGTATGTAGTCCGGCGGTAGGACCAGGGCACAGCATATCAGTCAGAAGTGTCCGGTGGAACAGTCTAGTCGGCAGGTTTTCACGGCGCCGCAGCACGTAGTCCGGTTCTAGAATCGCAGTACGGCACAACCGCAACGAATACTTCCTTAAATAGTGTAAGTATCTTTCAGTAGTGAGTTATTTGGACTTAACGGCTCACCAGCCTGCATCTCTCTCTCTCTCTCTCTCTCTCTCTCTCTCTCTCTCTCTCTCTCTCTCTCTCTCTCTCTCAGGTGGATTTCGTTTCCTCGCACTCTCTCTGTGCTCAGGCTACCTATAGCGATCTCAGCACGCTCTATCTCGATAGATGGCACGACAGTCTCATAAAAAATGGTGGCACCTAAAGCATTGGAGTTAATCCGGAACCTACTCCCTGTCAGGAATAGACAACTAACTACCGGTTAGTCGACTGAAAATTTGGTTAATAGACAGCCAACTAAAAGTAAGTCGATTGAAAAACATCTGTAATATCTCCATCGCCGAGTCCTTGGAGCTAGTGGCAGAATGTTATACCTTTATGCTGAGAACGAGCAACACACAACTGTATCTCTACATGGGTATCCCCTAATTACATTTCTTCCTTCCTCTCGGGTCCGTGAGCCTTGACGTTATTCTAGGCCGGTATGTGAGCTTTCCAACTAAACAATATTATTACCATTTTTCTACTACTCACAGTTCATAACTGGTCCCCCCTTGAATCGGATAACATAAAAAACCGTAGGTAACCTCGCGGCCAATCAGCATGCAAATAGTGGGTTGAGTCAAAACGCAGCATGCATATAGCAAAAATTGAAAATGAAATATAATTATTGATTTTTCTCGGAGACATGGCGAGTTTGGGCAAAACACATCCGTTGAATTTGTTTTCTTCCTAGAAAAACCACAAATAGTTAGTGTAATTTTTGATACAGATACTTCCTTCCATCGATTGAACGGTTTGGAGCCAACACTAGCAAGTACTAGAAGCAGGACTGAAATAATAATTTCGTTGACGGAAAACTTTTGATGCGTAAGTGGTTCCCAATTCAAGTATTCCAGATTACTCACAGAGCTAATATTTTTCGTTAATCGAAGCTTTAGTATAAACATATCTAAGTGCAAAATATGCCGCGCATAACATGGGCACCTGCACAGATGTTTAATGAGGTGGTGGTTCGGGGGTGGGAGGGGGGTAAATTTAGACTGTTGATGACGGGGGAGAGGTTGAAGATGAGGAAAAAAACTAGATAACAGTCAGGGAGAATACTTTGGAGGCCATTTACCTGCAATAAACATTTGCTTAAATCCGCGCTGACGGGCAGAAAAAGGCGAGAATTCCCGGTCCAGTGCCGCTCTTTTTGGGGAACCTCCATCGAGGGGAAGCAACAGATCCACTCTCTTCCGCGTCCGATGCCGTGTGCTGTGGAGCCCAGTACGCAAACTTGTGTTCTGACTGTTGCAGTGGGAGTCCGCCACCACGACCAGCCTGCCATCTTCCCCAGAGGACGACTCTAGTTCCCACAGCGTCCGCCAGGTGCAGCCCAAGAAGGCACCGCGTAAGTTAGATTCGTCCTTTGACAAAAATTGAAGGCAGATTCAGAAGCTTTTAAAAGGTCATTCACTCAACTCCCCAGCCTCCCAAATTTGTTGGTCACCATTAGAATATAAGCAAACTTTACAAAACTCTGAAAATGATACATTATCCCCATAGGATAAGTAAAGCAAAATTATGCAGATGGCACGAAATATATATATATATATATATATATATATATATATATATATATATATACATATATATATATATATGACATCCCACTGGTTAAGAAAATATATACAACCCCCTTGCCAGCAATATGTGCCACTTAAGGAAGCCATGACGCTCCACACCGCCCCTCCCCCATCTCCTCCCCTATCAACATATCGGCCTAGTTGTCCCCCCAAACACGAGTCCTATGCCTACCAGTGACAAGAGCAATATAGCTTTAACATGCACCCCGCTGGGGGACAAAATTCGTCCCCCTCCTGGTTTTCCCCAGATAGCTCAAAAATTAAGTGACCCAGAACAACGAAACTTAGAGTACCTTATACCTGATCAATTTTACACATCTGACCAGACTTTTGAGTTAAGGTCATGTCAGGTCAAGGAGCTATTAAGGATCAAGTGACCCGACCTCAAAACCTAAAATTACGAGTTTGAAGCAGCGCCCAGGAAACATGAACCAACTGATCAGTTTGAAACTTCCACAATATGGTGAAGTCATTAGGGTCTACAAATCTGTTATCTCGGAATTTTGATATTGTTGTCCTAGGGTGGGGGTCAATTTTTTTGGTCACCCCATTATAAGTCTATGGTGAAAAATAGAATGGGCTCGTTTTCAGTAAATAATGGATAGATAAAGCTGAAAATCCTCAAACCGTCTATTCTTACCACAATCCTGACCATAAATTTGGGTTTTTGAGCATCTGACCTCTCAAAGGTCATATCAGGTCACAGGAGCAGAGAGTGATTGTTTTCCCAACAACTTCTTACTGAATTAAGATAAAGCTCCCATTTTGCTTGTATTGTGCTTATATTGTCACGAGGAGTCGATTGATATGCAACATGACCATACCAGGTCACTCTGTGGCCCTGACCTAGCTCGAGGTCAGGTCATTTAATTCTTTAGCTCGAGGGGCGTCATGCAAGGGATCCCAGCGGGGCGCGTTTTAATGAAGTCAATCAGCTCCGACCTCCCCATTGTTCTGACGTTTCTTTCGACAAACATGAGAACATTCGTTCATTGTGATGATGCTTATTTGGAAAGAATTAGATCCATAACTCGTATATTTTTGGCAAGGGTTATATCATTGCAACTAGTATTTTAACTCTTGACAAAAGTAGTTTGTTCCCATATTCGCGTATACGTGTACGTTGACTAATACCGCTTAAGTTAACCAGCGTTTGTCTCAGCTATGCCAAGAGTGAGCTCTATGGCATGTGTCTGTATGTGTGCTGTGTGTGTCTGTGTGTGTGTGCTGTGTCTGTCTGATTCACATGTGCTTTCTCTTCCAAACTGTCAGAACCTCCAGCACCCGTGCTGCTCAAAGAACGAGAGGGCATTCGGAAGCAGCCACCGAGCTGGTACTCCCACTTCTGCAACCGATGGGTCTCCCTCGTCGGGGTCAGTACCTGCGTGCATCTGATATGTGTTTTCTCTAATCTGAATGAGCTAAAGTTCATTGGTTGTGGACTGACCTTATGATTACACTGTTATCGAATCTAAGGCCTGTTTACTCTGTCAGGCGGCAATTTCATTATTATCAAAATTTGTTGTTTTGTATTAATGAATTGGTTTTTGGGTGCTCTTCGATCCACCAGCATATATCTAACTGCAAGCAAAAATCAGTATAGGTCAGGATCTACGGACACAGATATCGGATGTTTGCTACTGTGGCACCGTTTACAGGCCGATATCGGAGGCAATCTACACAGAATTAGTGCTGTGCCTAGAATGAGAAGTTTGGCTGTACTAAAATACATTTAGTTTCATTGATTTTCGTGAGTCAGAGACTACGTTTATTGGAAGCATTTCTCTTGGTAGGATTATATGCAGAATATATAATTTTTGACCGATAACTACCAGCAGATAACTACCATCCGTGAATTAATACCAGGTTCAAATTGAACTGGCGGCTCACGTTCCAAACTATTGGATTTGGTCCCTTTGCATCCGTCATGCTTTTTGCAAAATGTGCAAAATTGTTCTGGACTTTTTTAAACATGCAATTGAACCTCGGAAATGTTTGAAATCCCGGTCAACTGAGATTCATTTGAAGTTTTGCGGCTTATCTTTGAAGTTTCACCACCCGTGGTGGGCACTATGTAAACCAGGGGTGGAGGTTAGGAAAGACCGATTTTGTCAACCTTGCTGCGGAAATCTTAGGAGACCGGAAAGTTTAATATTTCAAAGCTTGTTACCTGAGGTGCAAATAACGTCTTAAATATAGCATGGTACTACAATTTTGTACCTGACCTCTTCATTCTGTAGGTTGGGAATAATAATTATCTATTTCCTAAGACTCCAAATGCCATTTTTTCGGAAAAGCTTTCTTATCTATGGGAAGAATTGGTCTCCGCTGGGGAAAATAACTAAATTCTTTTACCTCCGACTAACGGCTCGCGTTTATTTACATCCAAACAACTGAGTCGCAGTAAATATTGGCAGTGTGGGTTACATAGCTAACTAGAACCGACCCGATGTCTTCCGTCTCATTAACCAGGCTGTAGGCAGTAACCGCGGTATCTGAAAAGCAGCGGCGCCAGCATGTGCAAGGTATCTGGAATAAATTTGATAACTTATAATGTGTTTCTTAATTGTTAATAATTGTTGGGGTTTAACGACGCACCAACTGCCAGGGTCATACGGCGTCGCCAACTCTCACCCTGTTGGAAGGGATTTTGGGGATCAGATCGACTTATTCAGAGGCTCCACCGGGACTTGAACCCGGGACCAGTGCCTTAGAAGACAAAGGTGCTATCCACTAAGCCACCTCATTTCCCTGTGTTTCTTACTTGAGTGGCCGTTGGAATACTATCCTCTGTAAAGTGCATCTGAAAGGTCGTTCTGTCCGCTTATGTTGCAATTTTTTAACTCGGCACCGCCTTGGCTCTTCTCTCACCCACCACGGCCAGGTGGGTGTGATTGAATCCTCCCCCTACGATTTTGGGAATCGAAGTTGATACGGAAAAATCAGAAAAAATCCTTACCGGCTTTCACCAAGATGCCAGGTTTGAACCATATCCGTTGATTTATGCCGTCACAGAGGGTCAAAATGAGTCGTCAGATTTCGACCCATTTAGGAAGTCCTTTATAATTCAAAAACCATAAGACTTAGAACAAAACCAAATAAATCGATGTATTTGTCTTGGCCCTATGATTGAAATTATATGCGACTTGGCCTTGATCTTAGGTCAAAGGTCATGTGGTAGGTAAGTCAGTCAAATCCTTGCATCACAATCAGGACTATGATACCAAATTTATTGCTGCATCGTATCTCGTTCAAAAGTTATCGGCACAAACAATGTTGAAAACCATAACCTTTGGTGACCTCTGGTGACCTCGTTATTGGCCTGATCTCGCAATGGATGAAAACGTGCAGATTCTTCCTTTCAAGAGCTCTTCAATGATGTTTAGAAACTTAATCTAGATTTCGACTTAACCCGCGCACCGGTGGGCCTCCGAGCCACCTTCTCTTTGGTGGGGGTCTTTGACCACCCCCTTGAACTCGGCCCCTGTGTGGGATAGCGAAAAAGATGCTGGTGGATAGCACATACAGATTCATGAAGAAACTATATTGGTCACTTTTTGGCTCAGGTCAACATTGAGGTGATGACAGGTTAAAGAAAGTGGGATTTTGAGACGAGTTTTTGGGCTCTAACGTCTGACAGTTGAGTTAGAATTATTTTTCAGGCACCATTCGCTCTTCCTCTTATCACGGAAAATCGAATGATGTATAATATGACCATACTAGGTCAAAATACAAAAATTACCTGACCTCAGGTCAGGTTAAGGTCACTTTTTAAGGTCAAAGTTATTGACCTAAGCCTGAAAAACTGCTTAAATAGCCCCAGATGCCTCATCAGAGATCACTGGTCAAAAATTGCAACATGAACCAGGAAAGGGGCCCAAGATACTACAATTTGGAGAGTATGGAGGTATTATCAGCTGTATCTGCACAAATACAGTCCAATTTCTGTTTTTCCCATGTATTTCCAGTGGAGAGGTCATGGCCTGTTCTTCACCTTAGGTCATCAATATGAAAAATCCCGGAATAGGTGTTGTAGCACTCGGTGGGTTCATTATGTGGTATAAGTTTCAATCCAATAGATTCACCCATTTCTTTCTTATATTATCTTAAACATTTTTTCAGGTGAGGTCACTCAACCTGTACTGTTGACGTGACCTGGAATAACCCAACCTTAAAATGTCGGGGGAAGTTGCAGAATTGATCAAGGATAAGACGTGCTCATTACGGCGACGCTTTACACCACCGTTTTTTCGTCCTGCCGGAAAATAATCTGAGGGGGATGTTCAAACACCCCCCACCGGGACGAGAGTTAATAATCAGTGAAATCCAAAACCTTGATCATAGACTCGCTCTAAAGGCCCATTTACAGCGTTTCTTCATGGCAAAAATATCATGTCAGTTGGTATAGAGTTGGGCTCTGGTCCACTGTTCAGGAGCCTGCAGTGCCGGTGCGTGTGAATTCTTGGGATCGATCCTCTGAGACGCTCCGGCGCTCAATGATCACCGGACGTAGGTCGGCTGGCAACTGACTGGTAAGAGGGTGACCTGAGTAGGCCGGGCGTCCCTGTGCTCAGTGTAACGTCAAACTTTGGCTTCTACATAAATCAACCCGTCATCGCGAAAGTTGCTCGTTCGGATGGTGGAGTCCGGGTATCCGTGACAAGTCCCTTGATGACTTTAGAGAGGCTCCGACTCCAAAAACCCAACTTGCAATAGCATGGGAATTTGTTGATTTATTTTTTAAGCGGGCCGCCGTTTTTTCGTGCCGCTGGAAAAACCCGAGGGGTGTTCAAACACCCCCTCCCCTACCGGTTCGAGGTTTAACATTCCAATCATAAAGTAGGAGTAAAGAAAGGGAAGCATTATTCTTCCCCTCGTCCTGCAGGAATGAGGTCAACAAACAAAAGTGATTCTTACCTATACGATTGGAGTAGAACAAAGCACAGGCAAAATCTTAGCCCGTCGGGATGAAAGATATATACGATACAACGTTTTGCTTCATAATAGCCTGAGAATATTGCCATTTAGGGCAATTTTCCGTGATTCAAATTATTACATCTCAATAGTTATGGCGCACCTATTGATTTTTATTATTTTTGACTCATAATTAGCAGCGCTTAACACGATTATTCAATGGAAATCATGGAATCATAGAGGCACTTGATGTGTGTAATGTCCAAATAATTCGGTTATCTTTTGAGATCTATGGCATTGACCCCTATGATCATCCAGGAGTTAAGCTCCAGAATATGCGTAACTCTATCGGTTGTATATGACTGCCAAATTGTACAAAAATTGAAGGGTGTGGAGGTGGGGGACTGGTGTGTAGTTTGACGTGGAATGACCTCACTGATAATCATCTTACACCCTCAGTGCCTGCTGTAACGGCAGTGGTAGCATTTACAGACCTCTTTAAACCACGAGGGATATCAGCAGCTGCGGTATTACGTTACTAATCGGAGCCGGGCGGTAAACTTAGAACGTTTACTGTACCGACCACAGAACGGCATGCGGGAATATGTGTAGTGCCTGGGAAGCCGCATTCTCCCTCAGTAGAACCTGGGGCCGTTCTGCACGGCCGACCTAGTCCATAAAACTACTGGGTAGCACATCAGGAATCAGAAATGTAAAAAAAACGCCTTAGACAGTTATCCGTCATTAGGCATCAGTGGTACATGCCCGGCAGAGGCAGAGGGACGTGCTAAGTGGCCGTTCAGAACTGTTGTCAAACTGTACACTCCTGGTCAGTGGGGGCGGAGGGACGTGCTAAGTGGCCGTTCAGAAGTGTTGTCAAACTGTACACTCCCGGTCAGGGGGCGGAGGGACGTGCTAAGTGACCGTGCAGAAGTGTTGTCAAACTGTACACTCCCGGTCAGTGGGGGCGGAGGGACGTGCTAAGTGGCCGTGCAGAAGTGTTGTCAAACTGTACACTCCCGGTCAGTGGGGGCGGAGGGACGTGCTAAGTGGCCGTGCAGAAGTGTTGTCAAACTGTACACTCCCGGTCAGTGGGGGCGGAGGGACGTGCTAAGTGGCCATGCAGAAGTGTTGTCAAACTGTACACTCCCGGTCAGTGGGGGCGGAGGGACGTGCTAAGTGGCCGTGCAGAAGTGTTGTCAAATTGTACACTCCCGGTCAGTGGGGGCGGAGGGACGTGCTCGTTGTCCCGATGACAGTGCTGACCTGATTGGGCTAGCAGGCAAATTGATACCTCTGTGTACTTGAGCTGTATGTATAAGAAACGCAGCGGGATTCTTTTGGGTTCACATGCTTAAATAGGGACTAAAGTGGCGACTAAAAAGAATGCTAAGCCATTTCTTTCAAGTATGACAATCATAGGATGGTTGCAAAAAGCGCACACCATGTCCGAAGTCAACGCCATCAGCTTAGACGGGGTGCGTAACTCACGTGCCAAAATAATTGGTTGGTCTCATAATTGTTGCTCACTATCTTTGTGATAGTGACAAAAGCCGTGGAGCCCAAAAGTCTTGCTAGAAGCATAGAAACATTACAAAAATGCATATATTATACTGGTAAAAGTCATTGGAGGTCAGTGACCTTGTTTGACCTGTGACGTGGCTGATGACCCAAATAATCTTTTTCCACCCCAAATTCTTAGGTATGGCACCTTGGTCCATTTCATAAGGTATTTCTCCGATTTTACTAAATTAGACCACCCTAGGTCATGAGCTCGGTTGACCTCGTGACGATCAGACGTCAGAAGACCACAGACGTAAGCGGAAGTCACTGTCAAATCATAGGGGCCCAAATACCGGTCATTTCTCATTGCATGACCAGGCAAAGTGACATGACCTCGCCTGGGTCAGACGAGGTCACCTGAGGTTATTTTTGAATTGGATATGCTCAAGAGATCAAGGGTTATCAAGGCAAGTGCATTGAAGCTTGGAGCCTGTGCAAGCACCCAGCTCAATCCGCATTGGTGTTCCTAGACCAAGAGCAGCGAGAAAGATGGTGAAGATATCATGCAGGCCTTTGAGATTGACCGCATATCTCCATGACCTGGGATGATCTAGGCTTGAAAATTTGTCAAAATGCGTAAAATTGCATTTTATTAACGTATTTTTGACAGCGTTACTCTTAGCACAGCCATTTGCCTGCCATCGTGAAAAAACGAAGAGGGTGGGTCCAAATGGACCCGGTAGGGTACGGGTCAAGCTCTTTGTATGCCGGATAAGCTTGGCTGAGTTGTCACAAATATATAAATGATAGGGAAAAATATAATGATATTCCAAAATTTTATCTATTATATTGCATGCCTTATTGGCATTATTCGTATTTGCATCTTGTAGAATAAACCAGCACTGAAATAAAGATGATTGTGGAATATTGCAATCATTTTCTATATTTAATTTCACACAACGGGCTTTACTCGCCACGTAGTAACTTGACTTGTATTGCTCCACCACCCCTTCTTTAATTTCACCACGCTTTCTAAACTATCCCAATGTTTTTGGAACATCCCCACCAGCTGCTGCTGAAGCTGGTGATGATGCTGCTGGTGAACTGGCTGTACTGTCTGCTGACGGTGCTGACCACGCTGCTGATCTGGCTGTGGGCTCGCCGCGCCAGTCCCGGCTGCCCGGCTGGGTACGCCCACTCCTTCAGCCTGACCGGCTGCCTGCTTCATCTGGCACAGCGCGCCACTGGACGGTGAGGGGACGCCTTCGCCTCCGGTCACCTGCCTTTTGAAGAAACCGCTGAACTAAGTCACGTGTTTTTTAGCCTAGTAATTCTTTTTACTTAGCAGGAATTTTTTCATCTCCAATACGTTTTCACTTAGGTCTCGTCGTTACCGCTATGATAAGTCTTCTTGCGGCATTTGTTGTAGCGTAAAAGTCAGCTGGAATTTAGGATATCTTACCGTTCTGAAAACATGCACGCAGTCACTCTTCTCGACTCGGCCCAGTTTTGATCCCTACTTTAATCGGCTACTCACCGGGTTTGATTAGCTCCCGGCTTGGTTTGATTGGCTCCTTGTCTGGTTTGATTGGCTCCTCGTCTGGTTTTATTGACTCATCATCTGGTTTTATTGGCTCCTCGTCTGGTTTGGTTGGCTCCTTACCTGGTTTGATTGGCCCCTCACCTAGTTTGACTGGCTCCTCACCTGGTCTGATGATTGGCTCCCCGCCCGGTCTGATTGGCTCCCCGCCTGCAGGCGGTGGGCGGCTGCCTCGGGGTACGAGCAGATGGTGGTGACGCCGGTGGTGCCCAGCGTCAGCGTGCAGCCGGAACAGGTCACAGACCGTAACGGCGACTTCGAGGGACGCTCCCAGTACCACCAGTCCACCGTCCAGTCTTCGGAGCCCCTGCTGGCCGACGACTGATCCTGTCGCACTCTTCATCTGACCGATTTCTCGGGTGGCGAAGTATTTCTTTGCATACACTTTGCAGCAGACTACATTGCTGCTTGGTTGTAACAAGGAATGATAGAAACTTCTGCTGCCGCTTTATGCAGACCCATTAGGACGAGCAGGCGCAAGACAGGCGTGAAACAGCACAGGGTGTCAAATATCGTTCAAATCATTATACAAAATACGAACATCACCTGTGGCTGCAGTAACCAACGAATACGGCATGCCGATGGGCAAGTGGGGGCGGGGAGGCAACAATACACTTACCCCTTCAGTCGGTACATGCGGAACAAAACGGGATTACCCTGCTGTAGTAAGGTCATCTATGCCATTAAAGGTCGTTTGAACAAGCTGACCATCAGATTTCATTCTGAAAAAAGTTATCATAGACCTAACCATGACTCCGAAAACCATATAGGTATATATATTGACACAGTCTAATTTTTCACACTTCTTTATTCCTGGTAAATCCCAAAGCTGATCCATTTATTTTCTAACCACTACAATGAGAAATATTTTCTACGCCCTTTTCCGGAGAGGTTGTAATGTATTTTGATTTTACTTATTTTGTAAACGTAATTTGGTGTTGAAAATAAACTTGATAAATTGCTACGATATTCCCATCGATATGTGTCGACTAGAATTTCGCAGCACATGATTGATTGAAATGAGTAAGCAATGATGAAAAAGTTAATGACTTTTTCTGTATTAAGAAGTCATGAAATTTCTTTCCAAGCGTGTATGACAAAGCCTTTTAAAGGTGGGCAATGGCACGAAATGTCATTCGACCACATTTTATAATCTGGCCATTGAAAGTGACAGAATCATTGGAAGACATAATGGATAACATGCAATCATGTGGAGAGAGACTTATTCAGATGATGTGATATTTAATGCTTTTTTAAGCAATACCATCCTCCCAGACCATCATCTTCTTCTGGCAGGACAAAACCAAATTTATTTGTATCCGAAGGGTTTGATTTTTTGTACTCTCAGTACATGCAATTTCAAACATGTTGCAGAACTCATAATTCACCAGCCACAGCGTCATGACCAGAAAAGGCTAGCAGCAGGTGATCTGTCCTGAGTCGTTTTTCCCGGCCACCGAAGAGCGTAATCACCCGACGCGATCTAATTTTCTTATTCTACCCTGCGGAGACATATATTTGTAGCAATTGCTTAATGCCACGAAACAAGCTTTATTTAAAACTCATTCACTGTACAAAAATGAACATGCGCCGAGGCCACTTTGCTGCCTGCTTTGGTGTGATTTCCTTCCTTTGCGAAGCTACTAACATATCAGGATATTTACACGTATGTGTATACGTGCTGTAGTAGTCCGCTGTATAGATTATTATCCATGGGCTTCACTAGCACAGACCCAAGCTTCAAGAATGTGGAAAAATGAACCGGACGACCTCCAATGGATTTTGAAATGCTTCCAAATGTTGTATACTTACCGTAACCTTACTGTACCCACCACTGTGCGCGCTTGCTGTTAAAACCAGTATACCGACTGTGAGAATGTAAAATGGATGCTGGTTCAATGTTGTTAAAACTCACCGAGATGTATGTACTTACACATTGCCTAAGTGATGCTATTGTGACACTTGCCATCCAGCCTGTCAAGTTTGTGACCTAGAGGAAACTCTTCCTCCGCCCAGAAGAGGTGCGTATACCTATATTTTGATAACATTGTCACTGCACTCTACCTGCTTTCAAAGTGCTACTGCTCAAATATTGAATTAACCAAACATTCAGTGGGTTTTTAAGGTATACCTGAACTACCTACACCTATTTTCTTATACCAGTCTGACCTACCTCTGTCTTAACACCAGCGATATCACTTTAAGCGCTTGTGTAGAACCATCATGTTTTCATCTGAAGTCAGAGCTAATATACCAATGTCTACCACAGCCAGAGTTCCCAAAAAGTATATTTCCCCCTGCGTTCTTCGATGTTTGATCGATCTGTCTCAAAATAAACAAGTGTCTTTAAAAACAAGTCTTTGGGAGCTAAAGAAGGACGAATGGCCAGCAGATCTACAAAAAGAGCCAGCATATAATATTCATGCAATAGGAGCCCCAACACACTCTCATCCATCAACGCATGTTAAACAGTCCTTAACAATACAATATGTACATGCAATGCATATCTTGGCTCTCCCACCTTCATCTGCAACAGCGTTAGAAACTTGGCACCTCACTGACCCGTGAACATAGCAGTCCAGGGAAGGTTACCTCACTGTTTACTTTGTTTCCTTTCGTGTTTACTACGCTGCTCTACTTCTTTCTACGTTATCTTGCTTCAGGCGCCCTACAAGCAGGCCATTTTTTAACATGTTAACTGCAATTTAACATGGGGCCAATTAGCCCCCCAGTCGGCCGAATTTCCCCCCAGTGCCGGGAAATTCCCCCGAGTGAAATAGACAAGTATTACTTAAAACGAATAAGCGCAAACACACGTAACGAAAATAAGACAGAACACCACCCCATAATAATAATTTTGTTCTATTGCTCGTCCCAAATTGGCATTCCACAAAAACTGTGTTCAAAAACTACCATCAGTAGCTGTCTACTCATCGTGCAAAACGAAACAAAGCAAGTAGTTACGGGAAATCCTGGCTAAGTAACCTCAGCATAAATTTAACTAACCACAACGCTGGAGATAGCCTACTACCAATCAAACATCTATTTCTATCCGACCAGAAGCCCACACCCAAGCCAGTACCGTGGCATTGCCTGTGTTTTGTTTTTTACGCCCGTTTTCCAGCTCCAGCGCTCTCTTTTCGGGTGTTTCGGTAAAAATTTCCGTTTTTTTGTCTTCCGGCCGACATTGGTCAGCTTCCATCGTCCGGTCTCTGGCAAAGGTCGAACATCTCAGGGATGACCGGCCCCTGACCAGTCAGGGCTGCTCAGCATCCTGATGGCCAGAACAACCCACGGACCTAACTACTGCGTTGGCGTAGTAAAGAATCAGTTTTTTTTACTTGTAACACTGTTACATTTGCTCCCGAGGGAAGTATTACAATTGCCCCCTTCGTACCACGCCACCTTCAAAACAAACATCCACTTAACGATTTACTGCAAGTGGCGCTCTACTATGCTCATTTTGTAGCTATTTTAGTCTTCACAGCGCACTCAAGCTGTTCAGACTGTAACTTATAACATCTGCCAATAAGCTGAACATTATTTCAAAATTCAAAAATAAGAAACAACGTAAGGAACACTTGCTAGCAAACTTTTCCCAAATTACCAACCGCACCGAGTCGAAACTTTTGAAAAAAGGGCATCAGTTGACTGCGCATTTTCGGTGTTGCGGCTGATCCATCGGTTAACTTGGAATTTTGGCCACTGTTACAATGCCACACGACCCTTACAGTTGGTGCTCGATAAATCTGAAAAATAATCAAGTGGTTTTTGCACCGCATTCACTAGATTATTTTGACAGCAACAGCCCCACATCATAGTAAGTATGTACATAAGACTTGCCTTGATTTAGATTGTAAGCACATGTGTTTGATACTTTGTGAATTTACTTGCCTTGCGAAACTCATAGAGAAAAATAAGAAATAGTTTATTCATTTGACATACATTGCAGCAGCTTCAGGGCTGCCAGGTTGGCCATTTTCTGGCCAAATTTCTCAAATTTAGCTTTTTTGTCGTGTTTGGCCCGGTGATTTTTTCGGCTGGCCCTTTCGTGGAATCTGGCCCTTTGGCCCATTTTCTGAGAGCTGGGACCCAAGCTATTTTGGTTTGATCCTTGCATAAATATGGCTCCTTTTGGCCTTCTCCGCTCTTAAGTAAGATGTTGTGACACCAAAAAAGCGGCAGAGCAGCAGAAAAACTGTTATAGCGGTGGGAGGGACGGTCCACAAAAGTGACAGCCACCGAAAACCGGACGCGAAGGATGCGATACTATTGACACCCTTTGGATGAAAAGTTGATGCCAAAGTGCGCGCTCTGAGGCTACACCCTCCCCACTTACCAAAATTATATATTTCCCACAGCTTAAGAGCAAGAATTTCACAGTCGGAAAAAAAAACAGAAAAATTGTTAAATGTTGGCGGGGAGTGGTGAGGCCAGCATAATTGATGATGTTGAATTATATCGAAACAGCGCTACGATTCGATTTTCTGTGGGTTTATGACTACTGTTAGGGGTCGTCTTAGCCTTAAATCTGGATTTTGTGGGCATATTTGATTTACTTATTTGGCCATTTCTGTTAAAACAGATTTTGACCCCTTTTTGCTGCTTTTTCAACTTGGATTTAGCCTTTTGTCGCCGAAAAACCTAGCAGCCCTGAGCAGAATCTATAAGTTATGGAATTTGAAAAGAGGGAACCGATTTTTTATTTCTAAGGTGTCTAATAATAGCTCAACCCCTCCAAATGGGGCCTTGATTACCTGAAAAGACTAAAATGTCCAACACAAGAAATGCCCCCCCTACTAATGCTTCTTTCGAAAATGCCCTGCCTGCAAAATGCGGGGGATGACGTCTAGCTTATATATCAATTACAGGCTCAACTCACAATTAACGACTCGCGAAAATGTAAGGTGTAGTCTATTAACTCACATCTCAGTAAGCCTCCAATGCACCTCCAACCCACTGCACTATGACCCTAATCCTGGATCTAGCACGCCGAAAATTAATATTGGTCACTTTCTTCAATTGCCCCAAAATGACAGAGGATTCTCGTCAGACCCCCGTCAATCTGCGTGTTGAAGGACCCTCTTCTACATGGATGAATTTATGGAAAGGTGGAAGTTGGGGTAGAAACTTTCTCCATAAATATCCGTAGTTATGCAGTCGAATGAAAAGCTTGACTTAATTCGGCATTTGACATTATATTACCTTTAAAATTGTAAAGGGTGTTTCCCAACGGATCTTGAGGGACTTAACACGCGCACTGGAGGGGGCCTCGGAGCCCCTTTCACCTGTTTTTCCGAGGTGGCCGGAGAACTGCTCGTAGCCGAAAAACAATACTTCGCCGCACTTAACAGAATTCAATAGCGCGTCAATTGGTGATTGAAATTTGAAAATCGGTAAAAAATTTTGACTTATAGGCTTTCAAAGTCGGGCCTGCATTTTAGGATCGCCGTAATCGCGCGGTCAGACCAGTTCACTTGCATTGGAGGCCGAGTGGTTACATCATAACGCCATATAACTGGGATGATATGTCAAGGAAACCTCACATAAAGGTCAAGATCAAAGGTCACAGGTCAAGGTCATATCAGGACTTTCAAGGTCACTGACCTCAGTGCTTCTGGTCTAATGGCGTTACCCAGTCTGACGTATATTGTGCTATGACGTCATAGTTAAGGTACCTCAATGCAAAGGTCAAGGTTAAAGATCAAGGTTAAAGGTCATTGGCAAAGGTCAATCCTCATTTCCCGCCAAACAGTTGCTAAAGTGCTAGTCATATTGTGACCTAATAGGTCAATGACCTTGAATGGCCCTGACCTTAAAACTGTAGGGAAGATTCTATGCGACCTTCCCGCTATGACTCTGCTCCACCTTTAGATTATTCCCACCTTTTTGGCATGATCACAGCATTTTCCACTCGGTCCCCAGCATGGTCAATATTTGACATTTATGACCTCATTTGACCTTGAAGATAATAACCTAAGTCAATAAGAATTGGTTAGGATGTAGTTCATCATAGCCCCCACCCACCTTCCAAACGGCGTTTTTCTAGGCCTCTCAGTTTTTTTAGATCTTAGGGGGCCTACCAGGCCCCCTCCAGTGCGCGTTAGTGATAGCCTCTCTCCAGTGTGCGGGTATTAACCCTCGCCCCACCGGGGGCCATCGATGGCCCCCCTAAGGTTTTTCCGGGATAGCAGAAAAACGACGAGGCGCAGCACCGCGGTTTAGGGCTCTACCTCTCACTGCATCATTTTCCCATCATCCCTGAAATTTTTTACCCCGGGTCACCCAAGGTCAGGTCACCAGACGAGGTCAACCAAGGTCACCTCACTTCACTTTAGAGCTCTGTAAGAGCTACATTTCAAAGTCGATTGATTTGAAACTTCCTACACTTCATGACCCCTCCAGGGTCTACAAGGTGTATATCCGGGATTTTTCGATTTCGTGCCCTGAGGTCAGGTCACGAGGCGACCTCTCCCATTGGAAAAGCATGGGGAAAAGCTATTTCATGATATAAAAGCCACAAAAATGATTGCAAATACTCAGACTGCTCAGAACAACGTTTTTGGACACCCTTTCACGGATCCCAGGGGTCATATTTGCCCTTTGACTTTTCCAAGGTCATCCAAGGTCACCGGAGGTCAAAAACAGTATTTTGACAATAACTTTTGACCTAATTGAGCTAGAGCGGTGAAACAAACACCATCGTGTTTGTTTTGTCACTGGCTTTCATTTGATATACGGCAAGGTCACTTTTTGACCTTTGGTGACCTCAGGTCATATTAGGTCACGAGGTGACCTCTGGCGGTCAAACCACTGGCGGGAGGTCTTTACGTTCCACATAGCGGAAAAAGTACAGGCAATTTGCTATCAAATGTACTTTACCAGGCCTCAATAGCTCTAATGACATAAGAGTTATGCTCAGTTTGCTTAATCATTGCATATTTGAGTGAAAATAGCCGATCTTGACCTAATTTGACCTCTGGAGGTCAAACCATTGACCTGAGCACTAAAACATGCGCAGTAATTTTTACTGAATTCACGCGAGCTTTCTATTGCACTTTGCAGATTTGCGCTAACGCCCATATTTTCGGAGTTAGAGGGGGGCCATCGATGCCCCCGGTGGGGCGAAGGTGGCGCCGGACCCCCGGTGGGGCGCGGGTTAATTATGGCAGATGATATTTTGCTAAGGCTTTAAATTTTCAGTCTGACCGTAGGTGGTCCAGAAATTGTCGGAAGAGTGTGCTCCGATCTAGCTCTCACCCCTGAAATGATATCCGTGCCTCCTCCCCACAGCTAATTGTTTTGGTACCCCCTAAAGCGTGGAAAAAGCATAGCTTTCCATCCCCTCCCAGGATGCGAGTATGGGTGCGCTGTCGGTACGATTTGGTACCTCCTGACAAGTCGCGTCGTCCAAAAGTGATGCCCCTCTGGTCTGAATGGTGCCCCCTGACCGGGTGACCCCCTGATCGTAAATCCTGGATCCGCCTATGATTCTGATTTATGTCAAAACTGTAAGTTCAATAAGATTGACAGACTCAACACAAACGCTCAAGTACTTAGGAGCTTTTCCTGCCGACAGCCGTAGTCTAGTGGCCTCCATTCCCGCCTCTCTCTCTCTCTCTCTCTCTCTCTCTCTCTTTCTCTCTCTCGCTTTTCCTGCCAACTAGTTTTGCTGTTAGTATAAGTTCAGCACACTTACGGGTTCAGATATAGGATAAAGCCTCCTCGACAAAGAAATACTCTGCCTTGACAATATCTAGGTATTCAAAGTTCCCACAGTTCAGCCACTGATTGAACATTACAAAAGTAAATTATACTTTTTACCATGTGATGCACACCGAACAATTACTTGGTGCGGTATTGTTGTGACATTTTACTACGGTTACTTAAATCCACTGAAGATCGTTCATTACCAAGTTCATATAGCTAACTGTTCCTCAAATTCCTACAAAATGACAGCTAACTTTCATTTGTGCCCGGAATATAGCATACGATTAGTTGGAGCCAGGTGGATTCGACAATTAAATTATTTTATTTTTAATTTCCCGAAAATCTTAAATGAGTGGCATTCAAGTGGACTTGTCATAGTCATACAAAATAAGATATTAACCCGCGCCCCACCGGGGTCCGGCGCCACCTTCGCCCCACCGGGGGAGGCCATCGATGGCCCCCCTTTAACTCCGAAAATATTTGCGTTAGCGCAAATCTGCAAAGTGCAATAGAAAGCTCGCGTGAATTCAGTAAGAAATTACTTCGCATGTTTTAGTGCTCAGGTCAATGGTTTGACCTCCAGAGGTCAAATTAGGTCAAGATCGGCTATTTTCACTCAAATATGCAATGATTAAGCAAACTGGGCATAACTCTTATGTCATTAGAGCTATTGAGGCCTGGTAAAGTACATTTGATAGCAAATTGCCAGTACTTTTTCCACTATGTGGAATGTAAAGACCTCCCGCCAGTGGTTTGACCGCCAGAGGTCACCTCGTGACCTAATATGACCTGAGGTCACGAAAGGTCAAAAAGTGACCTTGCCGTATATCAAATGAAAGCCAGTGACAAGACAAACACGATGGTGTTTGTTTCACCGCTCTAGCTCAATTAGGTCAAAAGTTATTGTCAAAATACTGTTTTTGACCTCTGGTGACCTTGGATGACCTTGGAAAAGTCAAAGGGCAAATATGACCCCTGGGATCCGTGAAAGTGTGTCCAAAAACGCTGTTCGGAGCAGTCTGAGTATTTGCAATCATTTTTGTGGCTTTTATATCATGAAATAGCTTTTCCCCATGCTTTTCCAATGGGAGAGGTCGCCTCGTGACCTGACCTCAGGGCACGAAATCGAAAAATCCCGGATATACACCTTGTAGACCCTGGAGGGGTCATGAAGTGTAGGAAGTTTCAAATCGATCGACTTTGAAATGTAGCTCTTACAGAGCTCTAAAGTGAAGTGAGGTGACCTTGGTTGACCTCGTCTGGTGACCTGACCTTGGGTGACCCGGGCTAAAAAATTTCAGGGATGATGGGAAAATGATGCAGTAAGAGGTAGAGCCCTCAACCGCGGTGCTGCGCCTCGTTGTTTTTCTGCTATCCCGGAAAAACCTTAGGGGGGCCATCGATGGCCCCCCGGTGGGGCGAGGGTTAAAATCAGGTTCAAAAGAGCATATCTATGCACTTAACTATCTACTAGAAATAATAATGAAATAAGCCCTTGGAGCTGGAGCCGATGAATTGCATTGCATTAAAGGGAATGTGGCACCTTCATGACGTGATTTTAACTGAGATAGCCAAGTTGTAAAGCAAGTCGGAAATCCCGGTACTTAATATATCATTGTCTTGGAACTCGATATATCCGTAGAAAAAGCTAAAACCTACCTGTAATGTACCCCTCATGTACCCGTAGCAGCAGGCCACAGTTGTCATGGCTGTTGGTGTGACGACATATGCTGACGTCACGATGAGCATCAGCCAATCGAAGCCCTTGAAGCGTTTCGAGTATGGTAGTGGTTGCCAGATCATGACACCATCCACAGGCAGATATTTTTTTCCTAGAGGAGTATTTTAAAAATCAAAATATTGAGCTTAATGTACATTTTTCAGAGAAATCATGAGTGGTTTCATTATTTTCGGCTAAAAGCACGCCTAATTACACTTAATTCCAAGATTCGTCCAAGGTGCTACATTCCCTTTAATTGAGCCTACGATATGAACCAATGCAGTAGAAACGTTCATTCTACGGAAATAGCGCAGTGGTTATTATTATGAAAATGAAATGAGTTTATAAGAATATGTGAAAATTTGAATAAGACAGAGGGAAGTGGGGCAGCATTGCAGCCGTGGCCTGGGTAAGGTGGTCACTCCTCGTAAATGGTGAACTGGCAGTGCCCCAAGGAGGAAGAGAGTGGACTTCGCTTTCTTTCCACGTCCGTCCTTCGCGGTAGCACTTGGGTGTTGTAGGCTCTGTGCCTTGTGTTTGTGCTTCACAATTTCATAAATGTGAAAACCGGAGCTTAATAATGTAGTTCCCTATCATATTTTTATTGATTATCACTGGAGGATCCTAGGGGTGCCGAAAGGACCGCAACCCCCTCCAAAACCTATAACAGTCCATACTGGCCCCCTTTCCAGCGGACCAACTTGTTGCCCTCTTTCTTAAAAAGTATTATATTTTCCCGATTTTTCTCAATTTAACCCCCAAAACGTTGGTTTGGCCCGCTCCATAAGTTGTTCCTGGATCTGCCAATGGACTACATTGATATAGAGACATCACGTCACGTTTATGCTATCTCATAACTACTGTATTCGCTGAACACGAAATCAAGTCCGATCCATGTGTGAGCTTGTGTAAGTAAGAAGATGGGTGGGTTAAGATGGCCAGGAGGTTAACAGCTATTGCCCACCATTGCCACTCTAGGCGTCCGATGCGCAAACATTCCTGAGTGTGTGTGGTATTTCATCCTGGCAGTGTAAAGCGGTTGTGACTTTTACAATACAGCCGTGTGAGAGGAGCGAAAAACAAAGTACAGGGGAGGAAGGATTCCTCATTCTGCATGAATTTTTCGCGTATGCCTAAAGTCAGTCCAAAAGACAACTCATGGTATTAACGTTGCTTTCATTGGCAATGGCATGACATGTGCATGGCACTTGTAACATTGCTTTAATTGATTGGCACTTTTCAGAAAGTCATGGTTCTTTCATGTGCATTATGATACAACAATCCGATAACCCTACGTCAGCTCAGGTGTGAACGCACTCCAAAAGCACTGAGAAGGTAGCAAGTTGATTGGCTACCAAACTAATGGCTCTGTGGAAACATTTGTCGTCAGGCCAGGCTGCAAGCTCAATGTTTCTTTTTCTTCTTTCTTTTCTTGTGCTTCTTCTTACTCTTGTGGCTCTTTGAGCGTTTATGTTTTTTAGATTTGTGTCTTCCGAACTTGTGTTTGCCAAACCTGTGTTTTCGGCTACTGCTGCGGTGGTGGTGCTTAGACTTTTTGCTCTTGTGGTGGCTGCTCTTCTTGTGTTTATGAGCTGAACTGTGGTGCTTTCGGTCTTTTGAAGAATGCTTGGATTTCTTTGAGCTGGATCTTCCGCGGCTCCGACTGGAGGAATGCGATTTCGATGACGACCTGCTCTTTGATTTTTTGTGATGCTTTGATTTGTGTTCTTTGGAGCGCTTGTTTTTAGACATTTTTTCATGTTTAGATCTTTTTGAACTACGGGAACTGCTGTGTCCTTTACCAGAGCTGTGTGATCGTTTCTTTGACTTTCTGGATGAATGAGATTTGTCCCGATGCTTTTGTGAGGCGTGTGATTTTCCACTGCCTCGATGTGAGGAGTGAGATCTGTCTTTTGACTTTTTTGAGTGATGGTCTTTGCTGCTTTTGCTTGATGAATGTTTTTTGATGAGTGCCGATGTTTTGAACTTCTCCCTTCCGATCTCTTCTTGTTATCTGAATCTGAATGGTGATCACCATGCTTTCTCTTCTTCTTTGTCTTATGTTTCGAAGATGAAGATTTCTTATGCTTTTTGGAGTAAGGAGAGCTTGATTTTTTATCCTTAGCTTTGGCTAAATGACTCTCCTTTCGTGATTTATGATGACTCTTTCGGCTTGATCTGTGGGAGTCCTTGGATTCGCGGCTTGTGCTCCTCTTTTGATCTTTTGTGTTTGTCTCTTTTATGACTTTTTGCCGTTTTGTCGGCATGATCGCTGGATGAGTGATCATGCTCTCCTTTGTCTTCTTTATGTTTTTTCTTACTTTTATATTTGTCTTTACCACCCGATTTATCACGCTTCTTGTCTTTTTTATGATGTTTCTTATCTTTATGAGGAGATCCGTCAGTATCATCTGATTTTTTGCTTGAATCGTGTTTTTTTCTCTTTCGTCCTCTCTTCTTATGTTTATCCGTGTAGTTGTTTTCACTGGAATCATATTCGAGTGTATCTTTCTTTGCACGTTTCTTTTTTCTGTCTTTTGATTTATGTTTATCTTTGCCATGCTCATGGTCATCGTCTTCACTGTGCTGACTTTTTCCTCTCTTCTTTTTTGCTGACTTAGACTTCGATGCATGTTCTCCCTTGTCAGAATCATCATCCCACTCGTTTCTGGATTTCTCTTTCTTACGATGCCTTCGGCGAGCCTTGTCATCGTTATCTTTTTCACCATCACTCTTTTTGTTTTTCTTTTTCTTTCTCGCTTGATTTTCATCGTCACTGTCGTCGTCTTCTTGTTTTCGATGCTTTCCTCTTTTCCCTTTCCTTTTACCATCTTGGTCTGTGTCATCATCTTTTTTCTTTCCTCTCTTCCTATTGTGCTCATCTGTTTCATTTGTTTTCTCTGCTTCTTCATCGTCGGCCTTAGTCTTCTTTGTTTTATGACGTGCTTTTTTATCTCTATGGTGCTTCTTGTCATCACCATGACCATCGCGTTCGTCTCCATCCCGATCGTCATCACTGTCACCCGTATCAGAATTATGTTTGTCATCACTACTGTCATCATCGTGTTTTTCTCTTCCGGCGGCGGAAAAGTTTCTTCATGCCACCAAAAAACCCTCCCCCGCCTACATGATCATCTCCACCACCCCCATTCCCTGCATCATCATCGCCACTATCGCTTCCACCAGAATCTCCATGATCATCATCATCCCATTTCTGGTCTACTGAGCTCCTTCTTCGGGTCAGACCTCCGAATATCCGCCCGAAGAATGTCCCCTCATCACGCGGGGAGTCCGGTGGTTCCTCGCCGGGAGAGTCATCACTAAAATCATCTTCATCCTCACTCCAACTCTCCTCATCCTCATCGGGAAGAAAAGTGTGAATTGATCCTGGAGCGATATCTGCCCCTGAAGTAGAAGTTTCCATGCTGGTTTGCCTTCTCAGGTCGGATTCTGGCTCTGCTTGAATCAGATTATCATCCTGAGAATAATTTTTGCAGAGTCGCTAGATTCAGCGTCCTCAGAGACAGCAGAGTTGGTGCTTTCACCATCGCTTGCATCGAAACTGGCGCTTTGCTCGGTGGAGCCGGCCCCACTACTATAGAAGCTGGTCTCGCTGTCACTAGAATCGGTTTCACTGTCGTCAAAACTGGTATCTCCTTTGAAGTAGCTGCTATCGCTATCGTCCAGGCTGGTGTCGCTGTCGCTCTCGCTGTCCATGGACATGAGGTCGTCCAGCTGGTATCGGGCTTCCTCGAGGTCTTCGTCGCTCTCCGCCCAGTCCAGCACGTCAGTGGCCAGGTTCGCCTCTTCCAGCAATGCATCAGCGTCCTAGAACGGCCACATAGCACAGTTCAGAATCCAAGAGTCTTGTGCGCGTGCCCAAGTATAGCAAGACAAGCCACTAGATGTACTTGCTTTTAACCTGCAGTTTTGGTGTCGTTTCAGGTGATCGCAAAGAAGCAGGAATGGTGGAGTAGAGATAAGAGAGAAATGTGATAGGCATATTTTCGATTTGTTTTACTGAAGGGTTAATTTTTTTGTTTATAATCTCAAGCCACCCCCTCGCTCTTCTGACCTGCTCTCATTTATTGTGGCATGTTACGAACTTGACACATACACACTGCCTCCATCCCCAGCAAAAAACTTAGTCCCCACGCTTGGCTAAAACACAGTCGAGAAGACACAATCCACAATCCATCATGCTCAATCCATTTTGTCGATGCAAAGGGAAATTAAATAACAAGTAGAAAAGCACCAGCAAGATCAGAAAAATAATCATCTTTCCATTTGTCATATTTATTCGAATACCCCAGAAGAAACACTTTATCGTTGTAATGCGGTTTGCAGATGCTACCAGGCTAGTCTAACGTAGCATCCAGATATAAATTCCGACAACCATCACCACATGTCATGCCTCACTTCAAGTTTATATAAGCTGTGCGTGATCTTTGGTCTTGCTTAAAAACTTTAATCAGTTGCACTTTCCCTTCGATGAGGAAAACGAGCTGGAGGCCTGATGTAGAGGCTCGGCCCCAAGCACTTGGTTCAACATATTTTGGGTGTGACTTGCATAGATGGCACTGTGGTGAAAAAATGAATCTCACTAAATATATTCTACTGTAAGGGACAAGTACGGTGCTCATTCGCTCCTTCATAACGGGAGTCCACTCATTCAAACAAGTTTTGCAGCCTTCGCAGCGAAGGGGCCAATTTCCAAAATGTATTATTAAAAAAATATTTCAACTTAGGATAAAAGTTGTTTCTCTAATAACTTATGTCTCAGATGATATCCATTCACTAAAACCGGGCTTTTTTCAAACTGGCATCTAATTTTCATAGAAAGGGAGCCGCAGATTACAACTGATCCTAGAACTTTAAGAGATAAATGAAGAGGTCTGTATATATTTTTACGCTCAGGCATAATGGTGATCAATTTTCTGCCGAAAATTGACAAAACATGCGATGAAGCACCACACACATATCACTAAAAAGTATTGCCATTTCCCAATCGATTGAGGCCAGGTGGGTGAAAGTTGTTTATTCACGCAGTTATCTGTAGATGTACTACCTATAGGTACTACAGATAAGATAGATGACATTAGTAGGTAGGTAGATTAAATAGATCTACCTAACGAGATGAATGTACCTCCCTGGACCATCTATCTACCTAAATGTAATGACAGGGCACATTTATCATGCCTAAAAATACTGGATAAGGTCACAATATCAATCACTTTCTCTTCTTTTTCTTCTTTTTCTTCTTATTCTTTTTCTTCTTTTTATTTTTCTTCTTTGCTCTGCCTTTGGTAGACTTTTTTGTTTTCTTGGGTTTCACTTTATTTGGCTTCCTTGATTTCTTATTAGAAGGGCTCCTGGGATTTTCTTTTCGGGGACTCGCTGACTTACTTCTTGTTGATTTTTTGTGACTTTTCTTTCTAGATGTCTTTGACTTACTAGTCTTTTGGAATCTCTGCTCTTTTCCGACCTTGCCATCCGCTTAGGTGTGGAAGCTGACGACTGCTTACTTTCTCCTGATTTCTTCGAGCTCTTGGAAGGAGAGCGAGGACTCTTTTTGGCATTCTTACTGGCCTTTTTTGGATGCGTTTTCTTCACCGATGTTGTCTTCTGCTTAGGTTTGGAACCTGACGAACGTTTTTTCTTACTGGATATCTCGGAGTTCTTCGAGGAGGAGCGTGACCTCTTTTTAGCTTTCTTCAAAGTCTTTTTACTTTTGGAACTTGCTTTGGATGATTCTTTATCCTGGCTTTTGGAACGCCGTGACACGCTGCCGCCGCCACGGGTTGTCGGAGAAGCATCAGCCGACGAGAGACCCGAAGTGGAGGATGTGGCTGAACTTGTGACGTCATTGACAGAGTACAAATCCTCCTCCTCCTCCTCTAGCTCAGCTGATGTCCAGGACGGAGAGACCAGAGTGGTGATGTCGCTGTCCTCCGTCAAGTCGCGTCTCATCATCTTCCTGATACGATTCCCCTCTCGCCGCTCCCGCGCGTTGTCCTAAAAATGGTGACCGTTGTGTGAATGACACGGATTTCTGTCCCACCAAACGAATATCATTCCTAGTGCCACACACTTATACCATTCTAAAGTCTACCAATAATAGCACCACCAGGGACGTCTGCACCTATTTTTCCATGGGGGACTGGTGGAGACAAGTCAGGCAATGGAACCTAAATTTTTTGCGTGCAGAGTCGGCCAGAACGACCAACACAAATATTCCTCCATAAGAAATGCAGACCGGCAGGAAAACAAACTTTAAAAAGGATATCCCGAACAGATTCCTGCAGTACCCTCACCACGTCCACTTAAAAGCGTCATTTTGGAAACGTATTGGATGGCCAAATTGGAGAGGTTGATGAGGGGATGGGCTGTCTCGCAGACCCCTCAGTCTTCGACACCCGCAGGAATAACGTTGAGTTTGATCGTGGTAATACGCTCACTGGAAGCCTATTGGTATGAGTGCGAAATCAGGGAATAGGGGATGCGTCCCACCCCAGCTTTTGAGCCATCGGGAGGTCCCCCAAAGATTTTGGGACCTATTCTAGGATTTCTGCATTTTCTCAGCTTTGCCAGCAGGAACCTGCATACATGCTCCCGATGTTATTATTGGTGTTCGCTTGTTCTCTAAAAAAAACAATTAAATTTGAGCAATTATCAGTTTAAACCAGATTACTATTTCAATCAGCAAAGAACCAGACATTAATGCAGCCATTTAATAAACCTGAACACGAACAGCTGCCAAAGAGGCCAGCAGTCACCTCAGGTCTCTGTGGCTGGGAAGTGCTGAACAGGTAGCCAGGTGTAGAGAGCAGAGGGTTGCCCCAACGATATGCAGTGTCTATCGAGGTCTGCATATATCGAGCTAGGATGGCGGTCAAAACCTGCAAAGAGAACATAAATATAACATGGCAATGTATCACGCTGCGTATAACGCCTGTCACACATAATATTTGCTACAAATATTTGATCAGTGGTCTGCGCCTTGTGGGTAGTCTTCTGGACAGATCTTTGTCCATGTTGATCCTGCGCACTGCGGGGTGTCCAAAAGTACTCCCATTTATTTTTTCACAGTGGCTTAAAAACTAAAGATTTGTGAAATTTAAAATGGACGTTGTTTTGATAGCTTAATTATATATGTATAAATTCGAAAGCTGCTTTGAGATTCCCGTGTGGGATATGTACGAACAAAGAGACGGCGTAGTGATATATATATATATATATATATATATATATATATATATATATGTATATATATGTATATATATATATATATATATATATATATATATATATATATATACAAAACACCACCCAGAAGCGGCTGCACTTTTTTAAAAGTTCTTTCTATTTCTACTATTCTACAACGCTTAAGGTAAAGGCCGAGCTAGTATTGTTTAGAACTGGTTTAATTTCATGTATATTAAGCAATTCTAAACTTCTGAGGTCAATTTTAGATGAGCTTTTATTTATTATCGTGAATTGATCTAAGGTTATGGGTGTATCACACTCAAAAGAGGAACTAGGGAACTAGGAACTAGTTTACTGGGTTGGGAACTAGTTTCTTTAGTTTTATTCCCTCGGTGATAAAAAGGTCCATCATTAAGTCTGCCATCTTCCGTGCCTTCATGCTCAGCTCTAGCTTCAAGAGCTTTGATTGCGAACTTACTTTTCTAAAAAGTTTTTCTCCAGTAATGGCTTCCCCTCTTCACATGGTAAATACGGCCATAAAGAGTTTCCTTGACACACAGTACTCCAACGCTCCTCAAAAGTTAAGTGTTCCAAAACTCGTGAAATATTTTCCTCCTCCCCTATTTCGGTAAAAAGTCATTGAACATGCAAAAGGAATTTACTTCAATTTTAACTAAGTTTTACCCCTTGCTGGACCCAAAGATAGTGTTAAAAACAGCTTCACTATTGGTTCATTTTTTCGGTTTAAAGATATGATTCCGAAGGATTGCCTCTGGAGCAGTGTACAAATACAGTTGCGCTTCTTGCCAAGCGTCGTACGTTGGGTCTACTTAGTGTAGTTTGATCTCCAGAGTTAGGCAACGCTAGGGAATTTCAGAAAGACATAAAAAAATGTTTAAAAAATGTTAAAAATGTTAACAAATCCGGATTCTTCAGCAATCAGAGACAACTCTTTTGAGTGTGATCCGCCCGTAACATTAGATCAATTCACGATAATAAATAGAAGCTCATCTAACATTGACCTCAGAATTTTAGAATCACTTTATATACATGAAATTAAACCAGTTCTAAACAATACTAGCTCGGCCTTTACCTTAAACCTTGTAGAATATTCGAAATAGGTAGAACTTTAAAAAAAAGTGCAGCCGCCTTTGCGTGGTTTTTGTATTTGAACTGTAATCCGTATGTTTTATGTACTGTTATATATATATATATATATATATATATATATATATATATATATAGAACAGACTATCTCTCCACAAAAGCTTTTTATTGAGCAAAGCCGCTCACGTTCTCGAAGTATTTGTGATTTTACCCATTGTGTTATGCAGATTCTGATGACGAAACGTGCCCAAATATATAATCCCAGTGTATTAGATTTGGTTTTCATCCAGGATTCGAGAAGGGAGACGATTAAACATCTTGCTTATTTATAATCATGCTCCTCGCCTCAGCACTCCGACTGGGCGCTATATAACCTTACGAGGTTTGTGTCCCCGAAAGTCCAAATAACTAGCTAACGAAGTCAGCATCCCGAAATCTAACACTGTAAACAAGCTTAAGCCCGTGTGCAACACGAACCTGCGCCACGGCAACACAGATGAACAGGATTGCCGACGCCCTCATGGTGACTCTGGCGTTGTGGCCGATGGGCTCGGCGCACCCGATCTGGTTGAAGGACCTCCAGGCGAGCAGCTCCAGAGTCTCCAGCTCCTCCCGACCGTCCAGTTTCAACACTGCCGGCGCACCGTTCGGCATGGTGACTACGTTGTGGGCAGTGGCTACACTGGGTGATAAATAGACACCTGTAGAGTTAGAATCTGTGACCAACACAAAACTGGCATGGAGCTGAATTCAGTGACAACAGGGGCATTCCAGGACAAAACGACCAAAAATATTTCAATTTGACACCACCATGTCTAGAAAAATCTGAAACTTTGTCTCCGGGGTAGTTTTGGGCCAGAAACACGCCTGTGAGAATCTTAGCCCCCTCCGACCAACGGTGACCGAGTTATAGCCCGAGGTACTTTCGGGAGGTCACGTTGTAGACTCATCTTTGATGCTTCATAACTCAACAACGCATCACCTGATTAACAAGTTTTGTATATCATTGAACTCGTCTTGAATTATAGTTTATTTGGAAAAAGAAAATGTTAAAATTTGAAAATTTTTGGCTTTTAATTTGTTTGACCTTTTCCTTTTTGACCTAGCTTGACCTTTTCCCAGTTGAAATTGCCCTTTTAGACACCTCAAAAATGTTTCTTCATAAAATATCTTTCGATAGCAGAAATAAGAAAATGCGTTCTTGCTATAAGTTCCGAATATTTAGCACCTAAGGTAGGTATGTACACGGTTTTTGACCATTGCGGTAGTACAGCATTATGTTTAACGCCGCAAATATAGCGATTGCCTTTGTAATCGGTCGCTGGAAATCATACTTCATTGTCTTTACGAAATTTTAATCGTACAAGTATCCGAATTTATGACAATTAACACGCGCCCACCCGAGGGGGTGGGCAACCGGCCTCCTCAGGTCTCTACAGGTAGTAAAAAAATACCTTTGCGCAGCGCCACCGTGCTCCATCTACCTCTAACACAACATTTTGCAACTTCTGGAAAAATAATTTAGGTCAACTGGGAGGTGGTAGGTACCGTAAATGCTGAAGGCCAGCAGGCAACTCAGTGGTGAGGGGTTGACCTGAGGTAGACGGTCGTCGTTATGCCTTGTGGGACTTTCAACTTTGTTTCCTTGATTAACACTTTATCGTGGGAGTTGCTCGTTTGGGTGGTGGGGTCAGGGTCTCCGTAAAAAGTCCCTTGATGACTCTAGTGAGACACCTACTCGTAAAACCGCCTCCTTGCCGCCCCGGTAGCTCAGTTGGTAGAGCGTTGGGCTCCGGCCCGCGGCTCAGAAGCATGCAGTGGCAGTGCATGTCCAGGCTTGGGATCGGTTCCGCTGAGACGCTCCGGCGCTCAATAGCTTACCCGACGTACAGGTCGGCTGGCAAATGACTGGTGAGAGGGTGACCTGAGCGGGGCGGCCGTCCCTGTGCTGTGTGGGACGTTAAACGTTGGCTTCTAAAATCAACCCTTCATTGTGGGAGTTGCTCGTTCGGATGGTGGGGTCGGGGTCTCCGTGACAAGTCCATTGATGACTTTAGTGAGACCCCGACTCCAACAATCGAACTGAGAACAACTTGTACAAAATGTATAAAAAACTGAACTGGCAACAACTTGGGCAATATTTATAAACAGAAAAACTGCAGGCATTAAAAGTGATAAAAAGGGATTCCTTGTTTCGAGGGAGACGAGGGCAAATGAACTTATTAATAATGAACCTTTCAGCCTTAAACGAAAATTTACAAAGATGTCGCGACCTTATCAATAATTGAAACAAGTATAACTTATCCTATGAGCACCACTAACTCACACAATTACATCGTTCCCGGAGATGGAAAATAGTATCGATGCAAGCTGATCCAGTGCAGCACAGCATATATTTGAGAGGATTCATGCAATGTAAACAAACGTGTCTGAAAGGCTTTCATTCCCAAAAAGTAATTTGAATCTGCTCATATATTCGACAAAATGTCCTGAAATTGTAACGCATTCGACTTGGTCGCTTGAACAGGTTGCCTCATGATATTTTTACAAGGTGATCATTTCATAGCTGACACGGATCCGAGAATCCCAGATAAATCATGACACAGTGCACTGGGAGTGATGCCGCTAAATAGCCAGTTTTAATCATTACCGAATATGTTACATACAATCGTTTGGTCGTGTCGCCTTTGAGGTTGCTCAAGGTCACAGTATTTCTTACGGGAACTAAGTGGAAACCTAAATTTTGTGGCATAATAGGTGACAGAGAAGAGCCGTAGAAAGAAAAGTTCAGCACCATTGGAACACTCTTGTTGAGCCCAAACGGATTATGTATCTTATAATATTGCCTAGTCAAATGTCAAAATTAACCTGCTTTGACCTAGAGCCAGGCTTAGGTCTGTATGGTAAAAAGAATATTAATCAAACTGCAGTGGCAAGTCAGACACGACAATGTAAAAATACAACCTCCATCGCAATTCTCGACAATTCTCAATTCTCGCAAGTTATCAAAATTTACCAATCGCCCCATGCATTTATAATGGAAAGATCATGACCTTTGCCCTGCTCCCGGTTATCGATATAGAAATCCTGCTACGAAAAATTATCTTGCTAGGCGATCTTACTATGTAATGCGATTCTAACCACGATAGGCTAAATTTGATATGATTTATGCACCTCCCAAAGTTTGAGGTTAGGTCTCTTGACCTGGGTTGGCGGTCTGACCTGGTATGACCCAGACCTAAAATTTTGCCAGAAGCTGCAAAAATTTCGAGTTAGAGGTACATGAAGTACGGTGGCGCTGCGCGAAGGTGTTTTTTTTACTACCTGTGGAAACCTGAGGAGGCCGGTTGGCCACCCCCTCGGTTGGGCGCGTGTTAATTGTCATAAATTCGGATACTTGTACGATTAAAATTTCGTAAAGACAATGGAGTATGATTTCCAGCGACCGATTACAAAAGCAATCGCTATATTTGCGGCGTTAAACATAAGGCTGTAGTACCGCAATGGTCAAAAACCGTGTACATACCTACCTTAGGTGCTAAATATTCGGAACTTATAGGAAGAACGAATTTTTTTATTTTTGCTATCGAAAGATATTTTATGGAGAAACATTTTTGAGGTGTCTAAAAGGGCAATTTCAACTGGAAAAAGGTCAAGCTAGGTCAAAAAGGAAAAGGTCAAACAAATTAAAAGTCAAAAATTTTCAAATTTTAACATTTTCTTTTTCAAAATAAATTATAATTCAAGACGAGTTCAATGATATACAAAACTTGTTAATCAGGTGATGCGTTGTTGAGTTATGAAGCATCAAAGATGCGTCTACAACGTGACCTCCCGAAAGTGCCTCGGGCTATAACTCGGTCACCGTTGGTCGGAGGGGGCTAAGATTCTCACAGGCGTGTTTCTGGCCCAAAACTACCCCGGAGACAAAGTTTCAGATTTTTTCTAGACATGGTGGTGTCAAGCCTTGGTCGATCTGTCCTGGAATGCCCCAACAGCCAAAAAACAATGTTTTGTACAAGCTGCTGTTCAAGTACAACATTAAGGTAAACCTTAGGAACAAGGTCCAGGATCCTGGACGGTCCAGAAGCTATCTACTCCAGAATCAAAATATGTGATGCCATATGACATGTCTACTTATGCTTCAATTATTTATAAAAATTGGAACATGATAGCAGCTCCAAAGGCAAACATATATTGCAGATTCTCAGTATTTTTTGTTGTTGCAGATTTACAGCATGGTGCAGTCTGGCTGATACCTATTGCCTTTTGGACACTATCCTGCTTTTAGAACACCATCCTGTCCAGATAGTAAACATCCTGAGACGTTCTTCCATTGAGTGCAATTGCTACCTTGGTGTTGACTGAACAGTTGACTGAATAGTTCTTTGTGTGTGTGTGATTACGAATGAGCCGTGCGTGAGTTTCTGTTGATGCGTGCGAAAACTTTTGTTTTTGTATGTGGGTGCATGGTTTTGCGTGTCATCATCAATTCATGAATTTGGTCCTTTTTCTTTCGTGGTGTGATCTTTCTTTGTAAATCCCCTGCTTCCCTGTCATTCGCCTAATAACTATCACTTTCCCCGAAAATTCCCTCAGTCAGCCCGCGTTTACTAGTAGATGTTACTAGCTCGTCTATTTGTCTGCATGATTCAAGGGAATTACTAACTTAAATCCTCATGAGGTCGACCTGCTGTAACATTTTGAAGCCTTCTTTAAGCAACATTTTTTATAGCAATTACTTTAATAGTAATACAGCATTTTCTATTCTACGTTTTGCTTAATTTCCTTGCAGGGCGTGCCGCGACTCGTTTAATTTTATGTTTCTGGTGTTAACGTAAGGGTGCTGTTGTCGTTGGTATCGCGGTGGGTCACGCCTGGTTGCCTTTTAAAATGGGGTGTTGGATCTTTTTAGAAAATAATTATCTGTCGTGTCCTGTGTATGACAGGACTCATTTGTCTTCTGTTGTGTCAGCATAAGAAGGTGCATACCCTCGTCTCTGTCCTGTATGTTGCACTGGTGCATGGCGGCGCAAGATTAACGTCTTTCCCCGCTTCCTTCTCGATGTTTACGAGCCCAATACAATGTAAAGCATTCATGTTCCCAGTCGGCTTTCGAAAGATTAGAATGACTTATTTGCTCGATATTTATACCCTGCTCAAGGCATTGATACAAGCCCGACGTCTTCTTTCTGCAACTTCTGTGGCTCTTCCAGGAACATGGGTATCACCGCGTTGTCGGGATACATCATGTTCAATCGGAGAAGGCACAGACAATAACCTTCGGAAGTACGACCGTGGTTGTGAACGCTGTCCGTTACAGCCAATTCGGGAAGCCAAACAAGGCGCTGATGTTGAGCCGCCATGGATCGTCCAGTGCATTTTATATTTTACACAAGAATCTGGATGATCTTGAGATAACTAATGCTGAAGTCAGTTATCCCATACCAAACGACACAAACATTCCAGGGTCGATGCCGGTCCTGATAAGCGCGCGAAATCAGCCTCACTGAGATAACATGCTCTTAAATTTCAATCATGATGCAATGTTCCAAATATAAAGATGTCACATTCGTTGATGAATCATGTTTGGAGACTTCTGACAGGTCCGGAATAGTTTCTGATGCAAAGTGCTTCTTTAATCAAGAGGGTAGAACAATACTGTTCTTGCCAAGATAGTTAGGGAGACAGAAACTAGAGGAACTATATACATACAAGGTTTGTCTAAGCATTGCGGCCCTAAAATATTGGTACGGTAACATATGTGCGCAGAAACGTCAAAATACCTATTTACAGTCTTCCTTTATAAACGCTATATGATTGACTTTAGGAAGAAAGAAGCAAGCCAACAACGCATCAAGCCAATGCTTTTGTAGGCAACAAAACAAAACTTTCGCTTCCTTCCGCACCCTCACACTCACGCTCACATTAGCCCCCATCCTCACCCTCATCTCTCTCTCTCTCTCTCTCCTCTCTCTCTCTCTCTCTCCCTCTCTCTCCCTCTCTCTCTCTCTCTCCTCTCTCTCTCTCTCTCTTTCTCCCTCTCTCTCTCCTTCTCTCTCTCTCTCTCTCTCTCTCTCTCTCTCTCTCTCTCTCTCTCTCTCTCTCTCTCTCTCTCTCTCTCTCCCTCTCTCTCTCTCTCTTTCTCTTCTCTCTCTCTCTCTCTCTCTCTCTCTCTCTCTCTCTCTCTCTCTCTCTCTCCCTCTCTCTCTCCTCTCTCTCTCTCTCTCTCTCTCTCTCTCTCTCCACATGGAGGCGTGTCTTACGCTGTTGCAGGTTCCCCATTTCCGCCGTGGAGATGTTGTCGTACGTCCACTTGATGGGCCCCGGGTACGGCGGCCCTCCCCGCTTCAGCAGCACGTCCAGTGGGAAGCTCTGAGCTCGCACGCCATAGGCCTCCAGCAGTGTTGTTATGATTGTCGCTTTAGACAGCTTCTCAGAAGGCTTAGGCACGTCCGGGCGGATGCGGCCTGTTCAGGTGTAGTCAGCGTGTTGACTGGGGCGCGAACCCAACAGAACATCAATAGTCATTTTTACAGGTATTGACATTGACAGCGGCAGTGGCGGGTGGAGTTTCAATTCACAGCACTCGATTCAGTGCTCTAAAAAGATGGAAGTTGAGTCCAAAAGAAAACAGGAGCTGTTTGTGCTGTAGTCCTATTTTCCAGATGACCTCCCCAAAAAGTCACCCGGGCACTATGTATGCTGACTAGTCCAGGACTAGTCAATATTCCCGCTCGTATAAACGCAATTGTAAGCTAATTTTGAAAAATGTATAGGTAATGTGCAATATTTATTGTCATTAAAGGGCTTGCGATTTTAATTTCAGACCAGGCACTGAAGCATGACGGGAAGAACTACAGCACTTTGAGGCATGAAGGACACCGTTTAACCCTGGCCCCACGGGGCCATCGATGGCCCCCTTAAAGTTTTTTCCGGGATAGCAGAAAAACGACGAGACGCATCACCACGGTTGAGGGCTCTACCTGTCACCCGATCATTATCCCACCATCCCTGAAAGTTTTTACCCCAGATCACCCAAGGTCACCCACCCCAGATCACCCAGATCACCCAGGCGAGGTCCACCAAGGTAACCTCACCTCAACTCTTAAGCTCTATAAGAGCTACATTTCGAAGTCGATCGATTTGAAACTTCCTACACTTCATGAACTCTCCAGGGTCTACAAGGTGTATATCTGGGATTTTCGATTTCGTGACCTGAGGTCAGGTCACGAGGTGACCTCTCCCATTGAAAAAGCATAGGAAAAGCCGTCTTATGCTCTAAAAGTCACAAAAACGATTGAAAATGCTCAGATTCCTCAGAAAAGCGTTCTTGGACACCCTTTCACGGATCCCAGGTGCCATATTTCCCCTTTGAACTCTCCCAGGTCATCCAAGGTCACCAGGGGTCAAAAACAGTATTTTGACAATAGCTTTTGACCTAATTAATCTAGAGCGCTGAATGGAACATCATCGTGTATTTCTCGTCACTGGCTTTGATCTGATATACAGCAAGGTCACTTTTTGATCTTTCGTGACCTCAGGTCATATTAGGTCACGAGATCACCTCTGGAGGTCAAATCACTGGCGGGAGGCCATTACGTTCCAGATAGCGGAGAAACGTCTGGCATTTTCCTATCCAATGTACTTTACCAGATCTCAATAGTTCTAATGGCAGAAGAGTTATGCCCAGTTTGCTTAAGCAATGCATATTTGAGTGAAAATAGCCGATCCTGACCTAACTTGACCTCTGAAGGTCAAGCCATTAACCTGATCGCTTAAACATGTGAATTAATTTCTTACTGAATTCACGTGAGCTTTCTAATGCACTTTACAGATTTGCGCTAACCCCCATATTTTCGGAGTTAGAGGGGGCCATCGATGCCCCGGTCGGGCGAAGGTGGCGCCAGACTCCCCGGTGGCGCGCGGGTTAAGATGATACTGCCGCTTCCCGCCAAGAGGTCTCAGGAGCAAAGGCCCAAAATCATGTGTTCTCTTTATAGTGGGCTAATTTGCAGCTATATTCCATGAGTGTCTACACTTATTTACCCTATTACTTCAATGAGGACCTCAACAGCAAAATTATTTCCACCAACAATATCAACAACTGAAAATACATATTTTGTGTAAGCCACTGTTTTTATTACAACACGACTACTTTGGGAAGAGGGGGAACTGCAGAAATGTCGCCCATTGTTATTACGCGCAGCCTTCATCCAATATCCGGTCTTTCTCGGACATTGTGTATGTATGCCATACAAGAACAGATATGCACGAAGTGTCAGAATGCCGTTCTTACTGGGAGGCGGTACGAGTCTGCTGTGTCCTGTGACACCCCGGAGAAAACTGTCGAAGCTGGCGAATCTGACGTTGACGATTTTCCTTCCCCGCTCCATCAGGATTGGCGGCGGTCTGCGGGCGGCACATGGGCTCAGCGTCCAGAGGGTCAGTGTTTGAGCTCAGAACTCAACATCCAAGCTCAGACAGAGCAGGTCCTGGGCACAGGGTCGGGTCCAGTGGGGAACAATCCAGAAATCCGGGCCTGTCAGTAAAAACATTTTTTTCAGCACCTTTGTCTGTTTGCAGGGGTCCTTTTTGAAGGTGAACAATTTACTTATTGCACCAATTTGATCCTGCCGGTCACCAACTCAACCAGTCGACTTTTTCGCACCGATATGGGTTGCCCCCTCCCCAATCTACTGGACCCGCCCCTGCCTGGGCCCACTCGTTCACAACATCAGTGTAAACCCAGGCCTTAAAGGGATTTAGTTATTCGTTTAGGTGTTTCGGGCTGCGACGCTCACAGTACCCCTCCTTGAGGTGTTATGATAAGCCAGGCTGAAACTTGTGAATGGGCCGACGCGGGGTGATACTCGCTGAGCCGCGCCGTCTCACGTTACATCGCTAACATGCTTATCTATCTCGGGCCCGCCTCCGTAGATAAATTGCATTTAGTTTGGCGTCTGCTTAACCCGCGCACTGGAGGGGCCTCAGACGTCCCCCAAATATTCTCCTGAGCTGGTTGGAGGACCGTCGGCAGCTAGAAAAAACGCTACTTAGCTACATTTGCAAGAGTTTATAAGCGCATAGATTAAATACATCAATTTGAAAATCAGTGAAAAGTTTTTTATTCATAAGCCTTCAAAGTCAGACCTATATTTTGATATCACTCCACAACGCGTGGTACCAACAGTTTGTCTGCATTGGAGGCCGAGTGCTGGTGAGGTCATTACGCCATATAAACGAGATGATATGTCAAGATCGTCCCACAACAGTGCCTCCCGTTAAATGACGTTACCCAGTATGGCATATATTATGATATCGTGTCATAGTTACTACTAACTCAAAACTTAAGTCGAGGTCGAGGTGAAGCCAAAGGTCAGGGGTCAAGTTTAACCCTCATTCACCGCTCAAAGGTTGTTATAGTGCTAGGCTATGGTGTGTTTTATATGGAATATGCCGTATTGTGACGTCCTTGGTCAATGGCCTTGAATGATCCTGGCTAAAAAATGTCAGGAAACATTTTTGGGGACCCATCCTCTATAACCCTGATCTGTTTTCAGTGTATTCCCGACTTTCTGCATTAATATTGAATTTCCCAATAGGTCCATAGGATGGCCAAGTTTCGACATGTATGGCCTCTTTATACCTTGAATATATTGAATTAGGTCGATGCAAGCTGGCCATAATTTAGATCACCATTAATCCCAAACCCAAGAACGGATTTTTTTCCTATGTGTCTCGGTTTTTCATATCTCATGGGGGCTACCAGGCCCCCTCCAGTGCACGCTGGTGCTAGACCCATCTCCAGTGCCGGCGTTAACACGTGTCCCGCTGGGGTCTCTCCCGCGACTCATTGCTTTATGTTTTGGTGTTGGGTCACATGGTCTCACGTAATTTCTTAAATCGAAATGATCTGACTATAAACGGCTGAGGCAATATATCGCAGTACCTGTCCAGCAATCAAAACTATTTTAGAAAGCCTACTAGTGAGAAAGAATATATTTCCGGCAGTGACGGTGGAACGTCCGAATTTAAGGGGGAGGGGGCACCATGGGCTTTTCGACCCATTGATTAACAGTGAACGCCATAGGGACAGTGTTTAAAATTTCTGATTTAACCCTCGCCCCACCGAGGGGGCCATCGATGGCCCCCCTAAGGTTTTTCCGGGATAGCAGAAAAACGACGAGGCGCAGCACCGCGGTTGAGGGCTCTACCTCTCACTGCATCATTTTCCCATCATCCCTAAAATTTTTACCCCGGGTCACCCAAGGTCAGGTCACCAGACGAGGTCAACCAAGGTCACCTCACTTCACTTTAGAGCTCTGTAAGAGCTACATTTCAAAGTCGATCGATTTGAAACTTCCTACACTTCATGACCCCTCCAGGGTTTACAAGGTGTATATCCGGGATTTTTCGATTTCGTGCCCTGAGGTCAGGTCACGAGGCGACCTCTCCCATTGGAAAAGCATGGGGAAAAGCTATTTCATGATATAAAAGCCACAAAAATGATTGCAAATACTCAGACTGCTCAGAGCAACGTTTTGGGACACCCTTTCACGGATCCCAGGGGTCATATTTTCCCTTTGACTTTTCCAAGGTCATCCAAGGTCACCAGAGGTCAAAAACAGTATTTTGACAATAACTTTTGACCTAATTGAGCTAGAGTGGTGAAACAAATACCTTCGTGTTTGTCTGGTCACTGGCTTTCATTTGATATACGGCAAGGTCACTTTTTGACCTTTCGTGACCTCAGGTCATATTAGGTCACGAGGTGACCTCTGGCGGTCAAACCACTGGCGGGAGGTCTTTACGTTCCAAATAGCGGAAAAAGTACTGGCAATTTGCTATCAAATGTACTTTACCAGGCCTCAATAGCTCTAATGACATAAGAGTTATGCCCAGTTTGCTTAATCATTGCATATTTGAGTGAAAATAGCCGATCTTGACCTAATTTGGCCTCTGGAGGTCAAACCATTGACCTGAGCACTAAAACATGCGAAGTAATTTCTTACTGAATTCACGCGAGCTTTCTATTGCACTTCGCAGATTTGCGCTAACGCCCATATTTTCGGAGTTAGAGGGGGGCCATCGATGGCCCCCCGGTGGGGCGAAGGTGGCGCCGGACCCCCCGGTGGGGCGCGGGTTAAGAGGGGGTACCGTGCCCCGGTGCCTCCCCCTTATTTCCGCCGCCACTGATTCCTAGGGAGGAGTATGGTAATTCATAACTTAGACCACACACCTCTTACTTTTTAGCGAGCTTGGTAACATTCTTGTAAACACGACTGTATTTTTGGTAGGACTTGAGGTAGTCAATGGAGTAGATTCTTGAGTACAGGACCCAGTCCTTGTTCCACCTCGGCCGAAAGAACATCCACACCGACTCACAGGGGGCGCCTGGGAGGAGAAGGACCAACATATTCACACATAAACGAAGGAACCATGAAAATATTGGAGGGGCAGAGCCGTTGAGGTCAAACTAAACCAAATCAGGTGCTTGCCACCCAAAACCTCTTATTTTCCTGATGCCTTTTGGTTTCAGTTTTTTTATCTTCTATGACGATTTTTTTCTGTCTTCATAAGAAAAATATATGTTCTCTATCCTCATAAGTTTTTATGTATTTTTGTCAGAGGTGAGTGCTGCTAACAACTTTTGTCTCAAATCACTGCTACTACATTCGCTAAATTGACTAGCTGATATCACTATCGTTAATATCGCTACTTTTTAAAATCGTGAAAACAATACCCGTTACACGGCTATCGCTACTTTTTATCATAAAGGCGTATTAAAGGGCATTTTACAATACCAACCACCCATGTTCGGCTGGAGCAGGCCAACATGCACGTTTTTAGTGCTGACTTTTTTGAGGGGGGCTGGTGAGCTGGAAGTTTCGCCTATAGCACGAATGGCTGCTGCTTTCTTCTGGACTCAACTTGTATCTGTTTAGAAACAAAAACCCGTCTTGCTTTTAAGCCCCACTTGTCTTAATGCTTGAAGCGCGCTTTCGTGGACAGAAATGACTTCGAATTTTCAGTGCAGCAGAAAAAGCGTACATGAAGGGTGCTAGGTCTGATTTTTGGGGACATAAGATTGGGCTGTAGCACAAATAGCTGTTGCCTTTTTCGGGACTTGATTTCCTTCTTTTGAAACATGAAACTCAGTGTTGTTCCTATATCTCACTAATCGGAGAGCTGAGCACGCGCTTGACGTTCTATAAAGGAAACCAGACACCGAGCTAAAGGATACCTTCAGACCGGCGTCAATAGTCGATTGAGTGCTGCCCCTCATTCGGCTTGCCGTTGCATCCGAGCTGCCAGAGTGCCGAGCTTGTGAATCGCCAAGGAGTCGGTAAATGTCATCGCGTGTAAACAGGACTGGACTATTGCTACTGTAGTGTGCTGCGGCCTTGATCCGGTGTGGGTTGTGCTATTTGATAAGACTCAGCTGCTCACCTATGAAGTAGCCATATAACACTGGCCGTTGGTGCGTCGATAAGCCCCTCACCTATGAAGTCTTGACGGCAACAGCTAAACGGAGCCCAGCGTGGCAGAAACTCGCCATTCGCCTCCATGTAATGACTGAAAACAGAATACGCGGCGCTGATGCTCACTCCATGTAAAAATTGAATTATCACAGGTTCTATATCAATCACTTCTCAACAACACGTTACAAGTTTTGCCCTTGTTAATCACGTCAAGTTGCACTTGCTTACACGTTCTCCATGCTTGTCCTTCCCACCAGCTCCCAGGTCCTGCTTGACTGAAGAGACTACGGACAAGGGTCCTCATTAACCCTCTTTCCTCACATACTAGTCAGAGTTGACTGTGCTATAGTGAGGAAATGTCGTTATCCGTTTTTAATGAAGTACAACGTGCACATACACGATACAGAATTAGGACAAAATAAAACGTTCAATTGGACCAGACTTATACATCTTTAAGCGGCCAGCCACGACACGTAGCCTTTTTCATAAATTTTGTCCAGGTTGTTGCAAGTTCGATCTTTGGAGTCGTAGTCTCACCAAATTCATCAATGGATTTGTGACGGAGACCACGACCCCACCATCCGAACGGGCAACTCCCACAATGAAGGGTCAATTCACAAGCCAAAGTTCAACGTCCCACAAAGCAAAGGGACTGCTGCCCAACTCAGGTCACGCTCTCATCAGTCATTTCTCAGCTGACCTACATCGGGTAAATATTGAGCACCGGAGCGTCTCAGGTAAACCGTTCCCAGGCTTATATGTACACATACATGCACTGTAACTGGATGTTCCTGAGCGGCGAGCCGGAGCCCAACGCTCCACCAACTGAGCCACCGGGGCGGCTCAGCTGGTAACTCAATACGTGTTCCACAGTGTTATGGTGGCATTCTTCATCTAACCTGCAATCTTATCTTTTCAGTGGCGGATCTAACCGGTAGGTTGGGGGGCGAGTCAAAGTCGATAAAAAGCATCAAACGGTGAGACTTTGCCACAATTTAACGACACGTTAAGTTTTTGGGCTAAGCCCAGGAGCCGAAAAGCAAAAAAGTGCCGCGAAGTGAAAGACGTGCACACAATATGCTTATTTTTTTCTATCCAAGACCCTATGTTTACACAGAAGTAGACTAAGTACTTATGTTTGAAGTTGAGTTGTAGCACTAAAACCTTGCTTATAAACTAAAAAAGGAGTCGGGACAAAGAGGAGGTCGACAGCTTCGGAGGGCAATACATATCTTTTCTCCGAACTTTTCCGTTTGGGCGGCGAAAAATACCTTTTGCCCCCTGGATCCACCCAGTGACGGATCCAAGGGGGGCCCAGGGGGCCCGGGCCCCCCCCTTAGCTCCCAAGCGCCCCAGTAGAGCTTAGCTCATATCGGGCGCCGAAGGCGCCCGATATGAGTGGCGCGCCTGTACCCATCTCGTGCGCCAAGGTGGTAGATACCACTTATTCCACTTGAATTAACACATACTCCTTAAAACCATGGCAAAGCGCCCCTGCCCAAACATTAGACGCCTTTACTGGTCTTTTGCGCCCCAGTAAAATGTTGCAGATGAAATTTAGAAAGCTAACAAAAGCGCCCCGGCAAAGAAAAGGCGCCACTAGATAGCAAGATTGCGCCATGGGGAACTAATACACTCCTGAGTAGCCTAGGCGCCCCCTGGATGAAGCGCCCCCAGGTAGCCTAGACGCCCCCTGGATGAAGCGCCCTACGGATATCATATGCGCCCTTGGCTAGGAAAGGCGCCCCTGGGCAGCAAAGGCAAATCTTGGTAGCATATGTACCCCGGACAGCATAAGCGCCCCTGAGATAGAAGTAGGCGCTTTAGGAAAATGAAATGCTCACCTTGGGCAGAAAAAGGCGCCCTTTAACAGCCTAAGCGCCCAGTGGAAAAAGCGCCCTACGGATGTCATATGCACCCTTCGATAGCAAAGGCGCCCCTGGACAGCAAAGACAACCCTGGATAACACAAGTGCTGTGCACGGCAAAGGCGCCCCTGGGTAGCAAAGGCGCCCCTAGGAAGGCACCCCTTCGATAGAAACCCGCCTTTGGATAGCCTAGGCGCCCCCTGGATGAAGCGCCCTACGGATATCACATGCGCCCTGTTCTAGGAAAGGCGCCCCTGGGCAGCAAAGGAAAATCTTGGTAACCCAGGTGCTCTGGACAGCATAAGCGCCCCTTAGATAGAAATAGGTGCTTTAGGAATATGAAATGCTCACCCTGGGTAGAAAAAGGCGCCATTTGATAGCCTAGGCGCCCACTGGAAAAAACGCCTTACGGATGTCGTATGCACCCTTGGATAGCAAAGGCGCCCCTGGACAGCAAAGACAACCCTGGATAACAAAAGTGCTGTGGACAGCAAAGGCGCCCCTGGGTAGCAAAGGCGCCCCTAGGAAGGCACCCCTTCGATAGAAAAGCCGCCTTTGGATAGCCTAGGCGCCCCCTGGATGAAGCGCCCTACGGATATCATATGCGCCCTTGGCTAGGAAAGGCGCCCCTGGGCAGCAAAGGCAAATCCTGGTAACATATGTACCCCGGACAAAATAAGCGCCCCTTAGATAGAAGTAGGCGCCTTGGGAAAATAAAATGATCACCTTGGGCAGAAAAAGGCGCCCTTTGATAGCCTAGGCGCCCACCGGAAAAAGCGCCCTACGGATATTATATGCGCCCTTGGCTAGGAAAGGCGCCCCTTGGCAGCAAAGTCAAATCTTGGTAACATATGTACCCCGTACAGCACAAGCGCCCCTTAGATAGAAGTAGGCGCTTTAGGAAAATAAAATGCTCACCTTGAGCAGAAAAAGGCGCCCTTTGATAGCCTAGGCGCCCACTGGAAAAAGCACCCTACGGATATCATATGCGCCCTTGGCTAGGAAAGGCGCCCCTGGGCAGCGAAGGCAAATCTTGGTAACATATGTATCCCGTACAGCATAACCGCCCCTAAGATAAAAGTAGGCGCTTTAGGAAAATAAAATGCTCACCTTGAGCAGAAAAAGGCGCCCTTTGATAGCCTAAGCGCCCACTGGAAAAAGCGCCCTACGGATGTCATATGCACCCTTGGATAGCAAAGGCGCCCCTGGACAGCAAAGACAACCCTGGATAACACAAGTGCTGTGGACAGCAAAGGCGCCCCTGGGTAGCAAAGGCGCCCCTGGATAGCAAAGGCGCCCCTGGGTAGCAAAGGCGCCCTTGGGTAGCAAAGGCGCCCCTAGGAAGGCACCCCTTCGATAGAAACCCGCCTTTGGATAGCCTAGGCGCCAACTGGAAAAAGCGCCCTACGGATATCATATGCGCCCTTGGCTAGGAAAGGCGCCCCTGGGCAGCAAAGGCAAATCTTAGTAGCATATGTATCCCGGACAGCATAAGCGCCCCTTAGATAGAAGTAGGCGCCCTAGGAAAATAAAATGCTCACCTTGGGCAGAAAAAGGCGCCCTTTGATAGCCTAGGCGCCCACTGGAAAAGTGCCATACGGATATCATAGGCGCCCTTGGCTAGGAAAGGCGCCCCTGGGCAGCAAAGGCAAATCTTGGTAACATATGTACCCCGTACAGCATAAGCGCCCCTTAGATAGAAGTAGGCGCTTTAGGAAAATAAAATGCTCACCTTGAGCAGAAAAAGGCGCCCTTTGATAGCCTAGGCGCCCAATGGAAAAAGCGCCCTATGGATGTCATATGCACCCTTGGATAGCAAAGGCGCCCCTGGACAGCAAAGACAACCCTGGATAACACAAGTGCTGTGGACAGCAAAGGCGCCCCTGGGTAGCAAGGGCGCCCCTAGGAAGGCACCCCTTCGATAGAAAAGCCGCCTTTGGACAGCCTAGGCGCCCCCTGGATAAACTAGGAGCCCGAGAAGGAAAACGAGCGCCCCACTGGGAAATACAGGCTCCCTCTGTATAACATAGATGCCCCTTATCCACCTTCAGCTGCCCTGGATTGGAGCAGCGCCCCCCAAGAGCAAAGGCGCCCTTGGACAAAAAGCCGCCTCCTGGTATCAAAGGCGCTCCTAGATAACATATGCGCCCCTTAGATAGAAATAGGTGCTCCAGGAAAGCAAAATGCGCCCCTTGGTTAAGAAAGGTGCCCTTGGATAGCAAAGGCGTCCCTGGGCAGCAAAGGCAAATCTGGGAAACATAGGTGTCCTGGACAGAATAGGAGACCCTTAGATAGAAATAGGCACTTCAGGAAAATAAATGCAACCCTTGGATAGAAAAAGTGCCCTTTGATAGTCCAGGCACCCACTGGATAAAGCGCCCACGGATATCATATGCACTTTTGGAGGCGCCACTGGACAGCAAAGACAACCCTGGACACAAGTGCTTTGGACAGCAAAGGTGCCCCTAGGAAGGCACCCCTCCGATAGTAAAGGCGCCTTTGGATAGCCTAGGCGCTCTCTAGATAAACTAGGTGCTTGAGAAGGAAAATGAGCGCCCCATTGAAAAGTACAGGCTCCCTCTGTATAACATAGATGTCCCTTATCCATCTTCAGCTACCCTGGATTGGAGCAGCGTCCCTCAAGAGCAAAGGCGCCGCTGGACAAAAAGGCGTCTCCGTATATCAAGGGCACTCCTAGATAATATATGCACCCCTTACATAGAAATAGGCACTTCAGGGAAGTGAAAGGCGGCCTTTGGTTAGGACGGCCCCTTGGACAGCCTAGGCGCCCTCTGCATAAGGCGCCCTACATATATCATATGTGCCCTTGGATAGCAAAGGCGCCCCTGGACAGCAAAAATAACCCTTCTTGAAATAGATGATCTGGACAGCATAGGCGGTCATGGATAAACTAGGCGCCTGAGAAAGAAAACAAGCGCCTCACCTGAGAGTACAGGCGCCCCCAGGATATCATAGGTGTCCCTTTCCATCTTCAGCTTCCCTATTGTCTATGGTTTGGCACACCTGTCCGACAGTCGCGCGCTCTGTTACAGGGCTCGAGCGCTCAATTTGAGCATGGACTGCCTTAAACCACATTTCGTTAACCTATAACTGAAGGCTTAGTGCTCCATCGCTGCAACCGGGTGTCTTTTTCAGTATGTGCGCCCCACTTCCGAGAACGCTGCCCTCACCAACCAGCAGTCCTCCCCGCTAAGCAGATGAGCGCTTCTTTCTGATAACTAGTCACTTTATTTCAGTGTTCGAGCGCCTTATTTCAGAATTTTTATTCTCCATCTATTTTGGGCTCCTCCTGGATTGCAGAGGCGCCCCCTCAAGTGCAAAGGCGCACCTGGATAGAAAAGTGCGCCCCATGTTTGCAAAGGCGCTCCAAGACAGCATATGCGCCGCTTAGATGGAAATAGGCACTCCATTAAAGTAAAATGTTCCCTTTGGGTAGCAAAGGCGCCCCTTAACAGCGAAGGCAGCCCCAGATAACAAAGGTTCTCTGGACAGCATAGGTGCCCTTTAATAAACTGGTGCCGAAAGAGAAAAATAGCGCCTCACCGGAGACAAAAAACACCCAGGATAACGTAGGGGCATGTATTTCAATCATGTCTGTGATTGAAAAATACATCTAGACAGCATATGCGCCCCTGGATAGAAAGACACCCCTGGGCAGTAACGGCGCCCCTGGAAAGCAATAGTGCGCCCCTGTGGAGAAAAAAACCGCCTCCTGAATAACCTAGGCACCGCCCCGAAATATCAGATGCCCGTGGATAGAGCAGACTGCCTTGAATAAAACAGCGGCCCTGGATAGTAAAGGCGCCCTTTGATAGCATAAGCGTTCCTTAGCAACAATATGGGCGCTACATGAGCTCAAGGTTCACGCGCACCTAAGCCCAATAATAGAGCAATCAATCGATGCCAAAGCATTCCTTAAAGCGCGGGCGCCAAACTTCCTGAGAAGTAAAGGCGCCTCTGGGTAGCAAAGGCGACCCTCGACAGTGGTGTAGGTATTCCTGAATAACAGCAGCGTCCCTTGATAAGAATAGCCCCAAGATGGCACAGGTACCCTGCTGATAGGAAAAGCGCCCCTGAATATCAGAGGCACCCTCTGAATGAGGTGCCCATGGAGAGCATAAGGGCGCCCTATGTATAGCAAATTGCCGCCCCCTGGATAGCCTAAGCGCTCATTGCATAGGGTAGGCGCCACTGGGTGGTATAGGTTACCTTGAATAAAAATACGCCCCTAAATACCAAGGTGAACTTGGATAAGAAAAAGCTCCCCTTGGCCACTGGGTATCAAAGGCACCCCCGGAACAGCAAAGATGCCCCTGGATAGCTAGGTTGCGTCCATTGGGGAGCGAAGGCGCCCCTGGGTGGCACAGGTGCCTCATCGAAGCAAAGGCCCCTCCAGAGAGCGTAAGTGTCCCTGATGAGCACAGGTACTCCGGGACAGCCCCTAAATGACGTTGCATAATGTTACGACACCTATTATGACGCATGCAATTACATCAAAGTAAAGGTTATTCAGTGTTTAGATCCAGGTTACAGGTCAATTTTAAAGGTCACTGGCCTTGATGATCAATGCTTGATCAAAGGTCATTGGTAAGCTTGGGCACAGCGCTAGTTATAGCGTAAATTAGGCCTAATTTGTTGGGTTGTGCCGTAATAGGTCAATGACCTTGAAGGACCTTGACCTCAAAAATTGCAGACATTGTTTAGAGCCTTCCCTTTTGGCCTCAGTCCTGTTCTAGAGTATTCACGCCCCGTTCCGGCCCGTTAGGGGGGTGCTTGAACACCCCCTCGAGGTCTCCCAGTGGCACGAAAAACGTCGGCGCGAAGCGACACAGTACTTGTCACCCCTTATCATTGATCAATTCCGCTACTTTCCCTCAAAATTCAAGGTTGTGTCATCTCAGGTCAGGTCACCAGCGCAGTTCAAGTGACCTCACCCCAAAAATGTTTAAGGTGGCGTAAGTAAGAAAAGGGTGAACCTATCGAATTCAAGCTTGTACCATATAATGGGCCCAAAAAGTACTAATAGATTTATCCCGGGATTTTTCCCATCGATGACCTAGGGACAGGTAGGAATCATGACCTCTCCATTGAAAATGCGTGGGGTAAAACGGAAATTTGCCGAAAAATTGTTCTATGTCTGCAGACGCCGCTTGGAATACCTTCGGATTCCCCAAATCATAGTATCCTCGGCCTCTTTATCGGTTTATGTTGCAAGTTTAGACATATTACCTCTGAGAGTTCATCTGGGGCTTCCTAAGCAGGTTTTAAGACTTGGGTCAATTGCTTTGCAGGAAATATTGATAAAACCCGTATTTTGATACCATTTTTATTGCTATTGTGACTTGATTCATATGCATACTGACTATGCTAGGCTAGATGGTGACCTTGACCTACCCATAGGTCAGGTCATTTTTATGTTTTGACCTAGTATAGTCATATTATGCATTATTTGATGATTCGCCGTAACGAGAGGAAGCGAAGTGTGCCTAAAAATGATTCTAGCTCAACTCTGGCAGATGCTAGAGTATATAGACAGAGACATGTTGTAAGCTTTGTCTCGGGGGAGGGACCCCAGCGCTGATCCCTGGAAAAATCCGCAATGGCCCCCAGGGGCCCTCAGGGAGTCAGGAAATCTGGTGTGGGTGGAATCCGGGAGGAGGGATTTTGGGTCTCTAAAATCAGCTGAGGGGCCCGTGCCAGTTAAGGGGACCTAGATAAGGGCGCCCGACGAGCTCATTTGACCTCAGTGCCAACACAGGATTCTCAAGACCAGCGTGGGGTGCCTACCTATCTAAACGGTTTCTAAATAGGCTCAGGGACCCAAAACTAACCCAGGGGTTCAGTTTTCAACTCATGGGGCCCAGGCACTCTGAGGGGAACCTGCAGAAGCTCAGAAGGCCCATAAATTTAATAGGGCTAGACTAGCTGGGTGGCTCGCCGAACTAGTGTCCAGATACGCACAGCGGGCCCCAAACAAGCTGAAGGGATCTATATCAGTTAAACGAAAACAATACCAGCCCAGGGGACAATGACCAGCTTAAGGGACACTAATCCAGCTTGGGGCTCAGAGCTCAGAGCTCCAGTTTTTAGCTCAGAGGGCCCGGGACCTGTTGATGGGGCCCTATATCAATAAAAGGGCCCCGAAAAGCTTAATAGGCTTCAGCGGCGACATATAGGTTTCAAGTTCAGTGTGAGAGCCTAGTTAACTAAAGCGGTCCTAGATCAGCTGAGGGGACTCGATATAAACTCAGGGAAGTCACCAAAAACTCAGGGGCCCAGGCCCGCAGAGGTTCTGCGGCCTATGAGGCTCAGGTTAGCGTCAATCGGGTATTTCAGTATGGAGCCGTTAGCCAGGACAACTGTGATAAGTGGAGGTGGTGGATACTACGCCCCAGTTTTTGCCATGACCGAAGATAAATGTATTATTTGCTCATCGTGCTTCAGTGAGCGTCAGCGGGTGCTTTCAGCATTTTCTACCAAGGTACCAGTCGTTAGCTGGCCCGAAATATGCTTGATGGTAAACGCGAAGATGTCTTCACTAAGAGGAAGCCTTCATGAAAATAAGCATTTACAAATCCTTTTTAAACGCGTTTTTCATTGACACTGGCCGCCTTTTGGGTGGTAAATTGGCCAGTGGCGGATCCAGGGGGGCAAAAATGGCATTCCCCAAACGGAAAAGCTCGGGACAAAACTATGTTTTCGCCCCCAAAGCGATCGACCTCCTTTTTCCCCTACTCCTTTTTAGTTTATAAGCAAGATTTTGGTGTTTCAACTCTCAACTTCAAACAGAACATAATTTGATAAGATGTTCCCTGGCCTGTCCCCTCGAATCCGGAAATGTAAAAAACACTGAAGATTATATATTCGGGCACAACCCTTCATCAGAATCATGGAGTAAATATCAATAATTCTCAGTTATAGTATAGGGGCTTAGGGGCGCACCAGCCTGGTAAGGCCATATAGCAGTTATAGTATAGCCAGCCTTGGATAGGAAGAAGTATCTCGAGCCCTTTTTTTGGGTTTTCGTCTGAAATACCCCAAAATTCTTCCGGCAAGTGATATTGGTGGCGTAGCTTTTGACTGCGTGACGTTTTTTTTTTGCTTTTCGACAGTGGTTTGTCCCTTCCAAACCGACCGGCTAGATTCGCGACTGAAATTGGCGCCCCTCAGGTTCGGCGCCCCCCAGGTTCGGCGCCCTCCGAGCCTGGGCCCCCCTTAACGAAATCCTAGATCCGTCACTGGATCCACCACTGTTGTAGCTGGTAAAGAAAATCCTCAGACATAATGGACAATCGGAAATGTATGTGTGTATGTGCATACCTGGGCCGAGGTACACTTCAAGCTGGTACACTTATCGTGGTACAGTGGCGTAGCCAAGGGGGGCGGCAGGGACAGCCGCCCCCCCACCCCTGAGGGCCCGAAGAGCCCCCTGAAGACACGGGCCGCGCGAAGTGCGGTTCACCCACACTATGCTCTGTGGCCGAATTCGAAATTGCATACCAGACAGGGCCCTCTTAACACGCGCATTGACGGGGGACCGAGCCACCTTCGGATTGACGAGGGGGCGGGTACCCGCCTCCCCTAAGATCTCGAGAACCACGGTAGGTAGCAAAAAACGGTAAACGGCGTTGGGTAGCCCATCCGCTTCTCCATCGAAAATATTTGTACCATTTTTTGTCAGGTCACATTTAAGGTCACCAGAGGTCAAAACATGCCGTCATAGGGATAACATGTAAATTCAGTTTTTCGGCCATTACATCTGAACAAGTAAAGATAGAGCAAAACGACTTGAACTATATGAATCCCCGCAGCAAGCCGAATCGAATGATATATGATTTGACCTTGCTAGGTCAAATCAAAGATTTGACCTGACCTGAGGTCAGGTCAGGGTCAAATTATGTAAAATGCATATCATTAGAACCGCAAAGCCAGGGCGAGTCTAATGAAGCTAAAATAAACGCTCTATCATCATCCGTTCTGAGTTGTTCAGTAAAAACCATATTTCCCATGTATTACCAATGGAGAGGTCATGCTTCGTACCTGACCTTAGGTCATCGATATCAAAAATACCGGAACATATTTTAGAGAACTCGGTGGGCCCATTGTGTGATATAAGTTTCAATTGGATAAGTTCACCCTGCTCCGACTTATGTTATCTTAAACTTTTTTTAGGTTGGCTCACTTGACCTGTACTGGTGACCTGACCTGAGATGACCTATCCTTAAAATTTTGACAGAAGTTGCAAAAATGATGAGGGAAAAGGTACACCAAGTACAGCGGCGCTGTGCGCCGCCGTTTTTCTGCTGTCTCCGAAAAACCCAAGGGGGTTGGGTACCCGCCCCCCCGTCAATGCGCGTGTTAAGCCCTCTTCAGCACTATTTTGTAACAAACAGTGCCCTTTTTACCCATCAGGGCCCTTTTGGCGCTGTCGCAGGGGCCCTTTTCGGGGCGCTGCCCCCCTCCCCGAGCCAAATCCTGGCTACGCCCCTGTCGTGGTATGACCATCCAGCGCAGTGAATGAGGCGCAACGTTCACAAATGTATTTGGATGGCTGCATACCTGTTAGCCAGGTGGTTGATGGGAGCAGCGGCAGCCGCGTCCACCCAGCTAGTCCTGTACCAGTCGGAAACGCCGCTGCCGCCGCAGCACTGGTGCTCGATCTGTAGCCGGTTCACGTACTCCCTCATCGCTCTGTCCACCTGCCGACGCCAGCCATGATTCCGGGCCGCGACATGTGTTTTATCTTTTTTACAGCTGACCCGACTCACTACGGTCACGTGACCTTAGTGAGGCAGTGGCAGCGCGCATCACAACCAACAGCTCCAATTGAATAGAATTCGCATGATGTAACTTGACTCAGTCCATTTTATTCCACTCAATTCAGACCTTCATGAATTTACCACTTTTCGAGCGGTAGAATATTTCCGACCAGTCTTGGTGTACCAGCATTGTTGTACGGATCCACTAATCAGCCGTGTAGTCCGACCACTGTCTGATCAAGTAGTAATCCAGCTCCCGAGAAATTCTTCCAACAGGGAAAGAGTTGGCGACGCCAGGTAATCCTGGCAGTTAGTGTGTCGATAAGCCCCAAAAGATAATTTAACCATGCACAAATTATATTTCACATACAAACTGGAGACCACGTTTGGTCCCCAGCCTCTTCAATCTTCCTCCAAAGGGACCAGTGCCTCTCTAGTGCTTAGTACCAGCAAACCTGTTCCCGGTTCGGAAAAAGGCTGTTGTGTCCTTTGCTGCAGATTGTTTTGACCCTTCAACCAGATTTATTGCGTCAAGTAGGAAAACAAGGTGTCCGCTGAAGAAAACTGGAGTGTGATAGTTATTGTGCAAAGAAGAAAAACAGCCGGTCAGCTAAAGAGAAAAAGAGTGCAATTTCTCCCGAGGTATACCTACGAGTGGTGTCCTAGTACAGTGCGGAGAAAATACGTTCTTGAGAAGAATGGACTGAAGTGTAACAATTTTTAAGCAGTTTAATGAAAGCGAAAGACAAAAATATATGAAAAATCGAAGCATAGTGCATATACGTACCATTTGTTTCTAGATCTACGTAGGGATTTATAAAAATAAATTTATTGGCGACGTGTCATGCCAGTGATCGTTATATTTTGCGTGTAAAGGCGCTATCTTTTGGCATTAATTCCAAATTTTCAGAGCCAAGCGACGTTGCAGGGCCGAAGTGGTGGTACAGTAACTGATTCTTCATTGTGCTCCCTTACCTTGTACTGTTTCATGACATGTCTGAATCCAAGCTGAAGAGCCTGGAGCACCTGATGCTGATGAACGGTGAGTACCACGAACGCGGCAACGCTCAGGGGCACCAGAGCGCACACAGCCAGAACCCAGTAGAACAGCACCGAGTGAAACCGCTCTCTGAAACACGGCACCAGAAACCTCACTAAAAAGCGCCCATAAGCACTTTCCACGAAAAACGAGAGAAGCATGCATATTGATTCATAATTCCTGACCTTTCTCAGCAAAGCAAGGCGTCGGAAGAAAAACATGCTCTACGTATTGTAAATACATGGCTATCAAAAACTTCTCACGTAGTTTCCATTCTTGTTTCAGAACTATTTTGGAAAATGAATGTGTTCATTTTAGAAGAAGAAATGTATTTCTCAAAAGGGAAGATAATCTAAAACATATATTGGACCAAATAATGTATGCCTAGTTGTTAGTTGGTATTAATCAAGCAGCAGCATGCAATACAAAAACATACAAACTGCAGTGTTAGGATATTTTGGAAACATGAAATGGGCAAAGCAATGTGAAAAAATGGCAAAGGACAGAATGAAAAGAGAATAAAACAGTTTGCATGCATACATTCTTGCCCGTTTTAGGTTGGCTTACCTTGTTTCGTAGAAAGCGCAGTCGTAACATATTTTGGCACCAATGAGATGAAATACAGCGAATACAATTGACACAAAAAACAATAGCTTAAACAGGGAGCTTGTGTTGTAGAAAACCATAAAGTCGTTTAAAGACGACACCTCGTGCTTCATGTAAATGCCCATTGCGCCAGTGGCATGGCAGACCAGAATTATGCCGAGATTGAGAAGGAACAGCACACCTCCGATACGTGAGCGAGATTGCTCGGATATCTTTATCTTCATCCATTGCATCCAGTTTATCTGATGCTGGAAAAAACAATACAGTCTTCTCAAGGAGAAACTTTTCTATTAAAAATGGGCAGAATTAGAGGCATATATGCATTCCTAAATAGGAAAAGAGAAAAGATGATACCAACGAACAAAATCTGATGTTGAGACCTGCGAGATGCTGCTTCAACGTTGCATAAAAACGTATGTAATAGAGATGCAACAAACCGGCAGCTAATACTGAATGTAATGTAACCACAATTACCAGAACACGTAATGAAACGCATATGGTAGAATATGCTGCTCACTTTCGAGTCAAGGAAAATCTTACTTGAGCATCCGTGCCGTTTTAGGGGATAATTCCTCTGATAATAAAGACCTGAAATTGTTCAGGGCAGGAAAAGCCTCAAACCTGTCGCCAACTAAATTCTAACACAGAAAGCTGTCGCTTTGGCTTTTAAATATAGGCAATTACTGGTGCACACATAATGCAACAGATGGTACCTCCTTTTGGATATTTTTGCACCCCGACCAGGGGAAATTTTTACATATTTGCACCACACCTACACACAGTCACACTATGTACATGGCATATGTTACCATTTAGCAGCACCCTTGCGGGATAGTCGTACCCGCACGCTCCCTTTCACATTCCCCACCGTTTGATACGACAAGGCTATCCCGATTTCTCGGCCCCGGCGGATCAGAGGACTGCTCCGGTGACACGAGGCGAGGCCGTGCCCTCGGGGCGCGCCACCTGGCCGGTGGATCTATGTAAAGGCTGATCAGGCCCGTGCTTCCAATACCAATGCCGCTAGTTGGTTAGAGATGCTCCTATGTCAAGGCAAGCACCACTCAGTTTACTGCCATCTCCTGGGTAGGAGGTGGTCGAGGAAAAGGCTGTCAGAGGTCAGCTTTGATCCAGGGACCTCCCACAAGCAACGGCGACGCTTTAACCAACTGCAAAATCGCGGTGGTGGGATGGTACCTATATCGATGCAAACCAACCAGGCAATAATATTGCTGAATTCGCGATGAAAGTTACTGAACATCACACGTTTCCAGCCACCTCTGTAAAGGCTGCCGCAAACGCTGCAAAATGACACTAACGTAAAACGTATCTCTGGATCGTCTGGGAATCGAACTAGCAATCAAACGCTCTGCCAGTTGAGCTACCAGCACCACACGAGATATGCGAGCAGAGTTACATATTTATAACAATTAATAATAAATGGATGAGCCGACACATTCGGCAGGGAAGTGAAGTAACCAGTTGTGAGTTTCTGCGTTTTATTATAAAAGCTGTCTTCGCCGATGTAAGCGGTAGCTTTTGACTGTCCACGCTGTCGCTGCCGTCCACTATTGCACTGTGGTAGGTTGACCGGTTGGGAAGGAACGGAACTAATAGTAACATGCCCTAAGGGCATGGAATATGCCTCAGGGCATATTCCAGCGCCACCTAAAACCTGTCCTAACTTCCTCAAAGCCTCTCAAACTTCCTCTCACTCGTTCCAATGTTTCCTTAAACTTTTTCAAAGCTTCTCCAAACTCATCTCAAACCTGCTGCAACCTCCTCTCAAGTGAAATGTGGTTTTTGGAGAATGTTAGAGGAGCACATTTATGGCGCACGAGTTTCAATTGATAAGCATGAACAAATAGTTACTAGTGAGAAGAAATAGTTAAACAAATACTAGTAGTTCAGTGAGAAAGACCGTTTGTGGGAAGTTTGTTGTCAATATTTTGCTGTTTTTATGTATGCCGCTTCCACTAAAATTCATTAAATGAGCATGGGAGGCTTTAATCAAATTTTGATAATTCCTTAGCTTTGCTACGCCCGACACATTGGTGGTGATCACTCGCAATCAGCTGATATCTCCTCCCACTTCGTTCAAGCAAGCACCGATTTTTGCACCTGCTCCGACTTTCTCTAAGCTTCTCGCATCTTCTATCTAAGAAGGCGCTGGACAAACCTTAAATGTGCAATTGATATCCATTCAGGTGTGGCCTAGCCACAGAGCTTATCTGTGTTATTTTTAGGTTAGTCGAAGAAGTTCTAGAATAGTTCTAGATAGACCTTACAATATATTCTAAGCTGTATCTTCACAAATCATTTTCACCCAATTTCCGTTTTCCCCATGCATTTCCAATGGAGAGGTCATGGTCCGTACCTGACCCTGGGTCATAGATATGAAAAATCCCAGAATATAGTACTCGGTAGGCCCATTATGCGTCATGAGTTTCGATTGAATAGAGTAATCATGTTCTTACTTATGCTGTCTTCAACTTATTTTTGGGGGTGAGTCCACTTGACCTGCACTGGTGACCCGACCTGAGATGACCCAGCCTTAAGAATTTGAGAAAAGTTGCGAAATTGATCAATGATAAGGTGTGCCAAGAATAGCGGCAATTCGCGCCGCCGTTTTTTGGTGCCGCCGCAAAAAACCGAAGGGGGTGTTGAAACACCCCCACCGGCGCGAGGGATAAGATCGGAAGTTTGTCATGCTTTATGCTGACCCCATCTCTGCATATTGGTTGGTAACTGCATTTAACCCGAATCGTGCTTAGAAAAAAGATCCTTCTTACAGGGAAGCAGGATAAGGCTTACAAAACTTTCTGTCTGACCCTTCTGGGTTGGAGTGATGTTAAGAACGGACAAGGCTTATGTTGTATATTGACATTACTTATCGGAAGCCGTAGCTACATATCACTAACCTAACCTGAGACACCGCCAGCATATCGAAAGAGAAAACCCCTGTTTTGACCCGGCCTCTTCTACTTGCCTATCACCAAAAAGCTAACTTGATAGATGGTAGTAGTAAAATGTGTTTCGGAAATATTCTGGCGTAAGTTTAGAGTTTTAGATGGTGTGAAAATAAAACGAGCGACACCTCGAGCTATAGCGTGCTAACCTGAAGTTTTGCATCACTACCATCCACTGTCGACCTGCCACTGCGCTCGGGGCGCAAGCTTCGCGAGTCGGTGCTCAGCCGCTGATTGGCGGCTCAAGTCTCCGTCTGGCATCCGATTGGCTAAATGTCGCACGTCACGTGACTTGTGGCGTTGACAGATCGGACCATGGACAATACCGGCAGTGCACCTGCAGAGCTTGCGTCTGACTTCAGGGAGAGTGCACCTGCCGAGCGGTGGATTGAACAGAGATGGGGAACTGGTGGATTATACTGTGAGTAGAGCTATAGGGTGAATCGTGTGATTTGCTCAGTCAGGTTCTCTAGTCCTTTGCAAGATCAGAAGTTTCTGGCTTGGCTTTCTTACTTGTATCGCAAAGGTGCACTTAGCAGGAATATTCTGATTTAATGGAACCCGTTCGTAAGAGTTCACCGTCCTGTTGCTGAATCTGCTTTCGCCAGTTTCAGTGTTTATTTCCAGGTTTAGTTTTGTTCCCTCAATCCAGGAGGGGTAGGCGTGCTCGGACCTCGTCACGCCGTGGTGGTTTTCGCTGTCTCCTGACTGTTGTCTGCTCTCTTCAGTGCGCTGGTGGTGGTGGCCGGCGGCATGCCCCCGATGCCGGAGCAGGGCTCCGACCCCACCGGCTCCCACGAGACACCGCTCCATCGCGTGCAGAGGCAGCTGCCGTTCGGAGATGAGGACGACAGCGTCGTGGATGACGACGACGAACTGTTCCTCGCCAATACAGTGGAGGTGAGTGATTCTGCCTGCGGCCATGAACAGCTCTGAACAGCACGGCATTTAATTACATAGAGGCCTGAAATGTGGAGCGTAAAATTTAACTATTACGCCTATGTTGAATCGTGATTGCATTTGTGAAATTGCTTACCTATTGCTGTTTAAAACTAAGGATTTTCCATTTCGATTTTTCATTTTTAAGATTGTGCGGGAAATCCATTTAACTCGGCCTATGGTTTATTGGCGTATCTGCGATACACTTGACCGTTGGCGTATTCATGATTGCAAGTATTGCATTAGAGGCCCAGCCAAGACTGTATAACTAGGTATTTAACAATGCCTATTTATCTTTCACAGGACGACGATCAGGACGCCCACGGACTGGAGAACTTTGGTGACCTGGACGCCCAGTTCCTGCAGGCGCCACCTCCCGAAGGCGAGCACCCATCAGCCCTGCCCGAGCCCCTGAACACTCTCCTGGACGTGGAGGACGCAGAGGGTGCGGCCGAGATCGAGGAACTAGACAAGGCTTTTGACGAAATGATGCAGGTGTTCTCTGAGGAAGAGATGGTTAAAATGATATCCGAAGAGCCCGATCAGCACACCGCAGACGTCCTTGCCGATGCGATGATGCGTCGGGTCAGGAGACAAGCGTACAACTGTGCAGGCGATCAGGCAGGCTCTCCTTTTTGCCAGTTCTTGCGCCATCATTTCGGGCTGTCCGACGGATCTTCTGAGCAGTCTGGCTCATCCCAGCAGTCTGCCGGCACCTTCCAGCTGAATTCTAACGTTCACCAATCAAGCTCATCTCGGTTCGCCTTCCAGCAGTCTAGCTCCTCTCGGGGATCGAGCTCGCAGCAGTCTGGCTCATCACAGCAGTCTGGCTCATCACAGCAGTTTGGCTCGTCACAACAGTCTGGCTCGTCGCAGTCTGGCTCGTCGGAGCAGTCCACCTCTTCTCAGCAGGCGGGATCGTCTCAGGGCAGCTCGTCCCAGTCTCGGGGCACCTTCTTTGGTGGCTCTCGCGTGCGGTTGGAACCGTCCTATTCTCACGATCAGTGTGATCCTCCCATCACGCACGTCGTGCGTGAGGCGGTTGAATACCTCCCCAAGACCGTCTACAACACCCAGCACCTGCTTCTGCCCAGCACCCTGCTGCTGACCATGCAGGAGACGGAGCGGTACCCGCAGCCGGTCTACATCACCGCCACCTCCACCATCGTGCTGCCGGACGTGTCTGTGACGGAGACGCTGGTGCGCACGCAGCGCCGGACCGTGGACGTCAACCGCGTCGGTTACACAGACGTGCTCGTCCGCTCCACCAAGCTGCACATTTTCACGGACACCAGGGACTATTTCTGGACCAAGACAGAGTACACGCCGTACCTGGTGACTGCGACCAGCTATGTCACCTCTCATCAGCCGCACTCTATCTCCAACGTGGAGACGCGAGTGCTGGAGCATCGCGAGGAGACGACGGTGACGGTGCCGCACGTGATCACCAGTACCAGCACCATAACTACGGTGACGCGGATCTTCACCACCACCACCCTGCACCAGTACCGGTATGTGACGGTCACGCCTTCCGCAGTCACCGTCACCAACACCATCACTGCATGCTGAGGGCGGCATCGTTTCAGACACGGTTTGCACCGTGTTCTGTACATAGCTTTTTGTATTTCTAGGAAATTTATCGATGTCAATAAATAATGACTGACTCATTTTCTTTGTGCCGAATAATCGTGGACGTGATTGCCAGGACGGATTAGTTGGCGGAGCATATTCAGCCGTTCTGTTCAAGACTCGTGAGAGCGGCAGTTCAATTCACACACAAACTGCAACCAAACCTGGCGACAAAGTTGTGGTTTGTCCAATGGGAGTTCTATATAGATCCTTGGGAACGAGGGTGTTGACATGAATAATATTCGTTAACTTATAAGGTATGAATATAGATGAGACTATAGTTTTTGCAGATCTGGCAAATCAGTTGCAAATCAACTGAAGCATAAGAAAGTGACACTGACAGTGATTCTCGCTTTAACGGTTCTCTATTCTAAGCGAATGACTCCGGGGTTGAAATTTGCGAATGCTGGATTTGCTGGAATATCTGTTCTACTATTGCATTACTACCGATTATTTCCACGGATAATCCGGTAAAGGCACTTCACACGCCTGTGATTCCGTACTATGTGCGGAACACCAGATGAGGCAGACCTTTATCCTTGCTGCTGTGCCAGATGATCAATTGCCACTTTTGGCATTTGGTATCAATTGGTAGTTTTGGTTGGTCCAGGGTGAACTTGTAGCAAGGTTGTAGTCTGAAGTTTCTGTAATAACTGCTTTATTGACGGATCCCTAACTCTATAGACGTTTGCACTCTGAATGGCGCAGCACTTCAAATTTAGGTGCCTTGCGCCAGACTGCTTATTCACTATAACCAAAGCCAAAAAGTTTAATTTGTGGCATTCTGTTTATTCTGCAATCACTTTTCTTTTCAGTTTTCGGCCCCTGGCTTTACCAATCCGGGAGCTATTACCCAATTCCCCACAATCGGTAGAATAATTCCAGGGTATTAATGCCTCTTTTCTCCTACTCTACCGTCAGTGGTGTGCACAGGGCGGTTGGAAGTCACCGCCGGGACAAGGCTATAGGTTATTCGCGAAGTGGGTCCGCATGTCTAATATTTCTATTAATCGCGAAGCTGTGCATGCACAGCGGGCTGCGGGATTTGAACCAGAAAATTTTAGCTCAGGAGTCTGACGCGTTATCCCCGAGTTAAGCTGGCCGCCTCCGTTGCAGCCTAGACTCTTGGTGTAACACACATCGACATAACTGCGCACAAGTAGCTGCAGATACATTATAAATATAGCATTTTGGTCATGTCACGCGCCCCGCCGCGGTTCCTGGCATGACACGCCCCGCTGGGGTGCGTATTTCGCCCCCCCCGCCCTTCGTATCTCATTTCCCAGGAAAGCTGAAAAAAATACGGACAGCTTTTGAAAGCCTTTGACGTTACAAAGATAAATTATACGAATCATTTTTATGTCTGGTCAATATTGAGGTCGACATTTATCAAGAAAGACTCCTTAGACTTACAACAGAGCAGTGTAAGTTCCCCCCTACATTTGTACGCAGCGGAGCTAGACAAAATCTTTAGGCATCATTTGATTTCTCTCATCGTGGAAAAACGAATGATGTATAATATGATATTGCTAGGTCAAATGGTAAAAATGACCTGACATCGAGCTAGGTCACGGTCACAGGGTGAACTGGTATGACCATGTTGCATATCAACCAACTCACCGTGACAAGCTAAGCACAATGCACGAAAATGGAAGCTTTATCTCAATCTAGTGAAAAGTTATTGACAAAATCATCACTGTATGCTCCTGTGACCTCACGTGACCTTCGAAAGGTCAGATGGTCAAAAACTCAAATTTATGGTCAAGATTGTGGTGCGTATACACTGGGTGAGGATTTGCAGGCTTATCTATCCAGTGTTTACTGAAAACGATCCCTTGCTATTTTTTACCATAGACTTAAAATGGGGTGACCAAAAATTGGCCCACTCTTGGGTCAGCAATATAATAGTTCCGAGATATGTGAGCCCTAATGACCCCATCAATTACCACATTGAGGAAGTTTGAAACTGATCGGGTGGCAGATGTTCCTTAGGTGCTGCTTCAGCCTCGTGATTTTAGGCTTTGAGGTCGGTTCGCTTGACCTTGAATAGTAGGATGACCCCTCCTGCAATTTTTATGTCGGCCAGATAACCGCTAGTGTTTTTCTGATGCATTTTGGTACGCTGATTCCAGAAATCGCATCAGATTTGCAAAATAATGAAGTCTTGCATGTCCGCACGACGCTTGAATGTTTTCGAAATCGCCTATTTTTGCACGTTTCCCCGTCTGGCATCCAGACTATCAATTATTGAGCACAAATTGACTTATGATCTGAAAATATAACTTTTGCGCTTTAAATCAGCATAAAAAGAACATTTCTAGATTCACTCCACTCACCACAGGGGCATTCCACGACAAATCGACAACTGCTTGACACCCGACCAATTTTGATTTTGCTGAAAGTTGGTCTATCGGGTACTCTCGTGGCATAAAGACGAGGGTGACCTCAGTAGACCCCTACTGTGAACGGATCGGGAGATATAGCCTCGTGCATTTTGAAGGAAATGCCTTGTAGCACATTTTTTGAAGAGCTATAGCTCCTAAGATAAGTGTGGAAATGTCAAAACATTATATATTGTTGAGACCGCAATGAACTGCTCTACAACTTGGTTTTCTCAGATTTAAAAAAATTGAATTTTATTTTTGCGATGACGTCATCAATTTTTTATTTTTTTAGCAACATCCCTAGTACATTAAAAAGTTGTGTTTTTATTGTTGCTAAATTGACTTTGATCAATTATTATTTGATAGGAAAAAATTAAAAAAGGTATTCTTTCTATAAATATTTTTTCATAATTTTTGAAAATACCTGTTATGACATTTTTTTCGTTAATAATTGCAGAATCCGTTCTTAATATACGTAAAGCTTATTGTTTATATTTTATTTCACCCTCAGGGAGGCCATGGGCCCCGTGACCCTCTTGGTTTTGTCCCTGGTGGTATGAAATGGGGACCAACGACCAGCGTAATTTTTTTGGAGATCGGTAAATTTCGGCCGTCGCTACATTACGTAACTTACGGTAGCTGAAATTAATAAGTAAATATATAAATGTTAACGAGTGTGAAATAATTTAGTTGGTAAAAACTCTGGCGTCGCCAGATTCGTCGCCAGATTCGCGACCCAGTCATAGCTGGCCCACCCCTGTTTTGACGTCGCCGCGTCGCGCCGGCCAGCCGTTATGTAAACAAGGGGAGCCGGCGGCCCCCGTCCGTGGAGACTCGGGAGACAAAGAAACCGTGCCCCGGGAGAAAGAAGTGGCGACGCTCTCAGTGTTGTGCGCGCATCGGAGAGGGAAAGACCTGTGGCCGCTGTCGAGTCAGACTACATTGAATTCGAGTTCAAGAAAAATGCCGAGGAACGTCTGCTGTGACCCATACAAAGTGCACAAAACTCTGAGAACGAAAAGCCTGAAAAAAGCGCCGAAGGATTTAATCGAAAAAGTGTGCGACGACCGAGTGAAAGATGGCGACTACCTGTGCATAGCTTGTACCATCAAACTTAACCGCAACCCGAAGAGCCTGCCAAGCCCGCCCAGGGAAGACAGCGGCTCGAATTTTACCATCAGTGCAGAAGAAGACGAGTGCGTTCTGGCTGAATCGTCCACGTCAGAACCTGAGGTGAACCGGATGAAAGCCGACCAAGTGCTTTCTATTCTGGATATTTCGCCTCTGGTCAGCCAAAGTAAGTTAAAACTCGTTTGATTGGCGAGATGTGATATTTAGAGTGGACTTAAAGTGGCCTGTTTATCCTGTAAATTAATGTTAACCGGCCCAAACCGACCGCCGATCGTTTATTTTGGCCGTTTTCTTCAGCAGTATTGACCTATGTTCAGTGTTCACCGTATTAGAGGGTAAAATTGGGAAAATCCCCCGAAAAAAACGCCTTAAGGTTACATTCCTAGGCCGCGAATATCATCATTCCAGGGAACAAAATTGGAAAATTGTGTTTTTAACATCAATTTTACGAACTAGACATGCATTTTTACAATCATTTTAACAGTTTGTTTTCCGCGCTTTTGCTCGCAGAAGGACTGCGAACGAGCCAACAGCGCTCCTCAGACTCGGAAAAAATGAAGAGAATGTCGGCATCATTCAGGCTACGGATGAAAAGAGCAAGAGAGGCGAGCGTCTCGACACCAGAACAGAGTCCAGCAAAGCGACATAAGGCTGATGACGAGGACGAACTAGCCAGGTACGTGTAGTTGCAGATAATTTACTGGGGAATGGGAAACAGCTTTCGTCTTTTTCGCAATTTGAGTAGTCAAGCTAGTTTTCATCTATAGTGGAACATGGAGAATATGTAATAATCATTTAATTGTTCTCGGCGCGCCTACAACAGGCAGTGACCCGCTGGCGACATCCCGCCGCTCGGTTGCTCATGCTTTTAAGTTTGTATGTTCGCAAGGCAAGTAAATACATACATGTACATAAGTGCTTGTACACTTTAGAATCGTGATTTTCTGTTCCGTTCCGCTGCAGGCTCCGCAAGATGATGCTGGACCTGAAAGTGGCCTACGAATCGGCCACGGACTACAGGAGGAGATTGTCAATCCTGACGCTGTCTCCTTACACGCTGGAAAAAACTGCGAGCTTTTTCGGAACCAGCCTCTATATGGCCAAGAAGGCTCGCCAGCTGAGAGAAGGTGGTGCAGTCCTGCCGGAACTTCACAGGTTCAGCAAGGGACGCCGCATGAGTGACGACGACAAGGAAAAGGTGGTAGACTTCTTTGAGTCTGACGATGTGAGTAGAATGCTTCCTGGTAAGAAAGACTATGTGATAGTGCGTGATGAAGACGGGGGAAAAGTTAAAGTCCAGAAACGACTCGTGCTGGGTGGGCTCAGGGAAATTTATGATTTATATAAGAAAAATAAGGACAATCCAGAGATAGGATTTTCGAGGTTTGCGTCGTTACGACCGAAACACTGTGTTTTAGCCGGTAGTTCTGGGACTCACGCTGTGTGCGTCTGCACATATCATCAAAATCCCATTCTATTGATCGATGCGCTGGGACTCGGTGACCTGACAGTGGACGACCTTTTGGACCACGCTGTGTGCGATACTGCCAATCGTGACTGCATGATGCAGGCATGTGCTCACTGTTCGGGCGCGGAGAGTGTGTACGAGTTTTTGAGGTTGGCGTCGAGCGATGGTGAAGGCGATGACGATGTTGAGGATGACGAAGTACGATATAAGCAGTGGGTGAGTACGGACAGGTGTCAACTGAAAGATATCACTGAAACCCGTGACGAGTGTCTAAGGTACCTGAGCCGTCAAATCAAAAGCCTAACTGTGCACCATTACCGAGCGCAGGCTCAGTCCGGGTATTTCTCGCGCCTGAAGGACACTGTATTAGACGGCGAAGTGGTCGTACAAGGAGACTTCGCGGAAAATTACTCGTTCGTGGTTCAGGATGAGGCTCAGGGGTTTCACTGGGATACCTCACAGTGCACTGTACATCCGTACGTGGCCTACTGGCGCGTTCAGGGGGAGCTGCTCCATCAAAGCTACTGCTGCATTTCCGATGCCACCAAACATGACACAGCCATGGTTCATGCATTCAACGGTGAAGTCATTACCGAAATTCGTAAGGACGTCCCGGGCTTCAAAAAAGTCCACTACTTTACAGACGGCTGTGCAGCCCAATATAAAAATAAGAAAAACTTTGTGAACATTTGCCACCACGAGGATGACTTCGGTGTTCCTTGCGAATGGAACTTTTTTGCAACCGCCCACGGCAAGGGTGCTTGCGATGGCATCGGCGGCACCGTCAAGCGAGCAGTCTACCGAGAAAGTCTGAGACGTCCCATGCGTGAACAAATCCTGGATGCTGAGACAATGTTTCGCTACCTCACTGAGCAGTTTGAGACAAGGATCAGATTCATTTTTGTTTCAAAGGAAAAGGTCGAACAAACCGCAGTGAAGCTTCATCGTCGTTTTGCAAAGGCCTTTCTTATAAAAGGGACAAAGGGCTTCCATCGGTTCACGCCTGTAAGCCAATGCTCAATCATAGTTCGTGAGCTGTCAGAAGATGATGGAGGGAAAATAAAGTCATGTTGCCGACAGTAGGAGAAGACACGCTTCCACTGTCGGTGCTATGAGCATCATCGTTACCATGTAGTATCATTTCCTGAAATGCTGCTATGTGTTTGAGCATAGGTATACTTTTGTAGTGAACGTGTACTTTTGGCTTTGTGTTGACCTTCGCCGTTGCGAAATATGTCGTCTTCACCTTCTGAGACTAGGAGTTGAATAAATGTACTGAAATACATTCATTTGTTTTATCTGGCTGTCTTCTGATGTACACCGATTATATGCAGGAATGCCTTTACTTAGCCGCTCCACCAAATAAAGGTTATGTTTTTTAGACTGTTGGTCTTAACACCAAGAGCATCTGTTGACTCAAAGAATGCATAATAGGAAAGAACAAACTGCTTTTGCGATGTACAAGCCTATGCCTTGTTATCAATGCTTTTTAGTGATACAGGCACAGAAAAATGGTGATAACGGTATTTTGAAGAAAATAAATAAAATATTTATAGAAAGAATACCATTTTAATTTTTTGCCTGTGGGAACAAAATTGTTTGATCTCAATTTGCCACTAAAAAAGTTGCAATTTTTTAATGTACTAGGGGTATTGTTACAAAATTGAAAAATTGATGACGTGAAAACAAAAAATAATTTTTTTTGGGAAATCTGAGATAGCCAGATTGTAGAACAGTTCATTGCGGTCACAACGATGTGTGATTTTTATGTGTTTCCATTGATAGCCTATGAGCTACAGCCCTTCAAAAAATGTTATACATGGCGCTTCCTCCAAAATGCCCGAGGCTATATCTCCTGAACCGTTCGCCGTAGGGATCTACCGAGGTCACCATCGTCTTTAGGGCAAGCGAGAACCCTATAGACAAAGTTTCGTCAAAATCAAAAATGGTCTGGTGTCAAGCACTTGTCGATTTGTCGTGGAATACCCCCACAGAGTCTCTCCAAACACAAAGACTTCAAATTCGGTCACGCGTGTCGCCACCTAGGAAACTTTAGTTCTCATCTTGCCGGTAGGGGAAAATGCTGTGTTTTTTACGCTGAGCATTTTTAATTGTTCTTATTATTGTTTTCGGAGCAGAATCTGTAGCGTATTATTTTGTTTACATCAGCCAGCGGTGATAGGTTTTCAGTTGTGCTCCTACGTGTTTGTTTCTTAACGTTTATAAGCTTTTCTAAGTGCCAAAATAAAAAATGGATGGAGTTACGTTTAAGAAGGAATTAAAAAAGTCGCATCCTCAGTTTGGCGTTTTCCCTTGTGACCTATGCCCTTCACAACTACCAAAGCGCGGAGACGTGATCGGATGTGTGATGAAACGGAGGCTGGAATTCATGCATCAGAAGGACGTCAACGTCAGGCAGGTAGAACTGAAGTCAATCATCAGGGAAGTGGCGGAGGAGGTGGTGGGTATATGGCAGAAAGCGTCGGTCCCCTGCTGGGGAGTCGATTACACTGAAAAACATCTAAAAAAAGTTGTGGGATACAAAACTAAAAATTGGTAAATCTCGGAAAGACTTGAGCGACGAAGCGGCGAAAAGCATGAATGCACTGTTTGACATTTCACATTGTAGGCTAGCCCCCAAACTGCAAGAGGACATCGCGTTCCTACGAGACCAGACGTCCATGAAGTTAGCGACGGATTCGCATTCGGATTCAGCGACGGATTTGCCCGAAATGGCATCTCCTGCGATTTCGCTCAAATTCACACCATAGGCTCCCCGTGCCCTCAGCAACTAACCCCTAAAGTGATTTTCTGTCACATTCACCCGTTCACCCGCTAGAGGTGAAAAAGTGAAATTCATCCGAAACAGCGTCTCCTGCGATTTCGCCCAAATTCACACCATAGGCTCCCCGTGCCCTCAGCAACTCACCCCTAAAGTGACTTTCTGTCACATTCACCCGTTCACCCGCTAGAGGTGAAAAAGTGAAATTCACCCAAAACGGCGTCTCCTGCAATTTCGCTCAAATTCACACCATAGGCTCCCCTTGCCCTCAGTAACTCACGCGTAAAGTGATTTTTCGTCACACTCACCCGTTCACCCGCTAGAGGTGAAAAAGTGAAATTCACCCAAAGTGGCGTCTCCTGCGATTTCGCTCAAATTCACACCATAGGCTCCCCGTGCACTCAGAAACTCACCCCTAAATTTATTATCCGTCATACTCACCCGTTCACCCGCTAGAGGTAAAAAGGTAAAATTCTCCCTAACCGGCGTCTTTAGCGTCGGATTCAGCGACGGATTCTCCCGAGATGGCGTCTCCTCCGATTTCGCTCAAATTCACACAATTGGCTCCCCGTGCCCTTAGCAGCTCACAGCTAAAGTGATTTTCCGTCACAATCTCCTGTTCACCCGCTAAAGATAAAAAAGTGAAATTCAAGCGAACCGGCATCTTCAGCGTCGGATTCAGCGACGGATTCGCCCGAAATGGCGTCTCTTGCGATTTCGCTCAAATTCACACCATAGGCTCCCCTTGCCCTCAGTAACTCACACGTAAAGTGATTTTTCGTCACACTCACCCGTTCACCCGCTAGAGGTGAAAAGGTGAAATTCACCCTAAACGGCGTCTTCTGCGATTTCGCTCAAATTCACACCATAGGCTCCCCGTGCCCTCAGCAACTCACCCCTAAAGTGATTTTCTGTCACATTCATCCGTTCACCCGCTAGAGGTGAAAAAGTGAAATTCACCCGAAACGGCGTCTCCTACGATTTCGCTCAAATTCACACCATAGGCTCCCCGTGCCCTCAGCAACTCATCCCTAAAGTGATTTTCTGTCACAATCACCCGTTCACCCGCTAGAGGTGAAAAAGTGAAATTCACCCGAAACGGCGTCTCCGTTTTTTCACCCGAAACGTCATTCCGGGCGAATCCAACGTCAAAGTTCACCCGAAACGTCATTTCGGGCGAATCTGTCGCTAAATCCGACGCTGAAGATGCCGGTTCGCTTGAATTTCACTTTTTCACCTCTAGCGGGTGAACGGGAGATTGTGACGGAAAATCACTTTAGCTGTGAGTTGCTGAAGGCACGGGGAGCCAATGGTGTGAATTTGAGCGAAATCGGAGGAGACGCCATCTCGGGCGAATCCGTCGCTGAATCCGACGCTAAAGACGCCGGTTAGGGAGAATTTCACCTTTTCACCTCTAGCGGGTGAACGGGTGAGTGTGACGAAAAATCACTTTAGGTGTGAGTTACTGAGGGTACGGGGAGCCTATGGTGTGAATTTGAGCGAAATCGCAGGAGACGCCGTTTCGGGTGGATTTCACTTTTTCACCTCTAGCGGGTGAACGGGTGAATGTGACAGAAAATCACTTCAGGGGTGAGTTGCTGGGGGCACGGGGAGCCTATGGTGTGAATTTGAGCGAAATCGCAGGAGACGCCATTTCGGGCGAATCCGTCGCTGAATCCGAATGCGAATCCGTCGCTAACTTCATGGACGTGCTGCCAAGATAATTGATGATGCTAACAAATTGTTTAGTTATGTGGATAAAATCATTGGGTCGCCACACGGGATTGGAAGGGCACTCCTGGCTTCTTATGAGATGGGCAGTGTGCTAAAAATATCTCATCAAGTCAGTATCAAATTATCAACATTTAGTTTTATACAGTGCACTGTTCACTGCAGTGATACAAGAGTGCTCTGTCTTTTTTCTGTGGGTTTATGGCAAGCGGTAGGGGTCGTTATAGCCTCAAACATGGCTTTTGTGGTATTTATTTGGCCATTTGGCCGCCCCCGTTGCTCAGTTGGTAGAGCGTTGGGCTCCGGCCCGCTGCTGAGAAGCATGCAGTGGCAGTGCATGTCCAGGCTTGGGATCTGTTCCCCTGAGACGCTCCGGTGCTCAATCGTTTGCCCGACGTAGGTCGGCTGGCAAGTGGCTGATGAGAGGGTGACCTGAGCGAGGCGGCCATCCCTGTGGTTTGTGGGAGGTTAAACTTTGTCTTCTAAGTCAACCCTTCATTGTGGGCGTTACTCGTTCGGGAGGTGGGGTAGGGGTCTGCGTGACAAGTCCCTTGAGGACTTTAGTGAGACTCCGACTCCAACAGCCGTACTGGGAAGGTCTGGGACGAAATTTATAAAAACGAGATTTTTTAGTGCAAATACAATTTGACCCTTTTGGCCTTTTCTCAAACCAAGTTTGGCCTTTTTCCGTCGAAAAAAAACTCGCAGTCCTGGGCAGCATCTCTAATCCTTAGAATATGGAATAGCAAAAATTAGGAGACATTTTTAACACTAGCACGTGTAAATTTTATTAACACCTCCCTCCAAATGGGGGTTTGATACCCCGAAGACATTATAATGGCCAGCACAAGAAAATCCCCCCCACTGAGTTTTCCTTAAAAAATGTTCTGCTTTCCTCTCCAGGGGGCGCCTTTTCTATCTATGGGTGCTTATGCTTTCTAGAGGGGGCGCCTTTTCTCTGGGGGGACCCTTTTGCTATCCAGGGGTGCCTGTGCTAACTAGGGGCGCATATGATATCCAGGGGCGCTGTTGATCTTCTTCGGAGGCGTCTCTGCTGTTCAGGAGGCGCCTGCGCTATCCAGGGGCGCCTATGCTATCCAGAGGCCCGGATCCTTTACTCAGGAGGCGGGGGGCGCCTTTTGCTGTCTAGGGGTGCCTGTGCTAACCAGGGGCGCATATGCTATCCCGGGGTGCCGTTGCTCTTCTTTAGGGGCGCTTCTGCCGTCCAGGGGTGCCTATGCTATCCAAAGGGTGTCTTCTGTCCATGGGGCGCTTCTGCCATCTGGGGCGCTTTTAGTATCAAAGGGCGTATTTGCTGTTTTGGGGGCGCCTATCCTATCCAGAGGGCGCCCCTGCTGTCCAGGGAGCGCGATTGCTATTCAAGGGAGCTTATGATATCCAGAGGGGTGCATTTGCTCTATGGGGGGGGGGGGGCGCCGCCTCTTGGTGTACAGGAGTGCCTGTGCTAACCAGAGGGCGCCTATGCTATCCAGGGGCGTCGTTAATCCTCATTTGGGGGTGTCTTTTTCTGTCCAGGGGCGCCTCTGCTATCTAGGGGTCGCCTTTGCTATCCAGAGGGGCGCCTTTACTCAAGGGGGTGGGCGCCTTTTGCTGTCCAGGGCGCAGCTTTGATGTCAGGGGGCGCCATTAATATTTGAAAGTGTATTTTATTCTACACAGAGGGTACTACCTCTTCAGACAGGCAATGTGTCTGATTTTCTCTTGACCGGCCGGGGGCGCCGGCCAAATTCGGAGGTGCCACCCAAATCCGTGGGGCCTCCCCGGACGAGGTCAAAACCAGGTGTTCAAAAATATACTTTTGTACACCATCATTTTTTCAAGGTGTGCAACTACACACCCTGTCCCGCGGAATCCGCCGTCCCTTCCACCCCTGCTCATCAGGGAGCGCCTTTGCTATTCAGGGGAGCTTATGCTATCCAGAGGGGGTGCCTTTTCTTTATGGGGGGGCGCCTTTTGGTGTACAGGAGTGCTTGTGCTAACCAGAGGGCGCCTATACTGTCCAGGGGCGTCGTTACTCCTCTACTGGGGGCGCCTTTTTCTATCCAGGGGCGCCTCTTGCTGTCTAGGGGACGCCTTTTCTTTCCAAAGGCGCCTATGCTATCCAGAGGGGCGCCTTTACTCAAGGGGAGGGGGCGCCTTTTGCTTTCCAGGGCACAGCTTTGATGTCAAGGTGCGCCATTTATATATGAAAATGTTTTTCTCACAGAGGATTAGGCCGGATTTTCTCTGACCGGCCGGGGGCGCCAGCCAAATCCTTGGGCGCCGCCAAAATCCGTGAGGGGGCGCCCCTCCGGACCAGTTCAAAACCAGGTGTGCGAAAATATACTTTTGTACACCATCATTTTTCATGGTGGGCAACTGCAGACCCTGTCCCGCGGAATCCGCCGTCCCTGCCGCCGTTGCTCTGGGGGGGGGTTCTCTCCAGGAGGCACCTCTGCTCTTCAGGGGGCGCCTTTCTTATCCAAGGGCGCCTATTTTATCCAGGGGGCGCCTTTTCTCTGCGGGGGGCACCTTTTCCTGTCCAAGGGTGCCTGTGCTAACCAGGGGGCGCATGTGATATTTAGGGGCGCTGTTTCTCTTCTTCGGAGGCGCCTCAGCTGTCCAGGAGGCGCCTACGCTTTTCAAGGGCGCCTATGCTATCCAGAGGGGCGCCTTTATTCAAGGGGGAGTGCCTATTGCTTTCCAGGGCGAAGCTTTGATGTCAAGGTGCGCCATTCAGGTATGAAAATACCTTTTTCACAGAGGATCCTACCTTTTTAGGTAGGCGGTGATTAGGCTTGATTTTCTCTGATCGGCCGGGGGCGCCGGAAAAATCCGGGGGTGCCACCCAAATCCGTGGGGGCGGGGGGCCTCTCCGGGCTAGGTCAAAACCAGGTGTGCGAGAAGATACTTTTGCACACCAACATTTTTCATGGTGTGCAACTGCAGACCCTGTCCCACGGAATCCGCCGTCCCTGCCGCCGTTGTTCTCCAGGGGCGTCTTTTTCTCTCCAGGAGGCACCTCTGCTCTCCAGGGGCACCTTTCATACCCAAGGGTGCCTATTTTATCCAGGGGGCGCCAATTCTCTGCGGGGCGCCTTTTGCTGTCCAGGAGGCGCATGTGATATCCAGGGGCGCCATTTCTCTTCTTCGGAGGCACCTTGGCCGTCCAGGAGGTGCCTACGCTATCCAAGGGCGCCTATGCTACCCAAAGGGGCGTCTTTACTCAAGGGGGCGCATTTTGCTGCCCAGGGCGCAGCTATGATGTAAGGGGGCGCCATTCATATATGAAAATGTCTATTTTTCACAGAGGATCCTACCTCTTCAGGTAGGCGGTAATTAGGCTTGATTTTCTCTGACCGGCCGGGGGCGCCGGCTAAGGCCGGGGGGAGGGGGCGCCTCCTGGACAAAGCCAAAACAAGTGGTGCAAAAAGATACTTTTGCACCACTTGAAAAAATCGAGTGGTGCAACTGCACCACTTGCACCCTGGAATCCGCCGTCCCTGGCTCTGCCGTCTGCTCTGACACCGCCGCCCAAGGAGCCGGCGCTGGCGGCCGGGCCGCCGCCGCCGCCCGGCCCGGCCCCAGCTCTGTGAGCAGTCCTGATGCCACCTTCATCTCTTCAGAGAACTCCAGCTCTGACTCGGATGGTGACGATCCTGACTGGGCCTTGCCAAGAGCGCCACCGAAACATCGGCCTGCCGATCTGTCTCTGGTTGCCGAGGCTGTTGATGCCACCGATATAGGGGCTCGTGCGGCTTCAAAAGTGCTCTCAGCTTATGCGGCCAAAGCGGGAGAGACCGCTATTACAAAAAGAGATTGCAAAATGCGCTGAACTTGAGCAGGGAGCAGAAAGTCGTGAAAGTTGCCGATGATGCTGCGCCCTGCGTGGCGGTTTTCTCCGACGGTCGCGACGATCTCACGCGTGATGGCAAGAGGCATAATATCAGCGTCAACATGCACCCAGGGAGACGTCCTAATCGGTCACTTTTCGTGCGACACGCATACTGGCGCCGAAGTGGCCGAAAAACTCATCGCGTTCCTGTCTGAGCGCGGTGTTGACATCGACAAAGTGGTGGTTGTTGGAGGTGACGGGACCATTCAAGTCACCGGCTGGCGTGGCGGCTGGATGGCGGTGATGGAGCAGACGATCGGACGCCCTCTCGCCAGAGTTGTATGTCTCCTCCACCAAGCGGAGCTGGCCTACCGCGCCCTCTTCTGCCACCTGGACGGCGTCACGGCCGGACCGAAAGCCTGGACAGGTCCTGTCGGTAAAGCCATCTTCACTGAGGTGCACCTGCTGCCTGTGACGAGCTTTGCGCGTATTCCTTGCGAGGACTTTCCATCTCCGTCTGACCATGTTAAGTTCAGTTCAGACTGTCAGCTCCTGTTCGACTGCGCCAGAGCAGTGGTGACAGGCGATGCCAGCGTCGTGGCCAACAAAAACCACGGGAAGCTGCATCATGCCCGGTGGCACACTGCCCAGAGCCGACTGCTGTGATACTATATGTCGGTACCCGAGCCATCTGCGCCGCTGGTGAAACTGGCCACCTATGTCGCATGCATCTACGTGCCATGCGTCGTAAAAATCCGAACCCAGTGGGACCTTGTGCACGCGCGACGCCATCTGACGGAGCAGGTCAGACGCCAGCGCCACTACCTCAGTGGAGATGATCTCCAGGTGGCGCAGAAGAGCGTCGCTCACAACGCCTACATGGCGCACCCAGAAAATGTGCTACTCGCGATGCTGGGAGATGAAGACCCGGTGGTCCGACAAGAGGCAGTGCAGCTGATCAGGCGCATGCGCGACCACCGCAGTGCCGGGTTGGTGCGCCGCTTCCGCAGACCAGACATACGACTCGAAGCCGAACACTACACTGAACTAGTTGACGTTCATGCAGCTGCAGACGACGCCGATGTGGAACCACCCTACTGTGGACTGCTGAGTGACGCAGACCTCGAGCAGTGTCTGGAGGCTCCACTGGTGACTGGGATACCGTGCAACACACAGTCAACAGAGAGGGCAGTTCGCTCCACAACGGAGTCAGTGGCTCGGGTGAGCGGTGCAAGGCGGCAGGACGGGTGTAGCCTGAATAAGGGCGCTTTTAGACGCCTCTGCCCGTCACAGGTAACGAGCTAGACATTCAAGAGATTCTGCGAGTAAGCACCTGAACCTGACCTGAAGCAGAGTCGTTAGGTATGTTCCTGTCTCATGGATTAGTTACATTCGGTTAATTACGTAACTGTTACGTTCGGCATCTGCTATCCTCGGTGCACGGCGTTTTACGTATTTGTTTCGCATCAGACTGAATACTTACATGCAATACACGTTTGTATATGTCATTTTTGTGTTTAAAGTTGTACGAATGTGTTCCTTAGAGACGGGAGTGTGGCTAGAATCGCTTCCAAAAAAATAGCTCTATTGTTACCTAGCGGCAAGATGTGAACTAAAGTTTCCTAGGTGGCGACACGCGTGACCGAATTTGAAGTCTTTGTGTTTGGAGAGACTCTGTGGTGAGTGGAGTGAATCTAGAAATGTTCTTTTTATGCTGATTTTAAGCGCAGAAGTCATATTTTCAGATCATAAGTCAATTTGTGCTCAATAGTTGATAGTCTGGATGCCAGACGGGGAAACGTGCAAAAATAGGCGATTTCGAAAACATTCAAGCGTCGTGCGGACAAGCAAGACTTCATTATTTTGCAAATCTGATGCGATTTCTGGGATCAGCGTATCAAAATGTATCAGAAAAACACTAGCGGTTATCTGGCCGAAATAAAAATTGCAGGAGGGGTCATCCTATTGAATAGCTCCTGGACCTGGCGTGACCTGACCCAAAAAATTTTGTCAGGTGCGTAAAATTTATTAAAACTGAGGTACTGCAAGTTTCGTTGTTCTGTGTCTCTTTGTTTCTGCGTTATCTGGGGAGAGCCAGGTGGGGGCGAATTTCGCCCCCTCCCCTCCCACAACGGGGCGCGGTTTAAGTGGGTGCGTTGGTGTTCACAATAGGACAAACAATAATCCAGCAGTTGGTCGATACATCCTTTTGTATTCCTATTGCGTACATATACCACGTTGCGCTTAGCACTTAGACTAAGAACAGCCGCCCAGTCCGACCGTAAAACGCGGACTACCCTTCTGCGCCCATTCACCAAGTTCACAAACCAGTTGGCACCATGGCAGAACACCGAACACTCCCGCCATTCACGCGAGGCGTCGAGCTCGTGGACACTGTCAGCCGCAGCTGCACCCACGCCCCCTCCCAGAGCTCCAGCGGCCGCAGTACGTCTCAAAAACATATCCCGATGACAGCTGATCCTGTGCCCTTCACCAAAGTCCAACCACGAAACGCACGACTCTCCACCACTCTCACAGCTTTCTACGGAGAAATACACCACGGCAGAACTAAACCCATGAGTATACGGCCCTCGTATGGAATGCATAGTCACAGTTGAGCACACCGGATCGCGAGGGCCCCCAACCAACTACTGTCGACTGAAAATGCACAGGTGGTACACAGAAGCGCATTAAAGGCAGAGCCCTCTAAGGTGAGCAAGATGTTCAACAGTGGTGCATCTTATCCATTACAGGGATTTGGATGAACTATGACGTTGGTGTTGCTATGACTTAATGCTGCTTTGAACTTATCCGCTTTTTCAGCCCTTTCAACGGAAAACAGAGTATCGTAGAGCCTCGGCATCAGTGGTAGTCGCGCTGTCGGACGGAGGCGACCTCCGTCCCATAGATGCAAGGGTAAAGAACAGAACGGTACTTAAGCAGCCGCCGTCCATCAAACCGCAGCAGCTGAGATATGCAGCTGGAGTCAAAACGCTGGACGCCGCGTACCGAACACCGGAACACTCAGCACACGCCGGGCAAACCTGTTCTTATCTGCATCCGCTGACTTAGATACACTACAGCTTGCGCGGGCATGGGCGCAGTCTTATTCTCCGGCTTCGGTAGAAAGAAGACACCTACAAATTATCATAAAAAAACACTGAGACAACATCAGAGCACTTGCAGTTCTGGCTCACTTACCACGTAGCTTCAGAACATGTTGTCCTTACGAGCACTCTGAGCAGACATTGACAGCATTAGGAAACCGATGGCGCCGCTGGCCCCCAAGTGGATGGCCTTCCTTTGCAGCGGCTCCCAGAATTGCATTCCTGCCTGTTTTTTCTCTGCACGGCCCACCAGCTTGCAGCACCCTCACAGACCCACGGAGAGGGCGCAGGCGTACCATGTTGCCGATGTCTCTCCTAACCACACTGGACACGCCTCCGGGACCTCATCTCTGATATCTCGACGTGGTGAGGCGCCACGCTGGCGGGGCGGAGGCGTGTCTACCAAACTGGTGGCCTGTTCCGAAAAACACTAACAGCTACAGGACCTGCTGGAGGGCTGGCCGTCGCCCACTGCCATCACCTCGGCGTCCTCCCCTCCGAAACCAGACTGCCGCTCTTCTCGTGCGCCAGAATCTGAACAAACAAGATGCGTTAGACAATGGGTTAGACATCGCTACCCCGCCAAACTCTTCGATCCTGTTGCACCAGGAGACGCAGAAACGCAGGATGACTGTAGGCTAACAGCACCACCAGTCAACTTATTGGGCGATTCCCTGACAACAACGCTCGCTCGCCTGCCGGAAGTTGTCGATTTTTTTATGTAAATGATTAATGTGACATGCTAGAATGCAGGAGGTGATTGGCCCAAAAGACTAAAAAAACTTTTTTCTGCTTCAAAAATATCATATTATTCCGGGCAGTTTGAATTATTCTAATAACACCTCCCAGGCACCTATATTTTGCTGTTCGCTGTTGTAAAGGGCAAAAAACTAACCTTGCCCACGAGGAAGTTGGACGCCTCCTCAATGCCGGTGTTTTCCTTTGCAGAGGTTTCGAACCAACCGGCGAACCCGTGCTGTGTCACCCACTCCGCCATTTTGTCAGGGGTCGTCACCAGACCCTCTTTGATGAGGTCACTCTGCAAGGGGGAATGAGTCATTCTACACAAACACACACAAAAAATTCAAGGCTAGTTCAAGTCTGTAAATCTCAACTCTCCTGAAGATGAAAAACTAAACTAGTTCCTTACAGAAAAGAACCGGAGTTTGTAGACAAAGTCACTATCAAGGAAATCCAAGCAGCAATTTTGTTCCTAGGCCCGCCCGAAAACAACTACCTCCCAATGCGTCCCGGCGGTAAAAGGTCTGCGGTATTGAAACGCTGACGTCACTGCGTCATCACGCCACGCAGCATAGCTTTGACCCGGACAGCTGCTACTTGAAAACTTTAACGATAGCTGATTACTATACGCATTACCATATATAAAAACAACAGCATCGAAAAACAACTGCATAAATGTCCACGATGAAGTTGGATGCTGGAGGGCAGTTACACACACATAACACACCCGACAAAAAGACGCTCTTCTAGAAATAGCCTACCGGTCTTCGAAACCCACAAAGCACAGGGACGGCCACCCCGCTCAGATCACCCTCTCACCAGTCAGTTGCCAGCCGACCTACCGAACAGCCGGCTGTGGCCTTTGAGCTCAGACACGTCCAAATCCTTCTACGGTCCCGCACCACCATCGATGCGTTGGTGAGCATGACGTTGAAATAACGTGCCGTACCTCTCCCCGGTAACAGTTTTGCATGCAAGCTCTCGCATTCAATGTCAGTTCGTCTACAACGGACGAATCGATAGCTTGGATACCTAGTTTCCAGCAGTGAAGCCACTAGCTAAGTGGGAGCAGTATTGCGCTGTCGTTGACACACACCTTGTTAGCGAGCAGGACGCAGGGGACGGGCTCGCCGTTAGGCAGCTGCACCTTCTCGTCCAGGTCATTCTTCCACTTCATCACGGCGTCGAACGTCACCGAACGCGACGCGTCAAACACGACAAAGGCGGCCACCGCCTCCTTGTAGTAGACGCGAGTCATGGAGCCGAACCTCTCCTGGCCTGTGGAGGAAGGAAGACCAGCACTCAGGACGAGGTCAGCGAGAAGGTCACAGCTGTTTCCAGTGGAGCACGCCTGGTATTCAATCGCCTGTATCAAACAGTACGTTTTTGGCTTTTACGAGTGACCAACTAGTACAACTGGTGGAACCATGGTTTCACCACTAAAACACTACCTATATGTCGTACGTATGAATTCAATAAGTGATTATCTTACACTTTAGCCAAGAGCAGGCAGAAAACCTCGCATTTGACCTGACCTGGCAGTTAGCCTTATAACTTATAGTCATGACATTGCTGTCACTCGCAGATCTCGTAGGGAACAGCACGCCGGCTTTCAATGCTAAACTCTACCTCAACTGGCAGAGACGCCGGGAGAAGGATCAGAGCGAAACTGTGGTGATAAAGCTGAATAAATAACACAATAAAAAATTGGCCAAACAATACTCTGGTCCGTTTAGCTACACTATGATGTTGTTTCATTGACCTGGTCCATAATTAAGGTGACGACCATGTCAAGGACCATAACTCACAATTATTTCACAATTAGGCTGATTAGATACATGGGCAAGGCATTCTGGCAAAGGCCCGCTTTACATCTGGATTTTACACTGGATACTTATCCTGTCTAAGAGGCGGCTAGGGCTCATTAATGAGCCATTTCACGTTAAACCGTATAGCTTGGAGCCAAACAAATTAGAATTTCGATGAAAATTGGGTACTTGTAGCACTTGGTAAGGTATGGCGGTCAACAATTGCTATATAGTGACACCGTGGGAAACATTTAGAGTTGTTTTTAACAAAAGTTTGAACCGGTTCAACTTCCTGTTCCAAATCGCCCAAAAACAAATATTTGTGTCGTTTTTTACCAGTTCTATCCCATGTTACCAATATTCTGTATCGATAAATGTTCGTTTCTCAATCAAAAAATATTAAAGCAGGCGAGTTAGAGCGCACGGCTTCTTCCCTCTTGTTCTCCGAAGGAGATAAAAAGAATACAAATATAGTCACAACGGCATATATGTGTCTAAAGATGTTTTTAAACTGAGGTGAACAGCCAATAAGATTTCGAAATATACATTACACCTATCACCGAGTCTATTGAATTAATGACAATACTAGTGCCAGGACAGAATATTGACTTGCACCTTTTTTCCTCCTCCACAAAATGGACGGTGTTCTAACTCTCAGTTTTTCGATAAGCAATGTTCCTTCAAAAACTTATTATTATATTTCTACCTCTTTTCAGGCACTGGCAAGGGGAAGGGGCCATAGCCCCCAAAATGGCATAAATGCCGATTTTCTTTAAAAAACTATGTTTCACGATTTCTCCCGTTTTGCCCTCCCCCTCCCACAAGGCACTCCTGTGTCCGCCCCTGTCCACAGCTACAAAAAAGTGCAGCGCAATCGTAAAGAGAGACGAGCGTGCAACAGCATGACATGAGACTGTGTTGGGTGACCATTAATATTCATATATAATATTAATATTAATATTAATATTCAAAGAAAACAAGTGCTAAAATACTTACTACACTATGTGAGGCTCTCTTATCTGTGTCACTGGTGAGACTGACTGAAGTTAGAGATTATTCAAAAGCCAAATTTAGATGACGAACAGGAATTTCATTATTTTCTGAAAATAAAATTCATCTGAGGCTTTAACTGTAAAGGCACAACCAAACAATACAATCAGTTGATAACGACATCGTGCATGGTAAATACAACATATAAGATAATCCGAGACGACAAAGTGAGATCAGAAATGTTCGCAAATCACCAATGTCCTTTTAGAGGAATATTCATTCACTATCAAAACATCAAAAGTAGAAACATTAATTTTCCTTAAAAAAACAGGTTCCATCAGCATCAACAGTCTCCAGTAAAATAGACTACCTGATAAATACGGCTCTCAGATACCTGATAAATAGACTCTCAGATAAATACGGCAGGTATACATTTCAATAATTGTTCTGTCAAGAATCTCTCGGCCGGTTACCAAGGCCACTTGCAATGCTGTGGCACCTATTTCGGCATTAGGGACTATAATATTTTTGGATTCATTGCAACTGCAGGTCCGTAAGCTAAACCTAGATAAAAAGTGTAAAGAAACTGAACGCTCAGCCGCAGTATCCAAACATCAACGGATTTATAGAGAACTGCAATTAATAACCACCTATCGCAGAGATCATGCGCACAGGTAAGTGAGGTACATGGACATTTTAGCACCGAATTTCCCAAATAAGTTATAGGCCTCCCACTAAGCACATTTAAGAATAAGGGTTTGAATTTGTAGCTATATTCTTAATGGCATCGTTGTCCCCAATAGGAAAAAAATTGGAGTTCGAACTCAATTTTCCAGGTTTTTATCTATTCATTTTGTTCTATTAGAGCCACTCTCTCTAGGAAAAAGTACAGATTTGTAGGCGACAAATCAATCACATTGGTATATTTGAAAATGGGAAAATCCAAGAGCGCCTGACATTTCGTAGATATTCCAGTTTGGAATATGCAGCAGAGAACGAATAGTGCAACAATCTAAAACTGTATTTCAGGAAAGACTAATATATCCCCAGGGTATTCCTAGTATTACAATTCGGTGAATTGGCCTCTCTCACAAGAATGCCACAATATACGTATCCCAATGTTCCATTCAAATCGAAGAGGGTGCGGTTAAAAAATGGCCCTGTTTGGTCAGTATTCGCGGAATATTCCTTAGTTTTATGCATGTGGGACTGTTTTACGACCCAAACCGCACAATAAAAACCCATACATTGCACCGGAGCACGCGACTGTCGATGTTTCATGAAAGCAATTGCTGTCTAAAATGTAAACACTTCAACCAAGGCACAAACAATGAGAAGATTATTTTCGGGCAGCAATCTACAGCCGATATCCCGTTCCGTATTGGACCCTACTGATAGTGAAGTTCAGAAGTCTCAACAGCCACATCTGATCAGCGTATTTTTTTTCTTCGGCTTAACTGATGTGCTATACCATTACCAAAATATCATCTAGAATAAGCTTTTGAAGAACTGAACTGACCGCAAACATTTGACTCAAGTGCCCTGGAGGCCGTATTTATGTAAGTGCATTAGATATAAATCTACAATGACGCAGTAATATAGGGTGACCCAAAAAACGGGCCCCAACGTTCGAAAGGCCATCGTGTCAATTCTTTGAGTCGTATTTTAATGAAACTTTGGGAATAAATACGCTTTTGTGTGTTAAGTCAGATGCCAAAATATCATAGTAATAGGACTACAACTCTCTATTCCATATCAAATATTCTAGACATCCTATTTTCTTAATCTGTGCATTTTTTGCATTGTACTTACAAAGTTGAAACGCTCTGCAAATTAAATATAAAAATGGCAAGACTTTTTCGATAAGCATGCAGCCTAAGAGAACCTCAATGCAGATAATGAAACCAATCCAAGTCACTTGGGACGCTTAGGGAAGTGCATAGTCGAGCTTGAAGAGAACTTCAGGGGTTGAGGGCCACATTGCCGAGGAATCCGGTGCGCGTGGTAAAACAGTCCCTCTTTACATCCCCTGAAAACCCTTAAATATCTTATTTTCGGGCTGCAAAAAGGACTGTGTGTAGCCAAAGAGTCCAGGATCACTCCTGCGCTAAAGAAATGCAGCCCTTGGAAATATCCAGGACACTACACCGACCACTAATCATGACTTTTCGTCGATTTTTGAGAATGCACGGATACAGAAAATAGGATGTCTAGAACATGTATTATGGAACAAAATGTTTATATCCTATTATTTTGATATTCCGGTATCTTACTCAACACACAAAAACGCATTTATGCTCAGAGTTTTATTTAAATCCGACGTAAAATTTTGACGTTATGGCTATATGAATGTCGGGACCCGTTTTTTTGGGTCACCCTGTATAAAGTGGGTCGTATTACTATGAATCTAACCTGCGATATCCCACAGCTGTAGTCGTATGATGGTGTTGGGGTCCCAGTGCAGCACTTTGAGCGCAAAGTCGACTCCGATAGTGGCTCGGTAGTGCGCAGAGAAGAACTGGTGGACGTACCGCTTGATAATGGACGTCTTCCCCGTTCCAAGCTCACCGATTATCAAAATTTTGTACAGGTGCTCGTACTTGTTGCCCACCTGAAAGAAGAAGCAAGTGTAAGAAGATTGCGGTGTATATTTTGCATGTCGGGTTACAGTATACAACTCACCATGATGGGCGACACGGACCACTACAACCAGGGTGAATACCAGTGCAACTTTTGATAAGAACACACGACATCAGAGAATACTGAAGGACGATAAACGCGAAGTTGGTGAGAAGTCGGCACTGAATTACGATAAACGCAAAGGTGGTGAGAAGGGGTGGAAGCGATCGGTTATTTATTTATTTGGGCTTAGGAAGCCGGCTTTCAGTTAAGTCTGCACGGGACAGGGAACGGGACGACAATTATAAAACGGGATGGAAAAGGGACGGGATGTGAGGAGATTTTGCAGTCTTCAGTCGGGACGGAACAGGACGGCAACCTTTCTCTCAAATGCCACAGGGGAAAAATATGACCGGACGAAACAGAGTAACTTATAGAACAAATTTCCCCGAAGGAGTCGAACGGGAAAGAGTTCAATGGTATATAATCGTTTGGATGTTGACGTGTCCCATTCTGGTATTATGTTTTCAGTCCTTCAAAGACAAAGGAACCTATTCTAAGAAAAAGATAAAGGAGGGTAAACAGGAGGAAGGTCAACGTCATTCGACAGTGTTTACTTTATTTGGTGACAATAGTATCTGAAGACAAACAGGACATGTCGATCGCTAGAACAAACACTTCGGTTGGAAGTCCTGTAATCTATTAATGTACACACAGACTTGGGATCACTGAGTTCTGCCAGATATTTTTTGTTCATAATACACGGGCATATGGCTAGTTTATATAATAGCCTTCACAGCGAACGGCATTGGAGGAAACAAAATACTCACTTTACCCTACATGCTATATTTATTGAAAGAAATTATAGGAACCCGCATTTAAAGCAACATATAAATTGCTTGCGTTCTTTATTCTCTATACAGAGGTCAATCCAACCAGCTGGTTGGGGGGGGGGCGGGGGAACTCATGTTGGTGAAAAATACGTTGTGTGGCAGAAGCAGCGACTGGCAGGATTAAACTGGTGCAGTGAATCCATTTTTTCACATCAGCTACAGACAAGCAATCCTTCAAACGAGCGCGTCCTTCAGATAACTCAAGAGCTGCAGTTAACACATCTGTGTACCACATTAATCTGAAACTCAATCGTGTTCAAAGAGGGAGCAAACACGTCCTCAGTGCTTCTTCCTCTTCAGGGAACTTTCTTTCACCTTCAAAGAGGCATATTCTAAACAGACAAAAACACTTAAATTGTTTTTATCTTAAAGTACACGTCCTCCCCAATCAATCGAGTAGGAAATTCTGGTTTGCTTGGGGGAATGGGAGGGGGCAAAAGAGGGTTTGCCACCCCTCTTTTTGTGCAAAATAGTCGCAATGGACTTCATGTCAAGCATGACCAAAAACTACTAACACGTTTAAATTACGATCCGTGCTTATCACCCGATAAACTTTTATCTATTCTCATTTTTCTTCGAAATTGTTTTTACCAAAACTGACTGAAAAATACCATAAACATTTATGTGTCTCTCTTAAGATTGGTGTGGATATGTAGCATTTAATTTCCAACACGATGGGACCAATCCGAGCCAAAAGCCATGATCAATCACCCATAGAAAATTCCAGGGGACAATTGGGGGCACTCACCCCCCCTCCACGATTGACCATCGGCGCCCCCTGAAAGGTCGATGGTGCCACCCATCCATAAAATATAGCTTCCACTCAGCCCTCCCCCGATGCGAATATCAGCCCCCCCACGAAAGAGTTTGGCTCCCAAAAGTGGTGTCTCTGATCCAGCTGGCGTCCCTCCCCCTTTCCGGCCATGTGCCCCCTGATGGAAGTCCTGGATCCGCCTTTGAAATGGTAGATTTCGAATTTCCATTTCAGATTCATGCAACTGAGCGCAGAAACGTATTCTAGTCAGCGTTGGTATTATAATAGGAAGCTCTAGCACTTTTAGTTTCATCTTGTTTAATAGATCTGTGTGAAAGCTTAAACAAAGCTATTACCATGATTTCTCTTGTTATGTGATAGTTATTGACTTTTTTATTCGGGACCCCAATGATTTTCTGAAATCCACGCCCCTGGTCCACGGAGTCCAACCTAGCCATGTCCGCTTCCGAAGTGACCAAACTTTACCCACTTTTACCCGATTTTGACCGGTTTTGAAGAGAAAACTTCAGGATTCTAGCTCGGTTGAACCGTGAATCGAACAGGCTCCAAAACGTTTGGGTAAGATGTCCGCTCTTCCGAATCAATCAGAGATATTTTTAACGCACGCATTGACGGGGGTCTGAGCCACCTTCGCATTGACAGGGGGCGGGTACCCGCCCTCCCCCTCTAAGATCTCGAGAACCATGCTAGATAGTCCAAAAAAGCGTAAATCATAAACTCCTGCTCTGTAAGCTTAAGAAGTCTTACAACGTTTCCGGAAAGGCTCTGTCTTGGCTCACTTCATTTCTTTTCTATCGAAAAAAACGCGTCATTCTAAATGGAAAGTGTTCTAGTTGGACGGAAGTGCGCTCTGGAACGCCGGAAGGTAGTCAGCTCTCTCCCTTGCTTTTCGCCCTCTTCATAAACGATCTTCCGGAAGAAATTCAAACAAACTCTTTCCTCTTTGCTGACGACGTAAAGCTATACCACAAAATTTGCTCTCCGGCATATTTTAGACTTCTTCAGGAGGATCTTGATAGGCTGATTACGTGGTCGGAGGCTTGGAAACTGAATTTAAACCCTTCAAAATGCCACTCGTTTCGAATCACATTAAAAAGAACTTTATACCGGCAACATATCAAATTCGGGGCACTTCTTTGGAACATATGGAAAAAGTTCGCGATCTCGCTATTTGGCTAGACTCGAAATTGAATTTTGCGGACCATGTAGACTTTACCGTCAGCAAAGCTAACAAAATTTTGGGTCTCTTTATGCGTTCTCTGCAGACCGGCCAGGTGGCGGGCAGGTTCAAAGTGGGACCTGTTTTGGCATCATACTTTGGAAATATTCGTTCAATTCTGGAATATGGGAGTGTCCTCTGGGGCGGAGCTGCGAAGTGTCATTTGGATAGATTAGAAAGGGTTCAGCATAAGTTTCCCATTTTGCTTGCATTTCAAAACCATACATCTCAGCCCTCTCAATCACTAACATATCATGATCTCTTACAGCTTTTTAAAATTAGCAGCTTGTCCCAGAGGAGACTACAGTACGACATTTGCTTTGTTCATAAAATTATCTCCGGTAGATTGGACTCCGCTCCCCTGCTTGGGACTTTCCCACTGCGAAGAACCAGGGGGGTGCCTCACCATTTCTTGCACGTGCCGGTGCCTCGAGTTGAGACGGTGAAAAGAGGGTTTCCAAATTCGGGTTTGGGTGGACATTTCAGGAAACTTTTTTGGACATTGGTGGACACCGGGGATTAGGTGGACATTTCTTGTCCACCTAAACAAAAGGCAGCTATCCACGTTTCTGGGGATGCATATTCATATACCAAGAGATGGCGTTAGGGTGGACATCAAAATACGTCCCCCGAAACAGCCGGAATTTCCATCAAAAATTTTTTGACGGAATTTAGTACCGATCGGTGCCACCACGTGGCGATGCAATCGAAAAATCAGCTGACGGTGCGCGCGCGCCGCACGAGCGCAGCGTTCTTGAATGTGGGAAAATGTTGTTTCAGTTGTTGTATGGCATCTGAAGCAGGGGCGGATCCAGGATTTTGCTAGGGGGCATAGGCGGATCCAGGGTCACCGATCGGGGGGAGGGGTGGCACATTGCTGTGGAGGACCAAGGATCCGTCCTATGGGGTGCCATTTTCGACCGGCAAACTCTATCAGGTGTCCGCCAAATTCTACCCCAGGGCGCCGATTTTAGCATCCTCGGGGGGGGTGGTGGAAAACGACATTTCAGGGGCGCTATCGATCCTTCAAAGGAGCGCCGTGACTATTTTAAGGCGTGCCAAGGCTTGATCGGGAGGAGCACCTCCCCCTTTGCCCCTGTGGATCTGCCTATGGGGGGGGCAAAGACTCGAGGAGCGGCCAGTTGACCAGCTGAGGGGTGGCCCTTGGAGTTTTATAAAGGGTGCTTTTGTGACACTAATTTTCCTGTTGCCGATGTCATTTCAAACAGCGCTGACAAAAAAGCCAGGGAAGGGCAGAGTTTCTGACGTTGTTTCTGTTAAAACAAATCCTAATGATACAGGGCGTCCTTCTATGGACTACTTTTGGCAATTGAACTCGCGAAAGGACGGCCACTGGTTATTTTCAGGACCACTTTCTCTCCCCAATTCGGCCGATCTGCGCCGATTGAATAGTGATACATCTACAATATTATATGTGAGGGAGAATTTGTTGGACTTTATGATCCATTTGTAGGGGACGCAAGCAAAATCATGTTGGGAAATTTCCTGCCGAGCTTGCAATATTTTTCTCACAGATAACGTAGGAATTTTCAATTTTATTCTGGACCCAACATTTCTTTAGTTGCAAAGCGAAAAAACATCCGCAAGACTAGTAAATGATGCAAGGCTTAATAGATCATACAGAGCTATCAATAGATTCGGAATATTTCTTAAAAAATAAGGAATATTTGTAATCGTGCTCAAACTCTGCTCCATAGGAAACGTGATATTACCAGCTCGCTATACTGCATCGTAGCATGTTGTCGTTCCAATAGATACCAAAGCCACATATTGGGCGGGCACACAACCATATATGTGGCGGGCATGGGTGTCGCATGGGAGATCCTGAGTGATATCTGAAGATCTGGGCAAAATATAACACCGATCGATATACAAGGCATACACTAAATGAACTCGAGGAACTTTTACCGCTGAAAGCTGAGGGCGGTCTATGTTGCAGTGGAGCGATCTAAGGCTAAAAGGGTGAAACAACAACAGACCACGACGAGACCCGTCTGAGCGGCCAGAATAGAGCCGCTTGAGAAATCTCAATGCGCTTCGCTCCATGGATTTCGTCATGCGGCTCTGATAGGGGCACCCAACCACAAAGTAGAGGACATCCGGAGGTGAATGCCTTAAGGAGCAGAAAATGGTGGAATGATAACAAGTGTTCGGTTTTAACGGTGCAAAAACCACCAGGGATATACGCGTCACCAACTCTTATCCTGTTGCGAGCCATTTGGGGGACTATAAAAACTTATCCGGAGGTCCCACCGGGACTTGAACCCAGGATCCATGGCTCACAGTACAAGTACGCTATCCACCGAGCTACGCATCCCGTAACAATGGTGGAAAGGGGCGGGCAATCATGGAGGACCGTCCAGAGAGGATGAGAAGGATGCATTTTGTGGTGGGCCGCTCGAAGGCTGAAAATGATCGATTGATTATGAAATAATGGCGCCAACCACAAACTAGAGGGCGACCGGAGGGGGGATGAGGACGGTTCACGTCGAAGTGCCACACCGATAGCTCAGTTGGTAGAGTGTTGTTCTCCACCCCACTGCTCAGGAACATGCAGAGACAGTAAATGTGCAGGTTTGGGATCGGTTTCCCTCAGACGCTCCGGCGCTCTATGTTTACCCGACGCAGGTCGGCTGGCAGCTAACTGGTGATAAGATGACCTTAGCAGAGCAGCTGTCCCTGTGCTTTGGGGAACGTCAAAATTTGGCTTCAAATTAATCATTCATTTTGGGAGTTGCTCGTTATGATGTTAGGGTCGAGGTCTCCGTGACAAGTCTTGTACTGTGATGATTTAAGGGAGATTCCGGCTCTAAGAACCGAGCTTGAAACGACTTGAAAAAATTGTATTAACCCTCGCCCCACCGGGGCCATCGATGCCCCCTAAGGTTTTTTTCAGGATAGCAGGAAAACGACGAGACGCAGGACCGTGGTTGAGGTCTCAATCTCTTACCCTATCATTTTCCCACCATCCCTGATATTTTTTACCCCGGGTCACCCACGGTCAGGTCACCAGGAGCTACGTTTCTCAGTCGATCGATTTGAAACTTCCTACACTTCATGGCCACGCCAGGGTCTACAAGGTGTATATCTGGGATTTTTCGATTTCGTGACCTGAGATCAGGTCACGAGGTGACTTCTCCCATTGAAAAAAACATGGGAAAAAGCTGTCTTATAATCTAAAAGCCACAAAAGCGATTGCAAATGCTTGGCTTGCTCAGAAAAGCTTGGACACCCTTTCACGGATCCCGGGGGTCATATTTGCCCTTTGATCTCTCTGAGGTCATCCAAGGTCAACCAGTATTTTAGCAATAACTTTTGACCTGATTAAACTAGAGCACTGAATCAAACACCATCGTGTATGTCTCATCCTTAGCATCCATTTGATATACGGCAAGGTCACTTTCTGACTTTAAGTGACCTAGGGTCATATGAGGTCACGCGGTGACCTCTGGAGGTCAAACCACTGGCGGGAGGTCATTACGTTCCAAAAGCAGGAAAAGGTCTGGCATTTTGCTATCCAATGTAGTTAACCAGATCTCAATAGCTCTAATGGCATAAGAGTTACGCCCAGTTTTCTAAAGCATTGCATATTTGAGTGAAAATAGCCTATCGTGACCTAACTTGACATCTGGAGGTCAAACCATTGACCTCAGCGCTTAAACATGTGAAGTAATTTCTTACTGAATTCGCGCGAGCTTTCTAATACACTTTGCAGATTTGCGCTAACCACCATATTTTCGAAGTTATTGTTGGCATCGATGGCCCCCGATTGATGGGGCGCAGGTGGCGCCGGACCCCCAGTGGGGCGCGGGTTAACAAGTAGAGGTGTTCAAAAGTAACAGATGGTTCTAAAGAGCAACAACTGCTGGAAAAGGTGCGCCAAATCATGCATAAGAGGGCGGCTTAGAGTGGATGAGTGCGATCTTTTGTACAATGGAGCACCTTACGGCTGAAAAGGGTCGGAAAATTGTCAAAACCGGGCGCCCAACTGCGAAGTTGAGGACAGGCAGAGGTGAGCGCGGTCCATGTTGAAGTGGGGCGGCCTAGGGCTGTCAAATAGCGGTGAAGGGTGAAGAAGGAGGGCTCAGTCATGCACTGGAGAGACACACAACAGTAGCCCGCCCAAGGGCTGAAAGGGGTGGTCAATCTTGAAATAGAAGGCTCCGGAACCACAAAATAGAGACCGACCGGAGGTGGGTAACGGCATCCACCATGAAGTGGGGAGTCCAAGGGCTGCAAAAGAGTGGCCAGTGGTAGAGAAGGGACGAAAATCATAAAAGGGGCGGCTAAAAGTACACGAGGGCGGTGTATATTACAGTGGGGTGTCCAAGGCCTGAAAATGGTGGCCAAACATGAAATAGGGGCACCCAACCCCAAAACCGAGGGAGACTGGAGGTGAGTGAGGGTCGCTCACGTCGAAGTGGGGAGAGTTAGGGATGGAAAAGGGCGGCTGATAATGGAGAAGAGGTGAGCACTCATCGACGCCCCACTACAACATGGACCGCACTCGTCTACTTTTGGCCGCCCTCTTCTGCATGATGGTTCGTCCCAACTATTGGCCGCTCTTTTGCAGTCCTGGGGCTCCCCACTCCAACGTGAACCGCCCTCACACACCTCCCGCCACTCTCCATCTTGTAGTTGGGCGTATGAAAAATATAGGGACCCGCACAACTTCAGATGGGGCCCGTACCCTATCAGGGCGGCACACAACGGGGACCTATGCAGCCTAGGAGTTAAAAACATATTAATCAGTTCAAAAGACCCGCAAAAGTCTGGGTGGGAACTGCAAGCAGAATTTTTCCAGCCTTACCATAGGAATTTCAAACCAAACTTGTTTAACCAGGAATATTGGGACTTGGCACCAACGGGCAATTATTTTCCAGAAGCACTGAGTCCTTTTGAATCTTAAATAGCATATCGGCAGACTACGCGTTAACTTTTGACGCTGATGTGTGCACAAGCTTGCCTATATTTTGTTCACCGACGTGATCGACTAGTGTCACTAACATTGTTGGCAAGTTGGAAGATTTTTTCGAACTCTGACTGTAAGATTGAGGAGTGTACACTGAAAAAAACAACACCTGGAGCGTAGAATTTCAATCTGTCTAGTCCTAAACGTATCCCATTTTCGAGCATTTGTTTAGAATTCTTAGTAAATTCATTCTGACAACTAGCTTAATTTTAGAATTAAAAGTGTAAATTACAAGCGTGTGGTAATTTAATATCTGTGCTATTTTAGCACAGGACAGTTCCATTCGTGCTGAAAATGCAAACGGGTAAATTTATCCGTACATGTACTCTGTATAGTATTTCTATGGAACTCGCAAACTGCCTCAAGAATAGTCTTACTCTCCTGTGGTGAAACAATTCTGCCAATAGATTAAAACGAGATATTTGCTGATTTAACTACGCTTAATGAATGTTTTAATTCTTCTTATCTTCATTTGAGTGTGTTTCTATGATATAAGAAGGTAATTTTTACTACAGTTGACACGTGGGTGGAATGCTGTCATTTTGTTTTCGCTTCAGTTCTGAGCTTGAATCACCGCATTGCAGTTCTGCATCCCATAAAGTGTTGATCTTGACGCGTGGAGGTTAGTCTAGCCGTGGAGAAGAAACGAAGACTAAATCATTCTAGCTAAGTGCAGCAAATAGCAAAGAGCTGTTGAATTTGCCTCAATGGCCCTGAATGAATCGTTTATATACATATCTTTGTCTGGCATCCAGGACGTCGTCAAGGATTTTCTACAAGAGGCCTGGATCCACAGTGGTGAGCTAGTGATAACCCATATTTTCACTTGAATTAAGCATATTCAATAATATTCCAGCAAAGATATCGAATGTATCCGTTTCCGAACTGTATAGTGGTTTCAACCCCCCCCAATAGTGATGCTTTTGTTAGCCACTCTCGGGACATAGATGAGTCATTCTAGGAAAAATCGTCCAGGTAGGCACGAAAAAGTCCAACATGACCCACTTCTCGGATTTCCACCAAACTTTTACCCAAGGCTCTCCATACAAAATAACAAGTTGGGCCCATTTTCAGGACCAAAGGTGAAAGAGGTCACCAAATAGAGGTCATGAAATTTCCAAGGCTAACACGAACATTGAATCAGAAATAATTTTGTATCTTAAAAGTGGCTGATCTGAATTAATTTCTATGAATATTGCTGGATAGAAGATACAAGGGTTCAGATAAGAAAACTAAAAACTTTGACTTCAGGTCAGGTTTTGTCCTCGTGACCTTGTGAACTCCTCTTTAGATATAAAATTAAAAAAGAATCATATTCCGATTCTTCACTGGGTGCTCCTCAGGGTATAAGCTAACCAATGGTGGGTGACCTATGTTTAAATCAGATTTAGTAACAGGTCACAGAGGCCATTACCTAGGTAAAGTAATCTTTTTGGCCATGAACGGCTCTCCGGCCACCTCGGAAAAAGGTGGGGCTGGCCTCCGAGACCCCCTTTAGTGCGCGTGTTAAGAACGCTGTGCAGCGCCTCAGAGGTGATTTGCGGTGATGAGCGAAAATGATGTAGTGATAAGCGGATATAAGAGAGGAAAATTTGGGCAGTGTAAAAAGCAGAAGCCTAAGACAAAAACCATATACCTAGTAATGTTTGTGCAAAGAGGAACTAAATAATTTTAGTGATTGAAGGTCGATTTAAATACTGTTCCAGATTATAGTGCAAATTAGAGGTATTTATGTAGATTATTAAAAGTGGGTATGAAAACAAATGATTTAAACTCTCCGTTGCGTTGTGTATGTTTATCAGAGTGTATATTAATCAGCCTAATCAGACTAAACTGACCTCAAACGCTCCATGAGAATAAACTGGGTCGTTTTTTTTTAATCGGTGTTTCTTTTCCGCAGCAACGTAATATTGAACGCGGGCTCATCTTGCACCTTGCAAATATTTTTCTACACCAGGAATTTCACATTTTAATCTATTTTTACCCCCTCAGTTCCAGTTTACACACTTCTGGTTTAGCTAACAATCTTTTTACTCCAGTGGTATAATAATATTCCCTCAAAACACATGCATTTTTGCATTACACCGGGGTAAAATGGGTTGCGGAATAATGCTGGAAAGAGGAGTTGATTTTGGCACCGTAGAATTAATACTAAAAGTGGCGTACTTTTTGGTAGTTGATATTTTCACACCCCACGGGTTGGGGTTGTATTATTCTTGTTCATGGCATTTTACGCTTCTCAATCTAAAAATATCGGGTGCAACATATTCACGGAAAGAAGAGTGGATTTTGGCACGGTAGAAAAAATCCAATTTCTGGCGTACTTTTTTCAGTGTATAACAGTGGTTGACAGCTATTAATAATTAAACCAACACAGCAGGCAGATGAACGCGTTTCGACAAAAAATGTATTCTTCACCATCTATGGTAGGAGGGATAAGGAACCCGCCATCAAGACATGCAGCAGTTTCATCGTTTAGATTTTTGTGCAAAATTATCGTGCGACAGAACTATAAAGGCACCGTTTTTGAGGATATTCTAATAACGCTTCTTGAATTATTCTATAATGTATACAAGGAAGCTTCGAGACATTCTAGACTGATCATTGTTCTAAATAATGTTCTATTTTTATTTTATCATCATTATTGTTTTTGTTATTATTATATAAACTATTATTATTTCTCTCTCTCTTTGTCTTACTATACCGCAACACTAGATGTGCCATAGCACACCTAGTTCAAGTTGTAAAAATGATCAGCGAGAAGGTGTACAAATTACGTTGGAGCTACGCGCGGCCGTTTTATTATACCTCCGAAAAAAACCGAGGAAAGGCGGATACCTGCCCTTCCCCGTCAATGCACGTGTAAATTTACCATGAGATCGGTGATTTGTGCATTCGAAATTACTTGATAAATGTCTGCCAGGTACAAAATGACCAATCATATGAAACGCGGCATTTGGTTCACATGCTCACATCATTGATAAGAGCCACATTTGTCCTTATCTACCTTACCTTCAGGTAAGTAAGCCTTTATAACAGTGTGGTGCTCCTACCATCCGATTACAGTAAAAATTCATGCCACCCTGGCAATGATTAGAATATTAACTTGGTCCACCATAACTTAATATTAAGAACGTTTAAATGTCCCTGGAAACGTACTTGGTAAGAAAATTAGAGTCCACCATAAATAGGTTTTTTCCAGCGTAGAAATGTCCCCGGAAACGTTTACAATCAGAAAAAATTAAGTCCACCATAACCTAATTTCGACGACATAAAATGTCCCCTAAAGCTTTTTTGATGACAAACTTTCACCTCACCGTACGGTCCACCCATAGTTTCAATGTGGTACAACAGCAGATATGTTATAGATGGCGCCCACATCTATCAAGCCTTGCTGGTTTTGACGTCGTGGGATGCATGGTTTCCAAGTCCATGCAAACCTGTAAAGATGAAATGTCCCCCCATACCCGATTTGGGAAAATGGGTGCTTGTTTCGCCGGGCGGTGCTTGCTTTTAACGCATACGTCGGTCGCTGCCCCAAGGTGGATCCTTTTAATTCACCACATGCTAGTTTTAAGTCTAGTGTAATTAGATACATTAAAGATCATCCTTTTTAAAATCATCCGTGTGCTTTAGAATTTTATTCGTCGAATGAACTGCTTAAGTTGCTTAAAGTCATACTTTTACCGTTTTGAATGTGTTTTACCTTACATTTTTAGTCATTGGGTCCCTTTACCACCAATAGGAGATATGCCATTGTAAATACTCATCTAGTGTTTTCTTTTATGTCCATGACTTCAGCTGTAATTGGGTCAGATACCTGTTGTTGATCTAAGGGAATAAATACAAATACAAATACAAAAATGGTAAACGGCGTTGGATAGCCCATTCAAACCTCTATAGAAAATATTTGAGCAATTTTTTTGTCAGGTCACATTTCAGGTCACTAGAGGTCAAGGCATGCCACCATAAGGATAAGAGGTAGACGAAGGTTTTCAATTATTTCATCTGAACTACTAAAGATAGAGCACAATAATCTAGACCATAGGAATCCAGGCAGCAAGCCGAACCGAATGATATAATATGACATTGCTTGACCAACCAGGTCAAGTCTAGGATCCTTCATAGTCATAGTCTAGGATCAAGCTCAAATAAGGTCAAAATGCGTCGCAAACATAATGCCGTTAACATAAACGCTCTACAGTCATCCATTTCCAAGTTACTCACTTAAAAACAATTTTCCCATGTATTCCAACGGAGAGGTTATGGCTCATGCCTGAACTTGGGTCATCGATATCAATAATACCGCAATTTATTTTGTAGAGCTCGGTGGGCCAATTATGTGACATTAATTTCAATCGGATAGGTTTACCCAGTTCTGACGTATGCGATCTTAAACTTTTTTTGAGGACAGGTCACTTGACCTGCACTGGTGATCTGACCTGGGATGACTCGACCTTAACACGCGCATTGACGGGGGGGCGGGTACCCGACCCCCCTCGGGTTTGTCCGAGAGAGCAGAAAAACGGCGGCGCGTAGCGCCGCCGTACTTGGCATACCTTTCCCTCATCATTTTTACAACTTCTGTGAACATTTTAAGGTTAGGTCATCTCAGGTCAGGTCACCAGTACAGGTCAAGTGACCCGACCTCAAAAAAAGTTTAAGACAGCATACGTCGGAGCAGGGTGAACTTATCCGATTGAACCTCATATCACATAATGGCCCCACCGAGTTCTCTAAAATATGTTCCGGTATTTTTTATATCGACGACCTAAGGTCAGGTACGAGCCATGACCTCTCTATTGGAAATACATGGGAAAAATGGTTTTTACGGAATAACTCAGTAACGGATGGTGATAGAGCAGTTATGTTAGCTGCATTAGACTCGCCTGGGCTTTGCAGCTCTAATGATATGCATTTTATATAATTTGACCCTGACCTGACCTCAGGTCAGGTCAAATCCTTGATTTGACCTAGCAAGGTCAAATTATATATCACTCGATTCGGCTTGCTGAGAGGATTCATATAGTTCAAGTCGTTTTGTTCTATCTTTACTTGTTCAGATGTAATGGCCGAAAAACTGAATTTACATGTTATCCCTATGACGGCACGTTTTGACCTCTCGTGACCTTAAATGTCACCTGACAAAAAATGGTCCAAATGTTTTCGATGGAGAAGTGGACGGGCAACCCAACGCCGTTTACTATTTTTCGCTACCTACCGTGGTTCTCGAGATCTTAGGGGGGCGGGTACCCGCCCCCCACGTCAATGCGAAGGTGGCTCAGACCCCTGTCAATGAGCGTGTTAAATTTTGCTAAAAGTTGTTAAAAATAATGAGAGAAAAGGTATACCAGGCACGGTGGCGCTACACGCCGCCGTTTTAATTCTATCTCCAAAAACCTGAGGGGGCAGGTACCCGTCCCCCGTAAATGCGCGTGTTAATAAACACGTGGACCGATCCAAGAGGACCATTAGTCCGTAAGAGAGCCTCGAGCCACCTAGGTTCCATCGAGAACCAAAAGTGTCCCATTTAATGGATTTCAGGGCATATTTTGAGGAATCAGAACTGGTGGGCATTCGGCTGAAAAGGGCACTAGTATCACCAAATGGGCACTCCTAGATCATCAAATGACTGGTGACTGGTGGGTACCAGACCGTTCAGGGCCCTTCATTGGTAGACATAGCATTGGGGCTGGCGGGCAAAATGCCCACCACTTTGTAGCTTAAAATATGCCCTGATGGGTTCCATCAAATGCTATTTCCCCAGCACTTTAGCACTAGCGCTGTTGAAAAAGCAATTCATGCACTCGATGACTCCACGTTGTATCCTGATGAACGGCACGATCCGGATCTTAATTTGACCATGGAAACTAAGCAAAAATGGCATGACCTCGGTTTAGTTATTTACCAATTTGAAGGGAGGCATGTTGCAGCGGTGGCGTTCGAAAGTGGTGGCTGGCTAGGCTGATATATCGCAGGCCACAGTTTTTCACCCCAAAAGCACCCACACATTTACCACTGACGTTCACAGACACGCACACACGGCACCGGACATCCCCTCAGCTCCAACAACCGAGACGGAACAGACCTGACACCACGCGACAGACACGGCGGGCAGCCCAAGGCTCTTCCCCTGGCCGGAGCGGAGCTGACGTCCGACCTGACCTCTACCGTCAATGGGTCGCACTGAAGGCCGCGCAGAGCCGTCGCCCACCGCTGATATCTCAATCTTCTGTAACAGCACATCGCAATCTGGCCCCGGGTCAGGCGCCGGGTGTTGGGAGGGAGGGGGAGGGTGCTGTCTTATCACAGTTCTGCGAATGCGTGAGACTGGCAATGTAAGCGCAGTGAAAATAGTTCAAGATGTACCGGAGAAATAAAGATTAGAATAAATTAAAAATTAGAAATAAAGAGAAATTAATCTTTCTGCTCGCGCAGAAAAAATAAGCAGGTTTTCATCGAATCTCTGGTGACACCACATTTTTTCGACATATGCAAATTATATTTTCATAATTCTGTCAGTTTTTGTTCACAGTAGGACATTTTTCGTTGAGATGGTGCTCGCAACCTAGAACTCTCCTTTACCGCTAGGTGGTAGCGAAACATATAATAAGGGCTGTTTTGAAATAACTAAGTATCTGAGTTTTTGTTGAAGATAATAGAAAGATCATGAGCTCCATGCAAGGTAAAAATTGATATATCTCGTCTTCCCTGCTGTCTGCAGGGTGCTCACCGCTTACATGAGAGGAGGAATCAATAGGGGTGGATCCAGGTTCGATCATGACAAAGCAAAACAGGGTGGCCAAACCCCTCCTCCCCCCACCCTGAAAGCAAATTACTGTTTCATAATTGATCATGAGTATAAATATTTTTAACTGTTTTCGTCTATTTGAAGGGTACCAGTTTGCATAGGCGGATCCAGAATTTCCGATTGGGCGGGGCACATATGTAATTGGGGGGCGTGGATCCGGACAGGGAGCGCTACTTTTAAACGAATAAACCTACCAGGTGGGAGGCAAATCTTACCGCGGCGACGCTGATACTCTCATCCTGGAGGGGGTACGGGGAAGACGCATTTCAAGGGGTCATTGACCTTTCAGGGGGAGGTGTAGCTGTGACCATTTCAGGAGACCCTGAGCGTCGATGGGGAGGGCGACAAGTGTCCCTCCTTACCTCGGATCCGCATATTCCACTTTGCACGTGGAAGAAATTCCCTCTGCAAAGGAAGACAACCTGAAGGAAGGAAGACAACCTCGTCCACGTTTTCGAGGGCGATTGCTTTCAAAGTAATCTGGTATTCAATTTTTTGTAATAGTGCACTTGATACATTTCAGGGGCAATCTCGTTTAAATCGATTTCTTAGAACTACGTAGTTGGTGTAAACATTAATTCACTGCAGCACTTTAATCTTGCCAGTCGCCGCACCACCACTCAACGCTTTTTTCCTTTATTATTTTATTAGAGCCCGAGGCTGACATGGGATTCCCCTTCCCCCAAAACCAGCCGGCTGCGTCCGCCCCTGGCCATTTAGTCTCAAAGGTAGGTCTACAAAGACGTTACCACATAGCAATTAAAAGGAGAAGAGACGCGTTAAGAGGGGCACCAGTTGTATACGGATGGCTCTCTGATGGCACCAGCTAATATTAACACTAACACCAACATCAAAAACCATAGATTAACCCTCGCCCCACCGGGCGGGGGCCATCGATGACCCCCCGTAAGGTTTTTCCGGGATAACAGAAAAACGACGAGACGCAGCACCGCGGTTGAGGGCTCTACCTCTTACCCCACCGTTTTCCCACCAACTCTGAAACTTTTTACCCCGGGGTCACCCAAGGTCAGGTCACCAGGCGAGGTCAACCAAGGTCACCTCACTTCAACTTTTGAGCTCTATAAGATAATAGATAGATAGATTGTAGCTCTATAAGAGCTACACTTCAAAGTCGATCGATTTGAATCTTCCTACACTTCATGACCCCTTCAGGGTCTACAAGATGTATATCTGGGATTTTCTAAGTCGTGACCCGACGTCAGGTCACGAGGTGAACTCTCCCATTGAAAAAGCATGGGGAAAAGCTGTCTTATGATCTAAAAGTCACAAAAAACGATTGAAAATGCTTGTTTTGTTCAGAAAAGCGTTCTTGGACACCCATTCACGGATCCCAGGGGCCATATTTACCCTTTGACCTCTCCAAGGTTCTCCAAGGTCACCAGGGGTCAAAGAAAGTATTTTGAAAATAACTTTTAACCTAATTAAGCTAGAGCGCTGAATCAAACACCATCGTGTATGTCTCGTCACTGGCTTTCATTTGATATGGTGGCAAGGTCACTTTCTGACATTTCGTGACCTCAGGTCATATTAGGTCACGAGGTGACCTCTGGAGGTCAAACCACTGGTGGGAGGTCTTTACGTTCCACATAGCGGAAAGAGGTCTGGAATTTTCCTATCAAATGTACTTTACCATATCTCAATAGCTCTAATGGCATAAGAGCTATGCCCAGTTTGCTTAACACGCGCATTGACGGGGGGCGGGTACCCGCCCCCTCGGGTTTTTCGGAGATAGCAGAAAAACGGCGGCGCGTAGCGCCGCCGTACTTGGTATACCATTTCCCTCATCATTTTTACAACTTCTGTGAAAATTTTAAGGTTAGGTCATCTCAGGTCAGGTCACCAGTACAGGTCAAGTGACCCAACCTCAAAAAAAGTTTAAGATAGCATAAGTCGGAGCAGGGTGAACTTATCCGATTGAAACTCATATCACATAATGGCCCCACCGAGTTCTCTAAAATATGTTCCGGTATTTTTGATATCGATGACCTAAGGTCAGGTACGAGGCATGACCTCTCCATTGGAAATACATGGGAAAAATGGTTTTTACGGAATAACTCAGTAACGGATGGTGATAGAGCATTTATTTTAGCTGCATTAGACTCGCCTGGCCTTTGCAGTTCTAATGATATGCATTTTATATAATTTGACCCTGATCTGACCTCAGGTCAGGTCAAATTCTTGATTTGACCTAGCAAGGTCAAATTATATATCATTCGATCCGGCTTGCTAAGAGGATTCATATAGTTCAAGTCGTTTTGCTCTATCTTTACTTGTTCAGATTTAATGGCCGAAAAACTGAATTTACATGTTATCCCTATGACGGACATGTTTTGACCTCTCGTGACCTTAAATGTGACCTGACAAAAAAATGGTTCAAATGTTTTCGATGGAGAAGTGGATGGGCAGCCCAACGCCGTTTACCGTTTTTCGCTACCTACCGTGGTTCTTGAGATCTTAGGGGGCGGGTGCCCGCCCCGCCCCCGTCAATGCGAAGGTGGCTCAGACCCCCGTCAATGCGCGTGTTAAGCATCGCATATTTGAGTGCAAATAGCCGATATTGACCTATCGTGACTTCTAGAGGCCAAACTATTGACCTGAGCGCTTAAACATGCAAAGCGTTTTCTTACTGAATTCGCACGAGCTTTCTAATGCACTCTGCAGATTTTCGCTAGCCCTCATATTTTTGGAGTTAGGGGCATCGATGGCCCCCGGTGGGGCGCAGGTGGCGCCGGACCCCGTTGGGGCGCGGGTTTATAAAGCTACATCTGAATAAAGATATTCTGAACAAGTCGCAAGGTTCGCCGACTTTCTGCACATGGTTTCCTCTCCCCACTTAAGGAAGATGTAGTCCATAGGGTAGGCGGTGTTTCATTCCTAAACTCACGTAAATACTGACCTGAACCCACGGAGCTGACCACATCAACTATACGCTGGATTACCAGAACAAAAGAGCGGAAGTAGAATGGATAAGTTGATATCGGCAGCACTGACCGTCTAGGCTGCCCCAAAACGACAATAGTGATGAGTATGACGCCCGTGCCCAGCGTAGAGTTAAATACATACCTACGGTGTTCAGAGTATAGTGATGGAGAAGGTTGGGGATACAACACATTTGTTTCCAAACCATCTCATTTAACGATGATTTCGAGATTTTGTCATTTCCCTTTCAGCTTTGAAACTACGTAGTTTGAAACCACCACTCGACGAATTTACTCTGCTTTTAATAGAATTGCTAGTTTAATTTAAGAAGATATTTATCCAGACAGATCAGCCCATGTTTTCTGACATCGAAGTGGTCACTGCGTTTGAATTCCACATTGAGCGGACTCCCTCATTGACGGTATACGTTGGTATACATGCTAGTTGTCGTGAATTGTTGCCTGCATGATTTTGTTCTCTATTTTTAATTAATTTAACACCTCGCTGTGTTTCATTTCTGACTTTATTTGTTGGTAGTATGTAACTACCAACTTGTTAGTGACTATTGGAAACAAAGGAAAATAGAATGAAATAATAATTTCAATTAATAACCCAGATTAAATTATCATACTTGACCCCTTAGCAGGGCCCACATGATCCTTTCTGAGAACTGCGACAAAAAAAGCAAATACAAGCAGCCAATACTCATTTCCAACAACAGCTCAGGTCAGAAGTTCTCCAACAGTTGTAGTGTGTGACCAGCGACAAAAAACGCCCGAAAAGGCCTATTCAGCTGCGCGTGGCTCTCCCTTCAGTGCTCAGTGACTCAGCAGCCTGCGTGACTTTCACTTCCCGGTGCTCACTTGGAGAACGTGACCCTCCCTCCCGCGCAACCTCTCACAGGACACGAGTCTGCGCCAACGTCTTCTGAACCCGGACAGTAGAGCAAACTTCAGTGTCCAACTGTTTCGAGCACAGGGTTGAGCTTGGAGAGGGACCCTGTTCCTTCCCGTCTTCTCCAGCTCTTGGAGAGATTCGTGGTGGAACTGCTGCTTGAGGATGGAGAGGGACATTGCCCCTTCGCTTGTTTTCTGACCAGTTGAGTCTAGTGCTGGTCAGCCGCCCCGCACAGCGCAGGAGCCGGTCAGCACGCGCAGCACAGAGTCAACAACAGATCCATTTGCCTCAGGCACCGACAAGTGGGACGCTCTGCGTCCCTGTCCGTCGATCGTACACGGTCTCTATCACACAGATGAACGACGTCTTTATCGCATTTGTGACTGAATATATTGGATGGAGTCCACCCATTGTTCAAGAGCCACCATGTTGAGACTTCACCACGATGCAAAAAATCCCACCTATCTTTAACACGCGCATTGACGGGGGTCTGAGCCACCTTCGCATTGACGGGAGGGGCGGGTACCCGCCCCCTAAGATCTCGAGAACCACGGTAGGTAGCGAAAAACGGTAAACAGCGTTGGGCTGCCCATCCATTTCTCCATCGAAAACATTTGAACCATTTTTTTGTCAGGTCACATTTAAGGTCACGAGAGGTCAAAACATGCCGTCATAGGGATAACATGTAAATTCAGTTTTTCGGCCATTACATATGAACAAGTAAGGATAGGGCAAAACGACTTGAACTATATGAATCCTCTCAGCAAGCCGAATCGAATGGTATATAATTTGACCTTGCTAGGTCAAATCAATGATTTGACCTGACCTCACATCAGGTCAGGGTCAAATTATATAAAATGCATATCATTAGAACCGCAAAGCCCAGGCGAGTCTAATGCAGCTAAAATAAATGCGCTATCACCATCCGTTACTGAGTTATTCCGTAAAAAACATTTTCCCATGTATTTCCAATGGAGAGGTCATGCCTCGTACCTGACCTTAGGTCATCGATATCAAAAATACTGGAACACATTTTAGAGAAATCGGTGGGGCCATTATGTGATATGAGTTTCAATCGAATAAATTCACCCTGCTCTGACTTATGCTATCTTAAACTTTTTTTTGAGGTCGGGTCACTTGACCTGTACTGGTGACCTGACCCGAGATGACCCAACCTTAAAGTTTTCACAGAAGTTTTAAAAATGATGAGGATAAAGGTACGCCAAGTACGGCGGCGCTACGCGCCGCCGTTTTTCTGCTATCTCCGAAAAATCCGAGGGGGCGGGTACCCGCCCCCATCAATGCGCGTGTTAATATTTAAAACTCCACCAGGCTTGGGAGTGTTTTGCTAGCCTCCAAAGCGCATAGGCACCTTTTAAAGCTTAGATTTGCAATTTTTTAGTCTTTTAGTCTTAGAAAATGACCCTTAGCTTGTCGAGTTTAGAATTATTTAGCATTATATTTGCCTCAGAAAAAGGTCCTGCAAACCTGAGTAGAAGGACTTGCTTCATATACCGGATTTTTTTGGGGAGGGCATTCGCAAAAGATAATTCAGTTCACATCATATCACCGATACCATATTAAAGGAATATTGCAGCTACTGGCGCAGATCATTCAACTATCGCGCAACGTGTTCCGGTGGCGATTTGCTCCCAGTAAATTAGTGACATAAATTAAAGTTGTCTTGTGGACATAGGTGTCAAACATTTTTAACACATTTATGACTGGCCTTGGTATTCTTTATTATCATTCTATACCTTACTAATCATTTCTAGCTTGCAAGACATAATATTGCATAGCTACGGCGCATGCCTCCCCCGTGAACGTACCTCGTCTTAGAGGTAACTTGGATGGAGCCCACGCAATAAGCATAAAGCGAGAACGTGACTTATTTCCCTTGGATCTATTTACCAAGACACCAAAACCAAGACGTTCAGCTGTGCGCTACCTCGGCTGCCGTGCGTATTGCAGCAGAGTAGACGGTACAGTCCAGTTTTAAATACTGGGCTTGTGACCACCACGCAACTCCGCTGGACACGGATCTGAGCGGAAAATCTGGTCACAAAAACCCCGTTATCGCGACTGGAATCAATAAATATACATCATGCCAGAACATTGTGACGTCGCGTGGTCACATGAATGTGAATATTGCACTGGGGCTAGTGTACCGTAGAAGGCCTGCATCCAATCAGAGCACAATGACAAGTAGAGGCGCATCTGGGATCTTGCTAAGGGGAGGGGTTCGAAGCCAGCGGGGGTGACGATATGCCCCTGGAGGCACCTTTTATGATTTCGCCAGGGTTTTCAAACTGTCGTCCTAGAAAGAGGAATTCAACTCTAGAGGTGGAGATATACAACAATAAAACACGTTCAGCAATGACAGGGAACCACAAAAAAGGACGTCTTCATCGGTGTTACCTCCCCAAAATAACTAAAGGAGTCTGCACTACACAATTCTCACATTTCATAGACCTTTGCGTGTCCAACCAAGGCGATTTCGGAGCCCACCACTTGGGCCTAACCCGACAGGGGCGGTCCGACCTCACGAGAGGTGCACTGCTTCTGCGCATTGGAGGTGAGTGACTGCCCGCCTCTTTCCCCTCGCATGTGTCCCTGCTACAAAAATGCTGTTTTTTTAATGATTCGAAACGAAACACCAATTTTGCTATCCCAATTCGTCTTATTATATCTATACCAAATTTTCAATATCGTTTTAATATATATTTTTTTGGGGGGGACTTGTCAAAGCACCAGCATGCCAGGGTTATATGGCGTTGCCAACTCTATCTCCTTGGAAGGTGGAAGCGGTTCCGGGATCCAGATCGTTCCCAGCTTAGGGGCAATACCGTTATATGAACAATTTTGTTTCTCCCAAAACAAACACAAAAAACGGGCACGAGCCAGAATCGAACTTTTCTGAACCGACTTCTTACACGACCACAAGAGAAACACAATCGTTTGAAAGCAGCCGTAAACATTGCAAGGTCGGTTGACAGCAGCTGCCGTAACGGGCACCAGCTACTGCGCCGTTGATATCGACCGCTAAAACAACAACCCCCTGGCGGTGCGCACGGACCCACAAAGTCGGCCGACACACCTCTCTCTGGACAGAATTGTGGCAGCAGGCATGCCTAAGGGCAGGCTTGTGACGGCGGGCACGCCTCCGGACAGGCGTGTGACGGTGGGCACGCCTCCGGACAGGCGTGTGACGGTGGACACGCCTCCGGACAGGCGTGTGTCGGCGGGCACGCCTCCAGACAGGCGTGTGTCAGCGGGCACGCCTAAGGACAGGCGTGTGCCGGCGGGCACACCTCTGGACAGGTGTGTGACGGCGGGCACGCCTCCGGACAGGTGTGTATCGGAGGAAACAAATTCATAGAATTTGTAAATAATTGGTGATAATTTATAGCAAAAACAGATGGTGGAGCTAACTGTGTTATAAAACCATCATGCTACAGTTTGAAATCATACCTGAAGCATCTAAGAATGCAGCATGATTTATCATTTCGAAATTATGCTATGGGCTAGCAATCAACTGAAAATGGCCCGCAACGTTTCTTTTTCATGTGTCAGCTCCATTTTCGGGTACATACCTCTTTTTCCGGGGCGCAGAAGTCGCGCAAATACTGCAAACCTCAGGTCGGATACTCCGGGCGTTGGGGATATTTTCATCAAATTGCACTTAACACATTTTGAGCCCATGTTTCAGCTATACCCTGTCGCATCAACCGCTTGCAGTGTGTGCATGGGGAGTGGGACGTCCAGCAGCGCCTTCCACGCTCTCAGGAACAGTCCGGGTTTTATCATCTTAACACTGCTTTTCAGCATTTTATTCTCGTTTTAGGCATGGCGATTATGCAGCTCGGGTTTGTTGCCCAGCTTCACACCATTTTCACGTTTTGTGTGCATGTTGTACACGGACGGAGTCAGGATTTCGTTTGTGGAGGGGGGCGAACCCTGAGGGTGGGGTGGCCAATTTACCGCCTTGGGACGGCTTTTGGTGTCATGAAGGAGTCCTTTTGCAACAGGGATTTGGACTATTAGCCATGCCGTTTCAAATAACGCCAATTAAAATAATTATAGACAAAGGTCGCAAGGGAAAGGGAGAAAGTGTCTCTGGTCAAATGTCGAGGCCTGAAAACGGGGCTCCTCTACCCAACTACTTTCTTAAGTCGAATGCAGGTAGAAATGGTCTTTGGGGATTTTTTGGAGCAATTTCTGTCGTCAATTGACCGCGCCTACGTAGAGCGGATAGTGATAAATCCACAATACTTCACCTAAGGCCGAAACTTTTTGGGATTTGCGGGGGGAAGGCGAACAAAATTTCACCGGTACTTCCCGCCGAACTTTCAATTTGAACAAATATGAATTGAAGAAAGAATCATTTGCAGTAAAGAGGTCTGGCTGGAGACACTTTTGCTTTTGTGGCACAGCGGAAAAACCACCTCAGAAAGATAAGCAAATTGCCTTGAACGATCCAATCATATAACAAACAGCATTCAAAACAGTGCTATCAGTGGGCTAGAAAAGTACAAATCTTAGGGCTTATTGATCAACGTGCAGAATCTCTGCCTCATAGGAAAAAAGACTTACCAGCCCACAATAGCCCGACGCGAGTGCACCCGGGGAGTTCTTGAGTAGTAGTTAAGTAGAATATGACACTGATCCATACCCAAAGCATGCACTAAATGCACTCAAGGAAACTTTTACTACTGAAATCTAAGGACAGTCCATGCCGCTGTTGGGCGCCCTAGGGCTGAAACAGGGCCGTCAATTGTGAACTAGGAGCGCGCACCACAGAGTACAGGGCGGCCGGGTTGAAGGAGAACGGTCCACATTGAAGTGGGGTGCTCAATGGTATGGCGGGGGCAGCCGGTTCAAAATCAGGGGGAGGGGGCTCACGGAGAAACAGGCGAGTTCAGGTGCCTTATTCGTTGCATTTAGGTCTATAATTTTCCGCTCGTACCAAGTTATATCTGGTGCCCGAGATTGGTAAAGGTGACCTCTGGGCCTTAAGGGAGGAGCGGCCGCCCCCACGTCCCCTGAATCTGTCTCTGATGCTGTAACCATATCACCTGGTAGGTATTCTTTGGTATTACGACTTCGCCTGTCGCTTGGCAGATATCCACAGGCGTTCAGCTTACACAAATGATTCAACAGATAAGGCTGACCACCCAAATAGTGGCATAACCACTGCCATCATGATGTCTGCCGCCTCGCGGTTTCAGCAGCCATTTAAGTCCCTCAGAGACCTTGGGGGTACTAATTCAATACACTGAAAGCATCGCAGGCAGCCTCATGGCAGTGGTGGAACAAGAATTCCACGAAGGGAATGGTCATAATATTGTGAAAAGCTTAGTGACCCAGGGTCCTTTAAGCTCCCTTTTTTGAAACTCGGTAAACATGGAAAATTACATACCGATCGGATACTGACATTCTCACTGGAATTATATTCTATCGACGTTGCTTGACAACCCCTGACTACGCCCCTGTCGCTGGGAAAAACACCGGCCAGCACGAGACTCGCTCGCCAGTGGGTGGGTGCGTGACCTCGGGGGCGGCCTTCATCGGTGTTGCAAGGCGAAGGGCGTGAGACGTTGAGCGTGATGTTTGCTGCAGGTTTTAATGCGACTCTATTGACTAAGCCCTGCACAACCTAGGATCAACAGCAATCATCCGTGCACCACAAGTATGTCTGCAGTTAGAAGTCTGCTCGGGAAGGAAATTCAGGTCGAATTAATATACACACAGGTACCCCAAACGGAACTTTGACAGAAGCGTAAAATATATCGCGATGCCTGCCAACTTTCTAGGGAATGTGGCACCTTGGTCGAATCCCGGAATTTATTGCAAATAGGGGAATTTTTAGCCCAAAATCATGAAAATTTCCATTATTTTTTTCTAAAAAAATGTACAATAAGCTCCATATTTTGATATTAAAAATGTTCCTCTATGGTAAGAAACAAACCTTTGCCTGCGCATGACGTCAAGATCTGGCAACTACTACCATATGAAATGGGCTTCAATAGGCTGACTACTCACCGGGACGTCAGCATGTCGTCACGTCAACAGCTGACAACTGCATCCGGCTCCTTGGGTACATTTTGGGTATATTTCAGGTGAGTTTTTAGCTTTTCTCTTCGGAAATTCCGAATTTCAAGACAAATTACATGTTGAGCACCGATTTTTCCGGCATGCTTTACAACTTGGTTATCTCAGTTATTATCACGTTAAAAGGTGCCAAATTCCCTTTAACCGAATTTTCAAGAAGCATAACAGCCATTTCAGGGAATGCGCGCAGAACATTGGGATGCAACAACGCAATTATTGATGCAAAAGGCTGCATTAGGTGTACCCTGCACGCAAGAAGTTTGAAAAATTATGTCCTGCTTGAACATATATTTTAGTTTAGAAACCTATAATTTTGTTCTCTTCATAGAAGGTTGTGCTGCCTCGAAAATTACTCACCGGATTTCATGAGCACTGATTTATTTTGAATCCGCCAATTTCTGGCAGAGTAAATCTGCGCAAAAAAGCAAATGACCCACCTAGTGCGCCGCTGACGTCACCACTCAGCGGTGGGTTTGCAATGACAGTCCACCGTCAGCTGTTCGTATGGCCCCTGGGGGCCCCCGGCACCCCCAGAGAAACGCTTACTAGCGATTAAATATCCTTTAAAATCTCGTGTTTTGCCTTTGAAGGACTTTAGATTGGTTTTGTTTGTTTTTTGTTGGCTTTCAACAGACCGGTGGAAAGGCTAAAGCACGTTAAATGTATAGGCAGATCCAAGGGAGCGAGAGGGCACTCCCCTAATGCCCCTCGACGCCCCCTGAAATGGTTACGGTTGGCGCCCCTCTGAAATTTCGATGGCGCTCCTTAAATGTCGTTTCCTTCCCTCCCCCTCCCCTCCAGAATGTGAGTATCGGCGCCGCCACGATAGAATTTGGCGCCCATCGGATATGTTTTGCTGTCCAAAAGTTTCGCCCCCTGGTAAGGATGGTGCCCCCCGACGATGTGCCCCTATAGGAAATATTACATCAACCTATGGCTAAAGATTATACTTCCACCTGAAATAAGGTGATTATTGTTACTGTTTCAAATTTGGGCACCCCAACCATTAAACAAATTAAACCCCAAACTTCAGCAGTTTTCCACCTGCAGTTTACGCCAGGTTTACGCGGCCAGAATTTGGCCCGATTTTAGGTATATTAGGGAAACCTACACTCGCTCAAATGTCAGACTAATCGGCGGCGGAAAATCCTAAGACAGCTCACTGGAACGCAATCTTCTCTTGAAAAATCAAAACGTTCAGAGACTGGAAAGATGCGATAGTTCAGCCACCAACGCTTTGGCCAAAAGTGGAGCAGGAGTCTTGCTTCCAGAGAAAGACTGGAAGACAAGGAGGCGATCAAGAAAATTTATCAATCAATTGCTCACCTTATTTTGTTGAAAATTGTATCTTTCTATTACTGGAGGTATCTCAAAACATGCATTGAGCGTAAAACTGGACTGAAACCGGTTTTGCGCGTGTGCGTGTCATCTGTTATGCAACACTTGCTGGTGTCCGGCAAGACCTGAAATACTGAAGCTTCACGCTATTGAAGCGTGCGGGAGGAGCTATCCTATTATGCAATAAGGTAACGATACCGAGCAGATATACACAAAGGCATTGGCGGATCCGGTCTTTCCGATCGGGTGGGGCACCTGGTTGGGGACGCCATCCGGACCAGGGAGCGCCACTTCTAGGCGGCAAACCCTATCAGGTGGGCATTAAATCCTATCGAGGGGGCGCCGATACTCGCAACGTCGGGAGAGGGAGAACAGTGACATTTCAGGGGGCGCTACCGACCTTTCAGGGGGAGTGCCGTAACCATTCCAGAGGGCACCCAAGGTCGATGGGGGGAGTGGACACTGACCAGTGTCGCCACTATATTGATTTATATGCAGCAGGGGATGTGAAGGAGGGAGGCAGGCAGAATGCAGGACGTTTCCTTAATTCCTGATAAAGGTTCAATAGCCTTTTTTCTCCGGCATCGACTGCCCAATTCGTCATGAATTGAAGGACTGTGTCAGTGTTAAATCGGGGACAGCACGGCGGCGTTCTGATCTGCTTCCAGGACCTGCAGTGATGGTCTGGTCGGAATATAAGTACATGAAATTCAAATATTGTCTCCAGTACAGGGACTCGAGCGCATGCCTATTTTCATAACTATGGTCTATTTCTCCCGATAGCAACGCTGACAAACTACGAGCAGTTATAAGCTATAACTGTTCAACCTTTCCAAATGGGTATTGGCTGCAAGAGTTTTCAGCAAACCTAACATTTGTGGTGGCAAAGAGAATTAACCAAGGGAAATTTTATATCTTGTCCAGTAATCCCCATTAGGCTCGAAAGTATTTCGTATCGTCAATTACTTTAAGGCCTAGCTCACTGAATGTCAATCAACCATCGAACACATCTGCTTGGTTCCTTCATGCTGCAGCTCCAATAATTATTGTAAAAATTATGATTGTCCTGATTTCTTATGAGCATCGCCACTTACAAAGGCCTTAGCCCACATAAAAACATTATCTGAAACAATCTACATACCTCTAGTGTCCCTTCTGAGGTGGAATTCCCTTTCGGCTCGGATGCACACTGCTCTGACTCCCCGGCGTGCGCCTCGCCCTTGATCTCGCCGACGTCGGCTCCGGCCGGGCTCTGCCAGAGCGACCTATCTGTCCCTGGCATTATCACATCCTCACTTTTTGTCATGGGCTGCTCCTGGCCGTGGAACCATGCCCTTTCAGCTTCTGGCTCCAAGACAGTGACAATGGGCACCTTCTCTGCATGTGCAGCCAGCCCTGGTGAGGCAGCATCCACTGGCTCGGAGCCACCGTCCGGTTCGTCTCCCACGTGATCCATCATGTCCTGCAGGGTGGCGCGCTTCTCCTCTGCCGACAGCTGAGTGCTGGTGTTGATCAGGGTGTAGGCCTGCAGCTTCCACTGCATTGCGCTGCAGTGGGTGCCGCGGGGGAGCCGCCGCTGCTGACGGCGCCGCCGCCGGCCGCCGAGTCGGAGTGCCACGTGCGGCGCCGCGGGTACCCCGCTGAATGGTCGGGCCCCAACTCACCGGCAAGGTTCTGACTGCTCAGGTTTCGCTTCCTGGCTCCAGCCTGAAGGGGCTCCTCGCAAGGCAGCGCCAGCTTGTTCATTTGACTCGGAAAGGGCTCCCATTGCTCTGTTTGGGATTCTGTGGGCTGCTGCATCCCTACATGTGTCTGTGAATCACCATCGCGGCGGGAGCTGGGAGGTGTGGACACATTCCCACGAAATATATCATTATTGTTAACATTGCTTCTGGTTGCCTGGGAATGAGCCTCATTTTTGGCTGACTTTGCTAGGTCTTGCTGCCGATTGAGAGACATGTTTGCCTCACACGTGCGTCGCTGTGGGCCGCGGCCCGCTGAAGCTTGCAGCTCTGTCGTTATGTTTTGGTGCCTCCCTGCACTTCACCGGCTTCTGCGCACCACCGATAATCACCCCGGTCACTCGGGACAGAACATCGATTTGAAAGACTCCACCACCCACCTCTCAAACACAAGAATGACAGTTTCAGCTAGAACCTCGACTGGACTCAGCCCAGTGCTCGCACACCGTCACCCTCGGCCGGCGACTGCTACAGCCGGTCCCCTGCAACCAGCAGCAACCGCGATAATACTACTGGCCTCCGCGTGCATCACAGCCGTCTGCGCCGGGAAAGCTCACTCAAGGTCACCCACGGACAACACGGCGCGCAAATAACCACTACGGGGAAACGGATCACAATGCAGGCCCGCCGCTTCCCTCTCCTCTACGTGGAAGATAACTTTTTACCCAGCGCTCTAATTAGGTTACACATATCATATACCTACACCTCAATTGTCAGAACTCACATGTTTTGCCCGTAAAAAGTACCAATAAAAGTTATCAGACAATGATGGCCTAAAATACACTGTATTTACAAGCCGAAACGCTCCAGCATGATCAGACCCACCAAGGAGCGAGTCCCAGTGCGTGACCAATCATATCGGTATCTGCCTGAAGGAAAACGGGTCACGCAAAACAAAAAGGGCACGGATGTTGCTGTGCCATTGACGCGTGGTCAACATAAAGACCGGTATCTGGGATTATCAACTTATCAAAGACGCCTCACATTCGGGCGCCCTATCTGGAGCAGAGGTAACCGCTGATAAGCTTGCATCACGCATTTGTTCTGTCCTATACAGGAGCGTTGTTTTTGAGCACCACAGCTCCAGCTCAAACCATGAAGGAATCGCTTTCCATCGGGCAGCAACAACTTGATTGGTCTAACTACTAAGCCCCTCCCACTTATTGAAAATACGATGCTAAAGAGTGGGCCATCCCTACAACCCTTATAGATTTCTGCTCTACTTTTAATTTAGTTTAACTTAATAATTTAATTTACCAACTTCAGCTTTCGGTAAATTCCACGGGAAAGAAAGCAAATTTTTAAGCTTAAAAATAAACGACATTGATTTCATGTCATGATTACTCTTAGCTTTGAATTCAGAAGGAGCAATTAGGATTGAATATTTGGGTGTGTGGTCTATCACAAATGCATGTGATAATATATAATTATTTTACGTAAGACTCTGAAATTATGATAACTGAATGCATTCCTGCTCAAAATTAAAATTCCAGCCTGCGCAAGACACTTTCCTGCAACAATGAGAATGCCTGCCTTGTTGATTGAACCATGCATAGCGTTGACGGCGGAGTACTTGATATGAAAACTCGGCGTCGAAGCCTCCATATTTGAATGCTGTAAAGGACTCAGTGTGGACGATTTATCATTTCTCAGTCTCCCCGCAACCAAAAAAAACATATTCGTCTCTCTTCACACCAGAAACGTATTTGAGACCGAAGTTCTTTTATACGCAGCTACCTATCGGGCACACCACGAACTAACATACACGAGACGTGCCATGGGTTAGGAAGAACTAAAATGTACTATGCTTTCGGATGTATCGGAAACCAGAGCTTTTCCATTCTTAATTGTGAGAACTTTCAACGTAGCAGAGAAATACAACTTTGAAATAGTTATAACTTCGCCGAGAACAGCTCAAAATATTATCAGGTCGAACCCGTTGGGTATTACATCAAAGTGTTACTTAATCGTATGCAGTGACTTCATAAACAGTCAATATCTGTCCAAATCTGGCAAATTCGATTAGATATTCAAGTTAAAAATACATTGGCATCTTCAAAACATAGGCAAACATCTCACATCCGAATAACGAGCAACATCCACGGTCAGGGACTTTACGGCGTCGGCGTCAATGGCGCGTGCCGTTCACAACTGCGCATGGTGGCGCTGTTCGGCTAAGCCTAGCTAGGATACTAGAACTCTGAAGCGAGAGCCTGATTTTTTAACCCTGGATACTTGCACCGTTGCTGTTCCAGCCCCTGCACTAGATGTTTAATATCATCATCCAGTGTCAGGATCTCGGCGTATTCCAAGATGATTTTGATTTGTCGCTCCACCACATTGTTTGTCACTTTCACGCCTTTCACAAAAGTGGTAGCCTCATAATATACTAGATCCTCAGCCGAAATCTCGGGGCCGATCTGTGCAGTTGTAGGTAATATTGATTAGATTGAATAGGGTCCAGATGTTGGATCTAATCAGGTCTGCCAAGTCGGTGTCCTCTCCAACATCTGCGAACTTCGGGATTCCAAACTGGAACTCCTCCGGGACGGGAAAGAGAGAAGCTGAATTATCAGCCTGAACTTCAGCATGAAGCTCAGATTTTCGCTGAACAAGGAGAATATCACCTTTTCCTTCGTCAAGTATCAGCTGTTCCTCATGATTACCATTATGATGACCTTCATTTGGGCCTTGTAACTCGCCCTGGATTTCATTCAGCTTATGCCAACAAACAGGATTTCGCCAAGCGGGCTTGTGAGAACCATGCCAGCGACACAATTGTCTTTCAGTAGGATCTAGCTGCTTTGCGGGCTCAGCACCTTGGTAACGTACACCGCCGCCTCGTCCTTCATCTCTAGCAGCCTGGTACAGCCCGGTATCATGTACCAGAGCTGCCTCCAACAACAGACTCCAAACAGAGCTCTGGACCAGCCCAAACTTGTGGTGACAACATGCCAACGTTAGCAATGTTCTGTTTAGGTAAGAATCCATTACTGTGTGTCTCACGAATGATCCCGCGTAGGAAGTGGCGGTGTCAAATGTGATGGACTGGATATTGTCCGAAACTTTGGACTTGGGTCGGCGATCGAGTCCTCGTCGAGTGCTGCTCGAAGTTGGGATAGGAGACGGTCCGCCGGGACCATGCCACTGCTGGTGGAATGCCTCTTGGCAATCTGATTTGGACCTATTAGGGGCACTTGAAGTCCAATCGTATGGCCCCAAAATTAACTTTCTCCTACTAGCCTAATAGTTAAAAATGTTTCCTCCTCCTTTGGAGCTCAGTCGTTCAGCGATCACAGGCGTTACACTTGCGTTACACTTGCACTTGGTGGCGTTCAAGAGCTACTGAAAGAATTTCTTCTTGTGCTTGTCATTCTCTCCAGGTCCGTTTTGGTGTATTGATTGTTTAGACTATGCCGTAACATTCTGTTTTCTATTCGCCTGGCTACACACTGAACATCATGGATTGAACAAAATGGATGAAAACCCTCGTTTTTCTACAGTTTAGACACATATTATGCCACAACCATGAATGCTTTCCAGGACGAGGTGTTCCCGACTAATCCGGGATCCATCAAGCCGCCTCAAGCATACATTGAACATCATATTTCGTAGTATGCTGCTTTTGCAGCAAACGATCCGGCTTTCCCAACAAAAAGTGGTCTATCTTAGATCGCGTAGACACGACGACGTCCATCGGTGCAGCGATTTAACAAAAATTCAGTGAAGTGCTGTCAATGTGTTTTCAAATGACAGCCTATTGAATATTAAATGTCAATGGTGGATCCAAGCCTAAGCGAGCCTATGTTGTGCCTATGGTTGAGTTAATTATTTTGCACACACCGGAAATATGCTGATTGATAGTATAATCTATTTAAAAAAAACATATTTTTCTTTCGAGCGATTTAAAGTAAAGTGAGGTTTCTGATTTTCTGGGTTATTTTTCCATAAACGTTTATTTCAAAACCCTTAACAAAATGGTACATTCCTTTAACCTACCCTAGTGACCTGACATGCCCTAGACTAGAAATTCACGAGGAAGTTGCAAAAAGGTCAAGGAATGGTTATGCCGATGGCACTAGGCGCTGGCACTTACCAGCTAACTTAGAAAAGCCTTGGGGCGATCAGTTTGTATCCACACCGAGGAAAAATCAAATCAAAGGGTAAAACCGAGAAACACATTTAGTATGAACATATCAACACAGAGTTCTTCGACTCCGGCCTTCATTTTAGTCATTTGTGTCATCATAAGACTTATATTATTTCCTTCATCTCGGATTAAGATTCTGCCGCACACAAAAACAACCCTAAAAAGTTCGGCAAAGGTCGCCAGGAGTATGTTCCAGGTAGAAATATTACCAAGAATTCGTTTCATTATCAACTATTGACTCCGGGGCGTTTCCGGCACAAATATGATGGGTAATATCAGGCAACGTCTATAGATTTAATATATGTCAAAACCCCATGAGTTAAAACCTAAACTGATGACTCATGGAAGAACTTTATAAAATAGCCAGTAGAACCAAATGAACGACAAAGGTAGAACTGCAATCACCCACTCAGTCCAGTCACACGGGGGAGGGGGGTTATCCTGTGAGATGTATGTACCTATAACAGTTTCACTATGGCAGTCACACTTTCATCCGCCCAAGATTTCTGCGTTAAGACGTGCCCCGCTGGGGTCCTTGGCATGACGCGCACCTCTGGGAGGTCGTTTTTCGCCCCTACATATCTCATTTCCCAGAAAAGCTAAAGGAAAATTAAGGAGAGCGTTTGAAAGCTCTTGACGAGACGAAGAGAAATTATGCGAAGTATTTTTATGTCGAGTTAATATTGAGGTCAGCAAATGTCAAAGAAGGTTCCATAGGCTTACAACAGGGCGGTGTAGGTTTACCCCTCTAGATTTTTACTCAGCAAAGCTACAGCAACTATTTATGCATCATTGGATCTCTCTCATCATGGCAAATCAAATGATGTATAATATGACCTTGCTAGGTCAAATTCTGAAAATGACTTCATATCGAGCTAGGTCAAGGTCATTTGGTGACCTGGTCTGCAAGTGCTGCATATAAATCAACTCCCAGTGGCAATATAAGCACAATGCAAGCAAAATGGGAGCTTTATCTCAATTCAGTGAAAATATATTTGCAAAACAATCTCTGTATGTTCCTGTGACATGACATGACCTTTGAGAGGTCAGATGGTCAAAAACTCAACTTCAAGGTCAGAATTATGGCAAAAATGCACGGTTTGAGAATTTTCAGCTTTAACTATCCCGTTTTTACTGAAAACGAACCCTTCCATTTTTCACCGTAGACTTATAATGGGGTGACCAAAAAATTGACCCATCTTAGATCGACAGTATCAAAATTTCGAGATAGCAGATTTGTAGACCCTAATGGCCTTAGGTTATGGTGAAAGTTTGAAACTGATCAATTGACAGATGTTCCTTAGGCACTACTTCAACCTCGTGATTTTGGGTTTTGAGGTCGGGTCACTTGACCTTGAATAGCTCCTTGACCTGACATAACCTGACCTAAAAAATTGGTGAGATGCAAAATATTAATCAGGGATAAGGTACTGTAAGTTTTGTTGTTCTGGTTCTCTTCGTGTTTGCGTTATTTGGGGAAAACCAGGAGGAAGAATTTCGCGCCCTCCCCCCACCCAGCGGGGCATGTGTCAAAACCTGATGATATGATCGTATCGTATATGATAGTATCGTAAACTCTTGGTTCAAACACACTGACATGCAATATGCAAGGCCACCGATAGCTTCGCCTATGTATGACCTTGCCGTCTTCACGCTAAAGCCGTTCCAGCTCCCTTTCCGCCTCTTTCGCCGAGGCCACCACCCGTGGGGGGACTGCACGAGAGAACACACCTCTCTTTCGGCCTCCTTCGCCGAAGCCACCACCCGTGGGGGGACTGCACGAGAAAACACAGCTCCCTTTCCGCCTCTTTCGCCGAGGCCACCACCCGTGAGGGGACTGCACGAGAAAACAGCTCTCTTTCCGCCTCCTTCGCCGAGGCCACCACCCGTGAGGGGACTGCACGAGAAAACACAGCTCTCTTTCGGCCTCCTTCGCCGAAGCCACCACCCGTGGGGGGACTGCACGAGAAAACACACCTCTCTTTCCGCCTCCTTCGCCGAGGCCACCACCCGTGAGGGGACTGCACGAGAAAACACACGGGCGATACCATCTGGGAGTGGCGCGGATCACTAGCAAATCGACAGGTGATCTCTGCCGACTGTCTATACCCAGAACAGCCACCATAAATTCAGCTCGTGGATCAGGTATAAAAACGCCATCAGCGTGACAATAACAGGCTGGTGAACGTACGCAGGCTATATTTGGTATTCGCCTAACAGTGGCAGTCCTTTTTCAGGCTGAACCAAAGAAGAAGTCAACAATATTCAAGAGACATCTCAGAGATCTCTGTTGACGATCAATTGGTTTTTCTTGGGATCTTTGGTTCTCAATAAAATTGAAATATTTTCAAAGTCGACGTACTTAAAGCTACATTAAACCGCAGAAATTATTTGGTTCTAGAAGTGGGTATTTCTAGCTCATAGTCAAGCCATCCATCGCAGAGTGCGAAATATTTTAAATGTATGATTCTTTATAAATTTTCCCATTACAATTCATGCTTTCCAGTTGAATAAGATTTAGTATTTACCGTTTGCTGCTTTGTGTCCGATGGTTTCAAGCATGTTCATCTTAAATCTACGCGGGAGATCGAAAGCCCTGAACCCCTGAATTTATTTTATTTTATTTTTATTTTTTTATTTTTTCCCTGATCCCGTCTTTTTTTTTTTTTTATGAGCATTTCCTCATGTAGAGTGCTTTCTCGGTGCCACCCTCCAGGAGGCGTGACTGGGGTTGTTTCCCCGCGCCCGATGTGGTGTTTCCAGCTTGCGTTCTACCCCTCGCCCGTTTTTAATCTCCACGGTCGCTTTTTGTATCATCGTTTTTACTTTTTGCCTGTTTTTAATCTTCACGTTCCCGTTGTGTGTCATTTTGCTTGTTCTGTGAATACATGTATGGACGTAACTGAAAAAGAAGGGTGAGTAGGCGTGCTTAAATGGCGCCTTTACGTAACGCCTGCCTCCTCGCGTTGGCGAGCGACTCCCAGTTGTCATTCGTTTCAACCAGAACCAGGAGACGGTCAGCGGTGCCACCTTCTGTGTTCAGTGATTCAAAACCATTGTGAACTAAATCTACCTTCAAACATTGATTGATTAATGATAAAAACGATTAGTCTAAAAAATTATCTGATTAAATCATCTAATACATTTGACCCAAGGACTTCACAATAATACACCAACTGGTTCTTTTCTGCTCCTGTTTATCTTTTTCGGAGCAAAAACCAGGAATTCAAACGACTCGATACACAGCACCACACCTGCGATGTGGAGAACACAAACGACAAACACTGCGAAAAAGGCGGGAAACTGCTCAGAATTATAAAAAGTGTTGGTTCCTTGAAATTATGATCGGAAAAATGACAGATCTAAAGTAGCGCAAATCCGAAAACTCATATTCTGCAATGCTTTAGTCTTTTGCTTTCAGAGCATGGTTCAGTCAGATATTTTTGTTTAGTTTATTACAGAAATCAGCGCATGTTAATTCGCTAGAATTGCATCACATCACCGCTTGCGCGCGGGGGTCTGTGCCAGCCAGAGACAGGTCCAGGGGGGGTAAATGACAAAATAAACTTTATTTCCAAACCTTTCAATTCTCGACAGTTTTCTTTAAAAAAAGTTTATGTTCTAGGATGTTGTGCCCTGCCGCCCCATCCCTGTAACCACCGGCCCAGCTCCGCCACTGGCGCCGCAACTCTGCACCACAGCCGCGGGGGCCGGTGCACGATGCGCCGTATCGCCCGGCATCGGACAGACCCGAGTAGTTCACAACTGCACCGCACAACGGCGACCCCCGCCCTGCGAGGGAAATGACGTAAGGCAAACAGCCGCGCTGAGGCAGCAATGCCGCCGGTATCGAACACAATTATAATCATATGTGAAATAATTGTATACATCACAACCGTGTCACTTCAATTAACACCATCAGTCCAGCAGAGGATTTAGTACTGCCACCTATAAATACAATCTCATGCCGGAGGGGGGGGGGATTCATTCTCAAATGCATTGAAAATTCATCGCATTTATATGCAGACTAGCCCCTTCCAATAAACTTCGCTCATCCACATTGTCAACAGCATGACATAGGAGACCGCAAAATCGATCCTCTTGGTGCGAATACGGAAGCAGCTTTGCAGATCAGACGAAATTTTCGGTAAGAATAAGTATTAATCTTGATGTGCCAGGCTTTGATCTAGCACGTCACCCAATGAAATTATAATTGAGTTTTCTTATGGATTAATAAAATTTTCTTGGTCGACCTTGTTTTCCTCAGCGTATATTTGTATTATTATTATATTATTAGTATTATTATTATTACATTTGTATCATTTGCCGCCCCGGTAGCTCAGTTGGTAGAGCGTTGGGCTCCGGCCCGCTGCTCAGAAGCATGCAGTGGCAGTGCATGTCCAGGCTTGGGATCGGTTCCCCTGAGACGCTCCGGCGCTCAATAGTTTACCCGACGTACAGGTCGGCTGGCAACTGACTGGTGAGAGGGTGACCTGAGAGGGGCGGCCGTCCCTGTGCTTTGTGGGACAATAAACTTTGGCTTCTAAATTAACCCTCCATTGAGGGAGTTGCTCGTTCGGGTGGTGGGGTCGGGGTCTCCGTGATAAGTGCCTTGATGACTTTAGTGAGACTCCGACCCCAGCAGACTTACCAGGAACAACTTGAACAAAATTTATAAAAAAATTTAAAAAAATTATGCACTAGTATTTATCATAAACGCTAAGGTCCGCTCACATGTTGGCCAGGCAGGCCCGTTGGCCAGCTTTAGACTAGCAATGTTTCTTTTCACTATTCAGATGACTGCATTAACTGCTCATGTTTCCCCCTTTACCATAACCGCAAGACCGAAGGGTTCTGAAGCATACGACGTTACTGTTTGGTTTTCGAACGGCTCTATGCTATCGTTTAACGCGAGAGCCTTCGTATATGGAATGTTCCAAGGTGTCTGTTTTTGAATGGTACGAACAATTTGAGCAATGTATAACGCTACGCCTGGACGACTGGACGTGGAGTCGACACAAGTTCCACGGGTACGTGGAGTGGATCAACGCACTAACTACTCAGGCAGTATGGAATCACCAGCCCGCATCGTGTTGGGATGGGTCAAATCCGATTATATTTACTCTGAAGACCCTCCTGGACTTGAAATAAAGATATATGGCCCAAAAGACGAACCGTATTACTACTCAACTAAGCATCGGCTCAAGGTAAAAAAATTGAATCAACGAACAGTAGAATAGCGAACAGGCAATTTTCTAAGCATACTGCTAACGGTACTTTCTGCGTTCCCACCTACCCCCCCCTCCCTATCCCCCACTTATTAGTCATTAACAGGCCACACTATCTACAGCAATTATTTTGTACACCGCAGATCATTCTCGTAAAGCGAAAAAGCTTATGAACTGGGGCATATTGTGCCAGCATGACTGGAAAATAACAGTACGACAGGAACTTTTCAATGCATGCTACACTACCGTAGACTACAAGAAAACTGAAACTGTTTCAAATAGGCGCCGGTACAGAGGGCGGACACTGCCCCCTAAGGTTTTCCACAGATATTCAAAACACGCCCTGCCAAACATGGTACGCCTCTTACCTGACTTTCGACATCTGTCACGATTTTAGGCCTAGTTCATATCAATGCAGACCTCAGGTTACGAGTTCAGTTTAAATGACCTAACCTCCAAAAATATTCAGGTGCTTCAATTAGCGAAAACTTAATCTACGGATCTGAGAATAACATCGCATAAGGTCACCAGGTAAAAAAAAGACTTGCAGAACGGATTTGTTCAGGCTGATAAACTGCAATCAAGTCGGGGCCGTGACCTCTCCCTTGGGAACGGATAAAGAAATTTCTTAAGTTTGATAACTCCGCAGAGAATGGTGATACGAATTTTCATTTTGACGTCACCGCGTTTTGCTTCATACCGCAGTTAGAATTGTGTGCATTATGCCCTATACCGACCTCGGCCTGGCCTTAAGTCAGGCCAGTGCCTGATTGACAAAGTCATATGATATATAATTCGATAGGACTGGGGTAGAGGATTTTAACGGTACCTATATATTTTCTATATCTCTGCTCTATCGGCTAAAATGACACTGTCAGTCAGAATGCTGGCGAACTTTGGAAAAACAAGATTTATTTCGATAGAGTCGATTGTAGTTACTGATGATTAAACCAAAGATTTAGTTGATTCACTGAGCATTAAATAATTTTGGGGGTAATTATTCTCCGTCCATTTATTTTATCTTGTCACATGAGAATTGGGAGCAGGACATTCATTAGTTGCAGTTAAACTGACGATTAGCTTAAGATCGTTTATTACGTCACGTTTATGTTGGTACAGAACGATGAATCCTCCAACAAAGTTGAGCCCATTCTCCGCTCGCCATCTTGAGACAGAAGCATCCGTTTGGGTATCACTCTAAAGGCGGTTTACTTGTTTCAGTGCCTGCCTATCTATGGGAATCGCAGAGTGAGGGATCATGCAAATGCTGCATAAATTGAGCTTAAGATCGGCCAGATGCATTTCTGTCGCACACACCATTTATGTTGCATTTAAGAGCTATCATCAGAAACGATAGGCGTCAACTATGCTAAGTTATCCCGGTGTCATGTGCTCAGTTGATAGACACAAGAGCGATTGAATCAGTCGCTATAGCCCTACGCAGTCTGGCAAAACACAGACAGCTGACTGCTTCAGGAGGTTAACTGGTATCGGACCGGCATCGATATGACAGAAGGCAGCCCGTGAGCTGTTTTTTTACAGTAAGATTCCTTGTGATAAGTGGAAGCCGCGGAATGTTTCCTGGGCGATTGCCGGCTGGCGCAGGCTCGGACTCGTGAACTCCCTGGAGGAGCCGGTTCAAGCCAAACGACGGAAAAACACACCTATGTTCAGGGCTGAACCCCATGCACGACCGCCGTATGGTCAAATTAAGGCTTTGCAACAGAGTGGAAGCCCCAGTCAGGCGGTTGCACCAGACCTTTGTGTCTGCACTCCCCGCTTAAACCGGCACAACGCTGCCGGCGGCCCTGCGAGCACATTCTGCCGTTCACGTGAACCACGGCCCCCAATCCCCAATTACGTAACCGCATTCAGTCCGTTCGGGAATAGATATGCCTGCATTCCCTTCAGAACCGAGGACATTATTCACTGCACAGTAGTGGCTTAGAAAACTGGATTGTGAATTGCAGCATATTTCACATGTCAGTGCGTAGTCGCTTAAACTTTGTTTTGCTCTTGCCGTTTTTCGATAATGCCGAAAGACACATATCAAAAATGTATGCAGTGCTTTGCAATACCGGATAGCCTTTGCAGCCATTTTATAGTCTGCAGAGTCTAAAGAGAGAGACAGAATCCCATTTTCAGCGAGTTAAATAATAAGTTGTTAAGATGTTCCCTGGCCTCTCCCCTCGAATCCGGAAATGTAAAAAACACTGAACATTATATATTCAGGCACAGCCCTTCATCAGAATCGTGGAGTAAATATCAATAATTCTCCGTGCTAGTATAGCCAGACCTCGAATTGAGCTTCACACAAAAATGCCTTTTAGAATGAATTTAGAATGAATTTAGAATGGATTCATTCTAAAAGGCATTTTTGTGTGAAGCTCAATTCGAGGTCTGGCTATACTAGGACTGAGAATTATTGATATTTACTCCACGATTCTGATGAAGGGCTGTGCCCGAATATATAAGCTTCAGTGTTTTTTACATTTCCGGATTCGAGGGAGAGGCCAGGGAACATCTTAACAACTCATCATCATGCTCCTCGCCGCAGCACTTCAAAACTTATCAACGAGTTAAATAATAGTTACTGTGGCTCATAGTAGTATTTCCATGATGGGAAGGACCACAACGTTCGACCACAGCAGTACTAACTAACCCTGACTTTCAAGCCACCACGCCCATCGAAACCATGAGGTTGCATGTTTACCGCACATGTGAGCACCGAACCAGGCCAGACAACACAGGCAAGGCCACGCGGTTGGAATGGAACGGGCAGTGACTTGGCACTTACCTCCCCTCCGTTTCCGTAGAACTCCTGGCTGGGTGATGTCTCGCCATCTTCAGTGGCTTTGTTGGCTGGCTCTGGCTGATGGTTCTCCTGTCCGGAGGAGCCCTCCTCCCGCTGCGGCGGCGGGCTGTCGCTCTTCCCTCCACTCGCCATCGCTGCGTCTGACGGCGTGGCTCCGCTGCCTGCCGCCTCAACTCCGCCGACCGAGCGCTGCCTTAGTTCCGCCACCGACCGCCGCGAGGCGCTGTTGCAGGGCCCATGCATGACCGGATGTTCGCGGGTGGCCCAGCTGTCCGACATCTCGCGTTTTACGATATCGTCAACGCCGCCGCCGCCTTTCCGTGGAATATCACCTCTCACAGCACCTGTGTCTGCGCCGTCCGCCCTGCCGGCACGGCTGGCGGCAGCTTCAGCCAGCTCCAGCTCGTGGCCCAGGCTGAGCTCGGGCGGTATGGGGCTGGCTCGGGGCTCACTGCCACCCGATTGGGACTCCTCCATGTCGTGAGACTGTGACGGTGGCGACTGCGGAGGCACCGTCAGCGGCCGGCGTATTACCTCGCTAATCGTCTCCGAGGTCACTGTCGACGCTGGCGGAGGCAGCGGACTCCGCGGGCCCTGGCGGTACAGTTTTTCTACGATTGTCTCAGATACGGTGTTTTGCTGGGTGGATGTCGGCACGGCTTTGTCCCCGGGCCTGCCTGGCTTCTCTGTCTTGATCTTGCGCAGAGTATTTCGCGCCTGCTTACGGAGAGATACGTCCATACTCTGAAGTCGCTCCCGGCCTCGGTGCACGCCCTTGCGAAGACTGTCCAAACTGAGAAACCTCTTGAACTTCTTCTTTTTCTTCTTCTTCTCCACACTCACGTCCAGCACCAGAGTCCTGCCCTGCTTATCCAGGTGGGTCTCCTCTCCGATAACGGCGATGGGCGCAGCGCGGCGCGGCAGGGTGGCCGGCGGCTCCGCCAACAGCGTCTCCCCCTCACCGGCAGCCGGCTCCAGAGAAACGGTGTAGTAGAGCCTGGTCAGTGAGTAGGTGCGGGTTCTGACGGAGGCGGAGGCGGAGGCGGCCGGCGCCGCCTCGCCGGCGGGACTCGGCTCCAGACCGCTGTCTGTGAGGTCGGTATCGCTCCGGTAGAAGCCCGTCTCCACCAGCAGCGGGTCGTGTGCGGTGAGGTCCGGTCCACTGCGGCTGCGACTGGTCTCCACCAGCAGGCCACTGAGCGGAGCCGGCTCTGACGACGACGGCGACGGCGTGTGGCGCCGCGGGAGCGACCAACTACCGCGGGACGCCGCCATTGTGGGGCTTCGCCGCCGCTGGCGACGACGGCAGGTGCGGTGTTGCCTTACCGGGACAGCTGCGGGCCTCTGTTTGCAAGGGGGAGGGTGGGGGTGGTGTCACGCAGCGGCCGGGCTCCGGCTCAGTGTGTGTGTGTAAATGTGTTGTTGCATCGTGGTGGGGTCTAATCACACGTAGTAGCCTTTCGACGTTATGAATAGCGGGCTTTCCATGTAATCGGTTCTATCTGTCATGCCGTGAAACTCAAAAGTGAAGTACGGGAAAATAAAGTTTGGAAAATTCCGCCACGAAATCAAATTTACATGATAATTTAACGGCAAATTATCATGACCATGTACTTTCATAGACGCCGTTCAATGCAGGGGCAGGGGAAGGGAATTTAAGGGTGCAAACATGAGCCACCAGAGATCGACTAAGAGCGCCCATGTTTACACTTATACACTTAATGAAACGACTTTTCACACTGAAATCTACATTTGTAAGCGGAAGTGAGAAGAAACTTTACATTATATATTCTCTCCCCAACCCCCTCCCACTTATAATAACGGCGGGTTTCAAAACATAGCAAAATTCGATAGTAACACCGGCTCACTCCTTGGATTTAATAAACGAACTATAGCCCACTCACACCTCACTCACGGGTACAGATAGTCCCTTTGTAGCAGTTTGGTTGGCATTGCATTTGCACGAACTGTATTTCACCGCTGGAATTTTCCTGTCTGACCTGCCAGACTATAGAGCATGCAATGCAGACGGCCTAACCACCAATAAAAAAGCAAGCGTTCAAATACAAGCCTGAAGGCAAAAGGGATGAGTGTAAAACTACTGCAGATAGTGTTCCGAGAGATAATTTCCGTAATCGGTACCTTCGTGACCCGAATCCTTCTTAACACGCGTTAGTACGGGGTAGGGTATTCACCTCAGGCCGAGGTAGCGTTCGTGATCCGGGTCCTTCTTAACCCTCGCCCCACCGGGGGACATCGATGGCCCCCCTAAGGTTTTTCCGGGATAGCAGAAAAACGACGAGGCGCAGCACCGCGGTTGAGGGCTCTACCTCTCACTGCATCATTTTCCCATCATCCCTGAATTTTTTACCCCGGGTCACCCAAGGTCAGGTCACCAGACGAGGTCAACCAAGGTCCTCTCACTTCAACTTTAGAGCTCTGTAAGAGCTACATTTCAAAGTCGATCGATTTGAAACTTCCTACACTTCATGACCCCTCCAGGGTCTACAAGGTGTATATCCGAAATTTTTCGATTTCGTGCCCTGAGGTCAGGTCACGAGGCGACCTCTCCCATTGGAAAAGCATGGGGAAAACCTGTTTCATGATATAAAAGCCACAAAAATGATTGCAAATACTCAGACTGCTCAGAACAGCGTTTTTCGGCACCTTTGCACGGATCCCAGGGGTCATATTTACCCTTTGACTTTTCCAAAGTCATCCATAGGTCACCAGAGGTCAAAAACAGTATTTTGACAATAACTTTTGACCTAATTAAGCTAGAGCGGTGAAACAAACACCATCGTGTTTGTCTTGTCACTGGCTTTCATTTGATATACGGCAAGGTCACTTTGTGTCCTTTCGTGACCTCAGGTCATATTAGGTCACGAGGTGACCTCTGGAGGTCACACCACTGGCGGGAGGTCTTTACCTTCCACATAGAGGAAAAAGTACTGGCAATTTCCTATCAAATGAACTTTACCAAGCCTCAATAGCTCTAATTACATAGGAGTTATGACTAGTTTGCTTAATCATTGCATATTTGAGTGAAAATAGCCGATCTTGACCTAATTTGACCTCTGGAGGTCAAACCATTGACCCGAGCACTAAAACATGTGAAGTAATTTCTTACTGAATTCATGCGAGCTTTCTATTGCACTTTGCAGATTTGCGCTAACGCCCATATTTTCGGAGTTAGAGGGGGGCCATCGATGGCCCCCGGTGGGGCGAAGGTGGCGCCGGACCCCCCGGTGGGGCGCGGGTTAACAGACGCGCTGGAGGGGGTCTGGCACTAACGCGCACTGGAGGGGGACCTGGTAGGCCCTCCCCTAAGATCTCGGAAACTAAGAGGCATAGAAAAACGCAATTTGAGAGGTAGGTGTCGATTATGGTGATCTACATCTTTACCAATTTTTATTGACCTAGGTCAATATCTTCAAGGTCAAACGAGGTCATAAAGGTAAAATCCTGGCCATGCTGGGGACCGACAGGTAAATGCCGTGATTATGCGGAAAAATGGCGGGAATAAGCTAAAGGCGGACCAGGGGCATATAGAGAAGGTCTCAAAGAGCCTTCCCTTCAATTTTGGGATCAAGGTCATTCAAGGTCATTGACCTGTAAGGTCACAATATAGTATACTACTTGTAATGTACACTTTGACTAACATTTTAGCCACTGTTTGGCGGGAAATGAGGATTGACCTTTGCAAATGACCTTTGACCTTGCCCTTTGACCTTGACCTTGGTATTGGGATACCTTATCGATGACGTCATAGCATAATGTACGTCAGACCGGGTAAAATTTGACCGGAAGCACTGTGGTCAGTGACCTTGAAAGTGCAGATATGACCTTGACCTGTGAACTTTGACCTTAACCTTCATGTGAGGTGACCTTGACATATAATCCCGGTTATATGGTGTTATAACTTCACCACTCGGCCTCCAATGCAAGCTAACTGGTCCGACCGCGCGATTACGGCGATCTGAAAATGCAGGTCTGACTTTAAAAGCCTATAATTCAAACAATTTTCGACCGATTTTCAAAGAAATAATCAATCGACGCGCTATTAAATCCTGTTTAATGTGGCCAAGTATCGTGTTTCGGCTACGAGCGGTTCTCCGGCCACCTCGGGAAAACAGGTGGGGGGCCTCGGAGGCCCCTTTTTCCTGTACGCGTGTTAACACGCGATAGTACAGGGGCCGGTATTCACCTCCCGAGGTAGCGTTCGTGATCCGAGTCCTTCTTAACACGCGCATTGAGGAAGTCTGAGCCACCTTCGCTTTGACGAGGGGGGCGGGTACCCGCCCCCTAAGATCTCGAGAACCACGGCAGGTAGTGAAAAACAGTAAAAAGCGTTGGGTAGCCCATCCACTTGTCCATCGAAAATACTTGATTCATTTTTTTCAGGTCACATTTAAGGTCACGAGAGGTCAAAACTTGCCGTAATAGGGATAACATGAAAATTAAGTTTTTTGGCCATTACATCTGAACAAATAAAGATAGAGCGAAACGATATGAACTATATGAATCCTCGCAGCAAGCCAAATCGAATGATATATGATTTGACCTGGCTAGGTCAAATCAAGGATTTGACCTGACCTGAGGTCAGGTCAGGGTCAAATTCTATAAAATGCATATAATTAGAACCGTAAAGCCAAGGCGAGTCTAATGCAGCTAAAATAAACGCTCTATCACTATCCGTTACTGAGTTATACAGTAAAATCATTTTTCCCATGTACCTATTTCCAATGGAGAGGTCATGCCTCGTACCTGACCTTAGGTCATCGATATCAAAAATACCGGAACATATTTTAGAGAAATCGGTGGGCCCATTATGTGATATGAGTTTCAATCGGATAAGTTCACCCTGCTTCGACGTATGCTATCTTAAACGTTTTTTGAGGTCAGGTCACTTGAATTGTACTGGTGACCTGACCTGAGATGACCTAACCTTAAAATTTCCCCAAAAGTTGTAAAAATGATGAGGGAAAATGTATGCCAGGTACGGCGGCGCTACGCGCCGCCGTTTTTCTGCTATCTCCGAAAAACCTGAGGGGGCGGGTACCCGCCCCCCCGTCAATGCGCGTGTTATAGGTAGCATACGTTCGTGATCAGAGTCATTCTTAACACGCGTCTGTAAAGGTACGGGTAATCACCTCCCGAGGTTTCTCACCGATAGTCAAAAATGGTGACGCTCAGCACTACCGTATTTGGTATACCTGCTATCTGGTCCTTTTAAGCTTTGGCAGACTTCTAGACCCAGTTCATATCAGACCAGGTCACCAGTCGAGATCAGGTGACCTAATCTCCCCATTTTTACAGGTGCATCAGCAAGATCAAACTGAATATATCAATCCAAGATGGGCTACCAAACCGACAGGCATCAATCGCACCTGTCACCGGTGGAATTTCGCAGCAACATCGACCCACACCTCTGCCTGCTAATAATCCGTGAGCAGCCTTCTAACCGAGGTTGAAAACACACGTTATAATACACGAACAGACAGTAAAGATAAACGGTCAGGATCCCCAGAGAGATCTTTTCAGAAGCATCGCAGGTCTCCAAGGAAGAGGTTCACGAGAGATTCTGATGTTCTTATTTAACACCAGGCCATACGTAGTTTTATTTCTTACGCGCATTTAGCTCCACTAAGCACCGCACATAAAAGTGTCAATACTCATTCAATTTGTATTTCTATCTATTTATTTATTATTTCTTGTTATAACACGGGGAAATCTGTGACCAGATGTGACTTTACAGACAGAAAATAGATACTGGTCACATCCACCGTTGATACTACCACTGATCTGTATCCCATGGGATACGATCACTTATCTCTTTCCAAGCCTACAGATGATAAAATGATGATAAAATACCAACATGCTTTATTCTCGGAATGTGTTTTCCGCAGTGATATGTGAGATGTAATCACTGGAGCTCTATAAAACTCGAAAAAACTCCTTCCGTTCTAACCTTCCCAGAAACATTACCTATTAAATCTTGGATTAAAAATTAGTCTCGGGCATGCCTTCAAATTTATCCATGGACTCCTCCACGTGGGTAAATTGCATAAATGACGCAAGGACTCTGAAACGGTAAATCGCCCAGGTACACCACAAACATCCCACACTAGCCGTGTTTACCCCAGCGGAACTATCTAGCATTTCCCTGCCCAGGACTGGTCCACATGCGCGGAACCAGAGTTGACTTTTTGAGGAGTTCTCTGGAAGATTGGGCTACGACATGAATAGCTGTTATTTCTTTTTTAACTCGTCTGCTAACGTTTTAGAGTACCAAACCGAGTGTGGTCAATCTAAGCCCCACTGATCACTGCACTTACTTTGTCTGCTAGGCACGACAATTGACAAGAAGAGCGGCGGTTAAATGCAACACTGAATCTGGTGTTCTAAAAAGAAGAAAGTGTTGAGTTCAGAAGAAAACAGCCATAAGTGCTGTGGCCCCAGCTTGCCCCAAAAGAATCCGGCTTTAAAACGTGCAAGTTGGCCGGCTTCGTCTGAGCGTGAAAATCACCGTTTCCATTGCGAGTAAACAGCACTACTATTAGAAGGTGTTCTTCATTCGGCGATGTGAATAGATATGTACGCAAGGCTGTCAAGCCTTGCCCCGCCTAAGACCAGTGAATTGGAATGGAGAAAAGCGAACCAAATACTCGTGAATAATTGTTTTCCTATACCATCGCAGCAGACTCAGCAGTCGACACTACTCTGCTCGAACACATCAGCGGAAAGCGCCTGCATGCAATAGACGAGTTCTGCAATACCTGCTACGAGGGTGAACGGATGACAAAAATATTCAAGAGCACGATTAATTTAAACTGAAGGCCCAGACAACAAAACAACACAACCCACTTAGCGCTTACTACGCATCACCGAAGAGATCGTATAACGTTATGTCAAACAACATCGACCGCGACAAAACACTAAACAAACATACCAATGTAATCAACCCCTCCATAGGTAACCTTAAAGGCTAAGCTTCAGTCCAAGGGTCCTTGTCATCAACAGGTTGAAGATTGACCGTCCTCCTGACTTTTTCCGGTGGCGAAGATTATGCGCCCAATTGAGCAAAAGTGTGAGAGAAAATAGTGACAAGACCCTGAATAAGACTCACAACCACCGAGGCATGTATGTACGAAGCATAAAGAGGACCATTAAAAATCTCACGGTGTACCACCTAGGCATCCAACTCATTAAGCCAACATTCAAAATAAGGGTATAGACTCCAGGTAAAAGCCGCTTCAGCGAGCATTAAACAGCATCAACCAGTGATCAGGTCCATACGTGCATCCCTCTGTATCAGAGGTTCCCAAACGGTGGGTCGCGACCTCAAGTGGGGTAACGGTAACGGAGTAACGGTAACGGGGACGTTCTGCGGGGGTAACGAAGGCTTGTGAAGCTGAGCGACAAAAGACCATGGCATAGACTTAGCGATGGCATTGGATAAAACGAACGAGATAATAAACAGTGGCAAGAAAAGCATCCCTTGTTTATCCATTCGAAATTTGCATTTGTTTTTCTTTTACCCTTTACAAACTATGCTTGACTGCACCCAAAACTAATTTAAAAAATGATTTCTGGTGTCTACTGTCCGTGACGAAACCCTGTCGCAAAATGCGTAAAAGATATAGAAATAAATAGATGTGCATTATCATTTATTGCTGTGTGCTTGAAGATGTATCTCTATGATGAAGTATATCAAAATATGCAACCACCAGCAGGCAACTCTGATTTCTATAATCCTGCTGGGGTACCAAGGTATGAGGCAATGACCTCCTCTGACAACTGAAATGGGGTAATGGCGTCAGGAGGGCTTGGAGCCACTGCTCTAAATAAACTGAAACGCACAGTGACGAGCGACAGCTTAACTGCATGAAGGACTCAGGCTGTAGATGTTACTCATTGTGAAAAGCTGCAAACAAGCCAAACGGAGTAGGGCCATCCCATAAATTTTATGTTTTAACCGTAAATACGAAAAGACAGGATTACAACTATCTTGGGTACAAAAATAGACAGTCCCATATATAAAGCATGTTTCTGATAAAAAGAGACGTGGCCATTAAAATTTACAAGATTGGAACAGTTATTGGCGGATCTTCTAGGCAGACAGTGAAGTATTCCTACTTACTTAGCACATAGCTCTGAGAGAAACAGAGAATCCTAGCATTCTTACCCTCCATCCTTCCGTGTTTTCCCCAAAATATCAGTATAAGTTTGAATAGCTAGTGAAACAGATAGATTTGTAACATGAAAGGCAGGAACAAGTAGTGACTGGATGGCGCAGTGTCGTGATCAGTGAGTGTCAAGGACCAGTAAGTACCACAGAGCAGTAGATGACTCCGATTATTGTCTTTGTTTAGTAACTAGTAACTGTGTTTTGGCCGCAATTCGGTTTCCATTCGGTATCCATCTTGTATTTGCATCCATGTATGAACTACTGCTGCGCTCAATACGAACTATATACAAAGGCTTTCTCGTAAATCAAAGCGCACTAGCGCAAATGATTATACCTACCAATGTTTCAGGTGTATATGTACGATTTTCCGATTCAGGTTTCTACGTACCTACGTACTATTGATACTGATCCTAACCAGTGATTTTTTGGAACTATGTTGACCTCCAACCAGTGTTAAATGTCATTAATTAGTGTTCTCTGATCTACTGTTGATCTCGCTGTCCTTGAGAGCTCCACTTTTTCAAATCGACGAAGTTTTCAGTACAATTTGAGTTAAACTAAACACTTTTCTAGGCCTGGTCCACAAATATAACTCAGATGCTCGACCATTGCCCCCCGCATCGCCGTGATGTATGCACATTGCATGGCAAAGTAATCGACACGTTATGCCACACAACCTGGTAACCAGGATGATTTCACTTTCAGGAGTATTGAGTAAATTGAGTTGACGATGTATATGAGGGCCATGAGAGTGTCGGTGTCATACTAATAGTGTCTCAGTGTCATACTTCCGTCTGTACTTCTTGAGTGTATGTTTGTGTGATAGTAAACCTTAATGTTTAACGTACTGGAACCAATTTTTGCCTATTAGTCTTGTAATTCTGGTAATGGTGAGCGCCCCCTCCAATCGTTAGCTCATCACTGCTTTTTCTTGATGAGCCACCTGCTGGGGCGCTGGCGTTTCGATCCAAACCACCGTTTGTTTATTTTCAGCTTTTGAAGATACATGTTAAGTCCCTGCATAGCCCTGCAAAAGGTAAATTACCTGTTGTTTTTCCGGTCAATGTAAACTTTTGTGGGTGGATTCTTAACATTTTCCCAGACATCGAAAATATTCTCATCATAGGAGGGGTTGAGGTTAACCCAGGTCCAAATTGTTCTTACGAAGAGACCAGCATAGCTCATATAAATATCAATAGCATCACAAGTGAAAATAGACGCGACGAACTACAAGAATTTGCCACAACTAACAACGTAAAAATTATTGCTCTAACTGAAACAAAACTTGACTCAAACATTCACCCAAGTCTTTATAGTATCTCAAATTTTCATGCGCCATTTGTTCGGCATCGCAACCGAAGCGGAGGAGGAGTAGCCCTATATTGTCACAGGTCCTTAGCTGCCATGAGAGTCCCTGAACTTGAAGTTAACGAGGAAGAATGGATCTGGGTTAAAGTAAAATTTACATCAAAATCAATATTGATATGCTGTGTCTACTTGCCACCTAACTTGCATGCTAGTCGCTTAAACGAGTTTATTGAAAACTTCTCGGAAAGTGTGAGTATGGCTCAGGGATACCAGAATTCTTCGATAATCATCATGGGGGACTTCAATGCCGGAAATACTTACGCCAAAAGTCACTTCAACCACTCTCCTATTTCAAATTTTGAGAGAAATCTGCACGCAACTGCCGAATCCTTGGCTCTCTCTCAACTAATTTGTGAACCAACTCGTTTACAAGGATCCACACAAAACATTCGCGATCTTTGCTTTATTTCTGACCCGGACGCTGTTGTTCACAGCGGGCTGTTACCATCTTTCTCCCAACTAGACCACTTCCCAATTTATGTAGCGACAAAAACTAAAGAAAGCCATACTCCTCGGAAGGCTCCCAAAACTATTTGGGACTATTCACGCTTGGACACACAGAGACTAATTAACCAATTAATGACGCAGAACTGGGAGAACTTACTTGACAATGACGTCGACGAAGCGACAGATCTCTTCACTAAAGCCCTTCTTGACGCAGCACAATCCGCGATACCAACAAAAAGATTAGAGACCGGAATAACGATAACGACTGGATTACTCCTGAACTTAGACGACTAATGCATAAACGTGACAGGCTTTTCAAAATTGCGCGACAACGTCAGGCCCAAAACATTCCCGATAACTCAACTGACTGGGAAAGATGGAAGCTATGCAGAAACAAAGTGACATCAATGACTAGGAGACTTAAATGTCAAAACATTCAACGAGGGGCAAATCAGCTTTTGGAACAAAAACAAAACCCGCATAAATACCACGCAATAATTCGAAACATGACTGGGCGTAACAAAACATCCATAATTCCACCATTATTGAATACTACTGGGAGCCTGATTCTAGAAGACACAGAGAAATGCGAAGCTTTGAATTCATATTTTGCTGGTCAGTCCTCATTAGGTGATGCAAATAATCGTGAAATACCAGCATGCCACTCAAGAGCTGTACCAAAACTAGACAAACCAATGATATCAGAACAAGAAGTATTGGCAACCATTAACAGCTTGAATATAAATAAATCGACTGGACCGGACAAAATCCCCGTGAAACTTATAAAACTTACAGCAGTTATAATTTCTGGGCCCTTGTCTAAGCTATTTAATAAATCATTGGAAAGTGGAGAGTTCCCCAAATCATGGAAAGTCGCTAATGTAAAAGCAATCTTCAAAAAGAAGGGTAGCCCAGCCGATATTGCAAATTACAGACCAATTAGCCTCCTGAGCTGCATTTCAAAAATATTTGAGAAAATAATGTTTCGGATAATTTACTCTCACATTACAAACCATGAATTGCTGACGGAAAGACAGAGTGGCTACCGACCGGGACACGGAACGCGGCTCCAACTTTTCTACCTCTCTCACACCCTTTACGAATCCCTCGACAAAGGACAGGACCAGACCTTGCTCTACTTGGACATAAGTCGCTACTTCGACAAAATCTGGCACAAAGGACTCCTACAAAAATGTAAACATGAATTTGGACTCGACAACATCCTACCTTGGCTTCGTTCATACTTGACTGACAGAAAACAACGCGTAATTATTGAAGATTCTCACTCTTCTTTACTTCCAGTGGACGCAGGATGTCCACAAGGATCGGTTCTTGGTCCTTTGCTTGCCCTTCTGTACCTTAACGATCTCTCAACTAAAACAGAAAACGAAATTTTATTTTTTGCCGATGACACTTGTTTGTTTGCTTCTCACAACACAAATAACGTCCAAAATGTGCAGGTATCACTTCAAAATGATCTTGATAAAGTTCTAAAGTATGGTTCGGATTGGCTTATAACATTTAATTCTTCCAAAACAATACAACAGACATTTTCCTACAAAAACTGCCCGCAATTCCAAAACTCGTTTTTGACTCCCAGCCAGTGCCAGTTGTAAATAGCCACAAACATTTAGGAATGATCTTCTCTAAGGATCTTCGATTTCATGAACATACAAACGAAATTATCAAAAAGGTCAATATGACACTCAGCCCGCTTTACCCAATATCAAGTCACCTAACTAGATCTACCTTAAGTCAGATTATCAACATATATGTCCGACCCCATTTTGACTACTGTGACATCATTTACGACGGACTTCTGACAGTCAACGACGCTGAACGACTTGAACGCCTTCAATGTAGAGCTGCGAGACTGGTGACTGGGGCACTTCCGAGGAGTAGTACAGAGAAGCTTAGAGCAGACCTTGGTTGGACGTCACTTAAAGATCGGCGTAAAATTCATAAACTTGAATTTTTCCATACCTTGTGCCATACTATCACACCAACCTATATTAACAACATAGTGCCCAACATTAGAAGTAGCATCATAAATCGGCCCATTCGTAACGCAAACCTAAGAATCCAACTGCACTTTCGAACTATTAACTTTAAACATTCGTTTTTGCCGAGCACAACCAAGTTATACAACCTACTCCCAGAGCAGATCAGGGCATCCAACTCGCGAAAAGAATTTAAGAAAGGTGCTACAAGTCTTTTTGGTATTACAAAACCACCAGAATACTATAACTATGGACCAAAACTTCAAAATACATTACTAACCCAATTAAGAATAGGAATGTCGCGTCTAAACAGTCACCAATACTCGGTTCAAAAAAGTACGACGCCGTCATGCGAATGTGGTTATTTTTGCGAAGACGTTAAACATTACATTCTACACTGTCCATTGTTTTTAAATGCAAGAACAAACCTAGTTAACAGAATATCAGCAATAATCAACTCTAATTTTTCATTGTTAAACAATGCAAAAAAATTAGACATACTTTTGAAAGGGGAAGGGTTATCCAAAACGCAGGGCTATGCAGTAACTCAAGAAACATTTAGGTTTATCACTGCTTCACAGCGATTCCAATCTTGACTCCAGCCGTTAAAACTACAAGCACTAAGTTTACTGATTTCACTCTAATGCGCCGGCGTCCCACGGGTTGGCGGCATCGCACACCTAAAGTCGGAGCTGACGGTCCTGGCGGCGCTTCATGATTCGAAACTGTCCTCAAACTCGAAAGGCGCCTTCGATTTAAGCACTGTTGTGCTTTTGCGCCAATCGAGGATGTTCCATGGCTTGTTTGTTTTGACACAAGATGAAATACACGTATGTATGTATGTATGTATGATCATAAGTTGTTCCCATGTAGTCCTTGATTGGGCAAGTCTACTTGACCTAGGCTGCAATTTATTGTCCCAAACTAGCAGTCCGCGGGCTTTCCATCCCGGACATAAATGTTTGCAGACTGGCGCGCACTCAGGATTTTCGTTTGGGGGCCGGCTGATGAAGGGGGGCGGCAGACTGATGGGCGGTGGCATGTTCGACAGGGGGCGGCATGCGGAGGGGTCTGCTCGAATCACATCTTGGGTGAATGCTTCAACGCAGGGGCGGCACGCTATGGGCAGGGGTGGCAAGGTAAAGCTGGGGTGGCAAGGTAAAGCAGGGGTGGCAAGGTAAAAGTAGAACTGGAGCGCTTTAGTAAAAGTTTAGAAGTACGCTTTGGCTTTTGGTAAGAAGCCAGATTAAGGCTCTTTTCTTCCCTCGATGGGCGCCTGCCGCGGTCAGTTATTACCAAAACCCATGTCGGTCGCCGAATGCGCCCAACTTGGACGGAGGTGGCACTTTTAGAGTCGAAGCATTTGGGGGTAGGCCCACTGCCCCCTCCCCTTGGGTGCGCTACTGTTTTTAGACACAGCTTGGCGCCTGCACAAAACCGGAATTTTGACTCGGGACCGCGACATTAGGTAAATACGATGTAGCAGGTAACGTGGATCTGAGTACTAGGTTTTGGAAAATATATCTGAAGACAGTCTGCAACCATTATCACTTATGCTTATGTAGATCATTTACGTCACTTTACAAGGCAAACGGAGTTCATTGAACTCAGACATTTTAATTTAAGCTACAATTTAAGCTGCCTCTTGTAGTAGGCAGTTATTTTGACACGCCTCCATGCCTTTCCACTTTATCATTTCCCTTGAAAACACAGCACAAGGCTGAAACATAAAATAACATATAACGAGCCATCGTTTTCACCACTCTCTGCACTCTCCAAATTTCAACGTCACCGTCTAGGCGTGGCAACGGCCTATAATTGGGAGACAGGGAGCTATATAGCTGACAGCATGGGCAGCGCAGGACATCCAAAGGTACCTATCATACCAAGGACCAACGCTCGCCGAGCTCCTCGTACACCCACAACGCGGGGGTCCTTCAGGCTCTTTGGTCTGGAATTCAAACATAAAATAAAACCAAATTTGATGATCACTCCAAAGGTCTGAACAGTCTAGACTCAAAATATCTCATCCGATCATGTTTCAGCGGTACGCTTTTACCCCATTGGTTCATCGTGGGTCATTGTCGCAGCATTTGATAAACTCAACACGGTCGTATCATGGGCTGCAATGGAATGCTAACGTTGACTTAAGAGCAGATTTGACACTTGTATACCTAGTCGACACCGTATAATTATGGTGACCAGTGACTTTGGTCAGATTTGAGTTGGACCTGTTGACATGTTTCCTGCGGTAAAAATGCAGCTTTTGATGATGAAGGGGGATTGATACCCAAACGGTGTACCGACACACGTTCTACCGTGTATAATCCCAGCCGTCTCACGGCCAACTTCAGGTACCACCACATGCACTGCAGTCGGGTCTACTGCAACTTCTCAGTCAGCTGGGTTTGCCAGCTGGGCGCCTAAGACGGGTATCACGACAACGGAGCTGAAAAGGACGACCGGAGCCAGGCGAAGACCGCGTGCCACGCCGACAATGAGGCCGCTGCGCGTGCGCGGCTGCAAATTAGGTGCTGGTGAATACCTGCTTATATAACAGGGTTGTCATAGGGAAACTGTAGCAACCGCTCGCTTATATAATTTAGGGTAGAGTGGGGTAACGCGCCCACCTGGGTAAGACGCCTACTAGCATCTGCAGACTGACGTAGGAACTGGAGCCTACATCTATTATTTTTTTCTGGTTGCGATCTTTCTGATCTGGTCCTGAGCGTGTTTGGGCGCGCCTGGTCTGCTCCAGTAATTTTCAGCAAACATTTGTTGTTTTTTGCCCCTCTGGATATAAAAACAAGCTATTTTAAAGTTGCGATTGTACTGTATGCGATTTAGATGCACTCACGGCAATTTGTGATGTTGAAACAGCGAGTTTGTGCCACATTTTGACAGCCACTATGTGGCATGGAAACGCCGCAGAATTGAGTAATATTTGTTGCGACGCTGCCGTTGCTACGTGGGTAAGACGCCCATGTAGTGCGGGGTAAGACGCCCCAGGCGCCTTACCCCAATATTTGGTAGGCGTTTTACCCCAATGGATGGGTGTGTCCTTAGGATAGGTAGGACATGGAGGTAGGACTGCTATTACTATTACCACCATCACGACCACTACTGGTCGTAATGGCGAAGTACGTTGGGTTAGAAACAAATCACCGTGACAGAAGACATTGAGTTTCAAATATTAGTTCCTATAGCAAACAGGAAAGTTTTCGCGTTTGCTCTCATTTGGTCATCTTGAGGGGTGGTCTTAAATCACTGATGGATCCAAAGGGGGCTAAAGGGGCCGTGGCCCACTCCAAAGCCTAAAAAGTATATTTCCCCCTCAAGGCCAAATTTTGGTCGTTTTTTCGTAAAAAATACTGCGTTTTAGAGATTTCTTCTCAATTTACTCCCCCGAAACGTTGGTTTGGACCCTACAAAAGTTGCTCCTGGATCCGCCGATGTATTAAATACCTACCTTCGTCATGGATCTACTCGAAGCACTGTTTGCATATGGCGATCCCGAACCATCATCGTCGTTAACTACATTTTCCAGATTACACATTTCCATCCTAATCTTACCTTGACATCCTGTTCCAGAATAAGGAAAGACGTACCGGAGAAGAACCACTTGCGGGCAGAATGAACCGGAGGCGCTTTAATGTGCTTTGCGCCCCCTAAAATATGTTGGGGCTCTATCTCAAATTGCTTTCGCGTTTTCCGTTGATAGGTAAAAAGCCTACTTGCTTATTTTTGCTGTGTCGGGCTTTAATGCCTCGAATAACTTGCCCACTTTGTCACAACATTATCGTAAAGCGTAATCACAACAATGTTCCCACTTGTTCATATAACGAGATACAATATGCGCTGGGTGTTATATGACGGCGTTTTACCCCGGGGCTAGGGCGTTTTACCCCGCTATTGGGGCAAAACGCCTTTTTACATGGTCTCAAGAAAAAACAAATTTCGCACACTTCGCATAGTTCTAGAGTCCCAAATTTCTATCCGAGTGTAGACAAAAGATCACAGAGCTTAACGATGAAAACATGACGCAATTCCATCCAGGCAGGATTGGTACAGACACATTCTCCCTTAACGTATGCGTCTTACCCCACTCTACCCTAATGTTTGACTGGTGTATCCGAGCTTCCCCTTTACTACATTACCCGCATATAGGACCTTTGTGGTAAGAAATACCAGAACGAGATTAAGGAAATGCAATAACTCCAAAATATTTAAACAATATTTCGGGCACATAAAAGATCCGTATTCCGAGACAACTGATTTTATGCGAAATAGTGTAGCGCATCAGAGAGCTCCAGGCTCTATGGGTAATAATGCGGTTTGCACATGATATTATTTATCAGCTGGGGTACATTGTAAAGTGATTGAGAACGAACATCCTGGTAAAAAACTGCCTATCAGGAGGATTTCTCTCAGATATGCTGCTCTCTTTGCCCAGTCGGCGCTTACATCGTCTGATGCTATCATGTAAGTTTAGGAGAGGAATTTCGCCTTGAACTGATCACTGGGACCGTTTATTAGGTAACTCGTATTCCAACTGAGATACTGGTGGTGTTTTGGTTTTATGATGCGGATGAAAAGTCATCACTGTTTACTTCTTTGTTTATTTATTACCTTACAATATATGTTACTGTTACTTTATATGTTTGAACATATATTCTATGGTCAGTATATGGGACCCAATCGGCAAAAAATCAAAATATTCCGTTTCAGTGTGTGGCTGTGTTTCCAATTGTTCGAGCCCGGCCGCCTCTGGCAGTCTTGACAAACCCCACGAGCTGGACTCACGCTGACCGCTGATCACGAGGCGCCACTCTCCGGACCGCGCACCAATCACGGCGTCCGACACGTGACGCTTCCCACGCACCACTTCCAGCGCACAGATTCCACCAGCTCCTCTTCTGTCGCAGTGCAGTGTGGGAGCATTGCACACCGGTGTACCCCGCCTGGTTACCTAACGCAAACAGGTGGGCCGCGACCCCTCGCGGAGGTGCCGGCGGCGCCTCCGAGCGCCCGCCCGGCCGCGCCGCAGCTACGCTGGCGACATCTACGCACGGCCGAGCTGGGGGCCCAGGTCCTCGACACGCACGCCTCGCTCCGATTGTGTGTGGGTGAAAGATTACGCTGATGTAGATCAATCGAGGCCGTTACATAACAGGCGGTGTTCAAATACGCATGTGCATGCTTACGCGCGAATGAGCTGAAAATGCATTGGTTCAGGCGTTATCCGGGGATTCACAACAAGCTCAATTTCTCAAATATGATTCGGCATGAGAGGATCTGTGTTACGAATGTTTTATACACATACCCCTAAGTTCATAAATGCAGGTGGGATCCTAAATCCTGGCAAGCAGAGTGTACTGCCAGGGGCACATATAGGACAATGAGGAAATGTATTATCACTTTTGTTAACGCAAAAATGTAGTGCATACAGTGGCGGCGATGGCTCCAGATGTAGTTCGGGAGAGGGAGGTACCATGGACTTTCTAACCCATTTCTTTCCACTCAACGTAATAGGGTTAGAGCTAAAATTCCTCATGTAAGGAAGGGGACTGCGCCCCGGCGCCCCAAGTTCCGCCACCTATGAGTGCATACAGTAGCAGTACGAGATGAACAAATAGAAACGCCAGACATCAAAAACCGAAATGTTGGTGGGCTCAGTCGCCCATAGGGAAAAGTCCGGTAGGGTGATCTCTTATCAGATCAATAGAAAATATTATTTATTCATCTATTTACATGCATAACAGGTAAATTCATTACATAAACAAACGTAATATATACACACCATGGCTAGAAAAAGTCCAAAGGTCTCCTCGGCCAGGTCAACGCTATAACAGTGCACGTCACCACGGATTTTCCTGCGAAAGGGTGGGGGGTGGGGGGGATGGAGCAAGCGATTGAACCCTCTGTCCATCGGTCCTTTTGTTCAGTTTTCGGCCGGCTAGATGGGGAAGTGCAACATTGCTGTCGTAACACAACACCGGTGCAGTCTCATTCAAATCACTGAAACGAACATTTGTGTGCTAAAACTAGACATTTTCAACGGTATTATCCGTTAAAAGTGGTAGGGGGCCGCCCCCCCACCACTATTTTCAAGAGTGGGAGAAACCGGTCCTTAGGCCCACCGGTGGTGATGCCCCAGGCTATGAAGAAATCCGCACGATTCCTGAAGGTTTTGATAGTTTGAAGTGCCGTTTTGAGCGTGATAGTCATGATGATTATGCTATATAAAATTAACCGATAATCGCTCATAATCTAAAGTAATTGAAAGCGCCAAAGAGTTTATTAACCTTCGCCCGGGTGGGGGGTCTTTTTAGACCCCCCTCGGGTTTTTTCCGAAGTGACCAAGAAACGGCGGCGCGCAGCGCCGCCAAACTTGGTCTAGCTGTTCCTTCATCATTTTTACATCTTTCCTGAAAATTTTGGCTCAAGGTCATATCAGGTCAGGTCACCAGGTCAGGTGAAGTGACCTTACCTCAAAAAATACTTAGGACGGCATAACTAAAAGAAGGGCTAATCGATCAAGTTGAAACTCATACCACATCTTGGGCCCACCAGGAGCTACAACATTTGTTCCGGGATTTTTGATATTTGTGACCTAAGGTCATGTGCAGAGCATGACCTCCCCATTGACAATGCATGGGGAAAATCACGAAATGAGCTTTTCTCAGTAAATATGGGTGGAATCAACTTCAAACATCGGTTGCGACTTGCTCTTAGCCCATTTCTGAAGCTGATACCAAAATTTTTGACTTGTGACCTTTAAAAGGTCACCTTAGGTCAAATAAGCATTTTTTGGTGTTTTTCTCTATAAATTTTGAATAAACTAAGATAGAGCTTTTATTTTGTCACCAAAGTGTTTGTATAGTCACTGGAAGTCAAATGATATACATCATGACTATACCAGGTCAAGTTGGGTCAGACCGTTGACCTGGGTCAGGTCAAATTCTTAAATTTGACCTGGCATAGCAATATCATATATCATTCGATTCGTATTGACGAGAGGATTGCAATGGTGCATAAACTATGGCTGTATCTTGTTTGGTTTGGAAGCTATTAGCGAAAAAGTAAACGCCCTTATGCATGAGTGGCTATGGACATTCCCAAGAATATGCCCAATATTTAGTGACCTGTAGCTCCCTAGGCTTTGACCTGACGCGAAAATGAATGCCACTGTAATGAAAGCGCATCTCAAGAGCTTTCGAATGGTGTTAGAAAAATGTTTCTAGCTATCATAGTTTCTGAGATATAGGAGGTTTTCTTAGTACACCTCATATTAGCGATTTTGACCTATTTTGACCTCTGGTGACCTTGATATTGACCTGACAAGAAAAATGACTGAAGTATTTTCGATATCATTTTCGAAGAGCTTTCGATTGCCGTTTTGCGCTTTTTTCTAGCTCTCTTAGTTTTTGAGATCGTGGGGGGTCTTTTTTAGCCCCCCCCACCAGGGCGAAGGTGGCTCGTACCCGCCACCGGGGCAAGGGTTAATATTTCGACAACGTGTCTTCGTCAGAAAAAAGAATCTATAGTTAGGTGAATTTGAAGGTATTTGAATTCATAATTCAATTTTTCTGACGAAGACACGTCGTCCAAATATTAATATACTCTTTGGCGCTTTCAACTAATTTAGATTATGAGCGATTATCGGTTAATATTATGTAGCATAATCATCGATTCGTGAAAGGTTTTTCCACCGCCTTTTCACTCGAGGGTATTTATCAATTGGCATTCTTTCCGCATTATTGACTGTCAACAGTCACAGCTCTCGTACCACATCGTTTCCTTGGTAGATCTGTTGACTTGGTAAATGCGGCCGATGCTGACTCGAGAACTTATCACAGTAACATATGTTTACTATCTCTCATCTTTCGCTTCTCAACAGAACCCCACCCTTTGAAGTGTCCTACTGAAGTGTCCTTGAGTTGGAGGTGATACTTTCAAGCAGTAAGAATCGGTCAAATTTTGCGAATCTGATATACCTACCTGTTTATTTAATATACTATGGTTATGCTTTGTGAAAAATGTTGCTTCCAAAGCTGTATTGAAGGATATGATCTGGTGAATATTGATCTAGAAGCGACCGGAAAATTTCTTGAAGGTTTTAAAATTTGTATGGCAGTGGTGTATGGCAGTATGGCAGTTTGTATGGCAGTTAAAAAATGTTCCTTCCAAAGCTGTATTGAAGGATATGATCAGGTGAATATTGATCTAGAAACGGCCGGGAAAATTTCTTGAAGGTTTTAAAATTTGTATGGCAGTCATTCAACGTAAAGCGTTTGCATCGTAACCAAATCCAAACTAAAAGTTTACTTTATGTAAGTGTTCGCTCAGGATCTCTCGGTTAAGAGATTGTTCTAGCGAGGGAAAACTGCATATATTTTATCGAGAGCGGTCTTATTTCCGTAGTCGGCTGTAACCAAGGCCTTTAAATGTAGAGGTAGAATGCTCCGCGCTAAAAATGGCAACCTCTGTCTCAAGAGACTTTTACGTTTGTGACATCAGCGATTGCTCTCGAGGTGGAACCGCCCATTCATTCAACGTAAATCGGCTACGGAATGTGGTATGTTCGTACGGTTTCAAGATGCATCTGGCGAGGGGCAGACCCAGGATTCATTACCCCACGTCCACAAAAACAGTATTATTGCCCCCAAAACGCAAACTATCGGCTGAGCCCCGTCTTCTACAATACAAAGCGGCAATGCATTGCTAAGCATTTCTAGGCGATCGCTGACGTCATCGCCGTGGTGAATGCCAGATTTGCAGTTGCCATTTTTGGCATATGCTAAAAAGCCGGAGCGCAACACCCCTGGCTGTAAGAAACTAAAATTGAAATTCGTTGGGGATCATCGAACATCGAATTGAATGAATGGCTGAACATATATCAGAAAGTTAAAACACATTGAAACTATGTAGAAGGTATAACACGATATAGGCAGAAGTAAAGTCAAATTATGGAATCGAATACGCGATAAAATTGCTCTAAGACATCGAAGATGAAAAGAACACGAAGCCGAAGAATTTTCCATTCTTATCCTCTTTTTCTTTGAGTTGACGTACTTCGTGTAATTTCCTTTGTATTTGTACTTCCTTTACTTTGCGTTGCGTATTATTTGAAATGGGCATTCCAAATCCGTATTCTTACTCTACCTGGGGGCTGTGAACTCGTGCTCCTGTGGCAGTTGTGACTCCGCCAGGTAGGAACCCACTTCCTCGATCTTCACCTATCGTTATTCTCACCGTCTCCTCCCATAGCTTTTATTCCGCTCACACTCATCACGGCAACACTTTGAAGGCCACCTAAATAGCGTGGAAGTGTTCGTAGTAAGAATGAAAAGTGATTAAACTATTGAAATGACTGAATGTCACATTCTTACTTTTAATGAATAAAAATTAAGAATGTCATGTATGTGACGACATGACAACGCGCAAAAAAGAGCTCGCAAACACCCGATCCACGCTAAAGGACAACTATCCGGAAGATTTCGTCAACGCACAGATAAGAAATCAAGAAGCCGTAAAATCCGTACAATGACCGTGAATACGTACAATGACCCATCGGCGATAGACGTCCTCGAATAAAAAAGAAGCGCCATAAACAGAGCTCTTCGAAGCAAAGAAGCCCACAGCTCTAGTGACCAAGAACACAAGAAAATAATGGTGCTACCCTACTGCAAATGAGCATTGCAGCAAACGAATGTTTACACTAAGTATCAAATTAAGAAATACCTCAACAATACGCTAAAGCAATTACTCGTAAAACCATAAGACCGAATCTCGCAATGAAGAGACCTGGACCAATTTATTACATTGACTGCACCGACTGTGAGAAAGTATGCATGGAAGAGAGGGAACGGATGATATAAATAATAAAAAACAGAGCATGTGAAATCCCTAAAGCACCCCCCTACCCGGGACATGCACCCACAGACAACCACAGGCAACAGAGGAACACGCTTACGAGAGAGAGAGAGAGAGAGAGAGAGAGAGAGAGAGAGAGAGAGAGAGAGAGAGAGAGAGAGAGAGAGAGCATTCCATTGACAGATAGGCCACTAAAATAACGGATCTCGAAACCAGGACAAAACATCGCCAAATCGAAGAAGCGATGCACATCCAAACAAAATTAGAAACGATGATGAATAGGAACGTGGAGAAGTACGTTTTATTACATTGCTGGATCGAGCTCATGAAACAAACCTAAAGGACCATGGTAAGACATGCTTACGTGAAAATAGGGCTATGATATGCAACTATACGGAAATGTTTTATTTATTGCCCTTTTTCGACACACTTTATCAATAGTTAAAATCCAAAATTTGCTATAAAGTTCAATCTTCAGCTTTATCTTTTACTTGATAAGGGGTCCGGGATGGTACTGAAGGTGGTTATAGCTATAAGCAACCCTAGGCTTTGTACTAATATCTAATGAAATAATGAGCTGATGAGTGAATATTAAGAACTTTGTTCAAGGGAGACTTCCCTGATTGCGTAACCTTGCCTAATTGCGCCACCCCACTCGCCTCCCCTCTCCCCATTATCTCCCATCCCGCCTGTAGATCCTCAAAACGAATTTTTATCGGAATAGACAGAGCTGAATTTGGCTGGCATTGTTCATTCCTGTATGTTTGGAGCATAAAGTACGCATACCAATGGTCTAAATATTTTAATCAGTTTCCCTATCATATGTTGGATTGGAAAACGGTGCATTTCTGACTTGCATTGCTTTGAAACATAGGTACATTGTAAGTTATTCTGTCCTATTTCAATAATCGGTCTCATTGTTTGCGACTCTTGCTCTATCTTGTGATGGTATGTATGCATTTGAAGTGTAATGTAATTAGATGTGATATTTTCCCGTGTCTCTTGTGTATTTTTGAATTGTGTTTTTTAATCAAAGCTTGCATATTTGAGTGCCTAATTAAGCTATAAAAGCGAAACGTAAGACAAGTTAGCGATTAAATAGTTAAAGTTATCTAATTATTTGATATTTTATTTGGCCTTTAGGTACTTTCAACTTTCCCGATACGGTTTGACCTAAACTTGGTATGTCACGCACCTGAGTGAAGACCCTGAATTGAGGCTGTGATTTGTAAATCAAATCCTGAATATTTGAGTCTCTAATAAAGCAATAGCGAAACTTTTGGTTATCCAGTAATTACTTAAGGTGACCCAATAATTTTGATTTATTTTGGCATCCACTTAAAAATTTCCCAATATGCTGTGATCTAAACTTGATCGTTACAATGTTTTATTTTTGATTTATTGGAAAATTTAAAACATTGAATTTTCCAAATGCAGCCAGCTGATGGCTTCAATCTCAATTTCATACGATAGTCACTTGCAGGATATAAGCTCGCCAAAGGCGCTAGAACGGCTGAACCATTGTAAATGTTTTTACTAATTTACAGGGAGGCCGCACGGACTCTCCTGGTTCGCTCGGTTTGTTATTGCGTATTAACATATCCCGTTGGCATTACGGGTCCAGGGTGCCGAATTTTCTTTTAGCTTCCATTTTGTTAAACAGTGCATAAAATAAACACCATTCACGGGCCCTGCCCCAACTTTTTACTTGCAACTCTTATCCTGGTTAGATTGTGTATGAGCACCTTAGCTTTGTATTAGAAATCTGAGTCGGCGACGAAAATATAATCTTGAGATGTCTAAATTTCGGTTCAAAAAATGTGTCATGGACAAAATTAGTAAAGGTATTGCGTAAAATATAGCCAAAATTCAGCAGGCATTCCTCCCCGTACATAATATTTCCCTTTCCTGCCAGCCGGCCGGCATTAGGGCTATGCCACGATGAGAAATAACAGGCGTCTCTCCCGAAAACTGTCAGCGGTAATACACATTTAACCTTTCTAATACATCAGGAAAATCAAATCGAATTATATGTAATTATCGTTTAGACCCACCGTAACCTGTCAAGCAGAATTCACTGAGCTTGGTGGTTTTAATAAAGGGCGCATCGACTCCGAGTTTGGTGGTGATGATTAAGGGCGCATAGGCTCCGAGCTTGGTGATGATTATTTTCCCGCCGTCCGCAGCAGTTGGGTGTATTGTTGGGACAGGCCGGCGGGACGGTGCGGTGGCGTGCGGCGGGCCACAGATCGGGTGACGCCGCCACAGACCGCAGCGCTGCGATGAAGCCGCACGTGCCCCGATCAGATATCAGGCAGAGCGCAGCCCCCGCTGAGACCCTCCGGCGGCTGTCCCAGCCACACTGCAACACCCGACACCCGGCCGGCGAGGTGGAGGGCTCAGTGACGACCGCAACTGTCGGCTTCAGTGGTGGCCTCCGCCGACTGAAGGTCTGCGGTGGCGCCGGCGCACTGCGCGGCCCACCGACGCAACTGTGGTTAATCTTATCGCCACGGGAGCGCACCGCTTGCGGTGGCCGTACATACGCCAGCGGATCGAGTTTTAGAAGAGACCGCACGAATTAAATCGTCAGGCTCTGACGGCTATATTTTAGAGGCAGTGATGTCAAGTAGTTGTATCGGAGAAATTAGATGTCGAGTCTCGGAGTGAAGGGCTTTTCAGGTGCGGGAGGCGAAGGCTGTGTTACCGGGACGCCAAATGTTTTAACGAACTAGTAACCAGTGACGTCATACCATCCAGACGTTCCCCCAGAGCTGCAGTCCTAAATGCAACATGAGAAGCTTTCCAAGAGTTTGACTGGTCTGATTTGGGCATTATAAGATGCTTTAGTCGTGTGATACACTTTTTACCCTCTTATTGTGCCCCAACATTTAATGTGTTTTTCCGACGTGTCAGTGTGAAAAACCACAACATGTGTGGATCGCTGTCTAAATACATCTGATTCTGATTCAGGGTGGTTCAGGCTGGTTCACTGTCCGGCTGGCAGGTGGGCCTGGTTGGCTCAGCGTACTTGAGGTCCACTGAACTTCCGAGTAGGTACAGTCAGTTGACTCGAGGCCTGTTTGCCGGATGTGGTGGTTGGTAGAGGACTAAGGGTATTAGCTCGCCAGTAGACTAAATTACAGACTCGGGGCGTATTGAAATTCTGGGAGACACCGCTATTTAGCGACCGGAGGATTGGTCGGGTTTTTTTCGCTGGAGAGCCTCAAAGGGGGACCAGGTGGTTGAGGATGGTGGGCTGACCAAGTGGATGAGGTAACAGTGGGACTGGCGGCTGAGTTGACCCGGCGGCTGAGTTGACCCGGTGGCTGAGTTGACCTGGCGGCTGAGGTGGCTCAGCTGGCCCGCTGCCTGAGGCGGCTGAGCTAACCAAGTGACTGAGGTGACTGAGCTAGCCAGGTGGCTGAGGTGGCTGGCCTAGTCAGGTGGCTGAGGTGCCTGGCAAACCAGGGGGCTGAGGTGGCTGGGCTGACCCCGTGACTGGGCTAACCAGGTGACTGAGGTGGCTGTGCTCATCAGGTGGCTGAGGTGGCTGGCCTAGTCAGGTGGCTGAGATGGCTGGACAAACCAGATCAGGTAACTGAGGTGGCTGTCCTAGTCAGGCGGCTGAGATGGCTGGACAAACCAGGGGCTGAGGTGGCTGTGCTAATCAGGTGACTGAGGTGGCTGTGCTAACCAAGTAACAGGTAGCTGGCCTAGTCAGGTGGCTGAGGTGGCTGAGATGAGCCGGCGGCTGAGGTGGCTGGGCTGAGTGGCAGCCAGACAACTAGCCTAGGAGCCCTCTGCCTCTCGGGCTTTGTTGAATGGGTCTGAACTCTTACGGTCGTTTCACACCGAATCTGTAACAGATCTGTAACAGCTTTATAATGGATTTGGCTTGTAAAGAGAAGACGAAACCGCAATTGCACATGTGAATCAGACTGTTTGCAAGGTTGCAGTTTTGATTCGTTGCAGACGAAATCCATCACAAAGCTGTTATGACCCGTTGCAGATACAAAGCGAACCGTCCTTTATTCGATCCCAGGCCTAGGTGCAGCTGGGATCCAATGGCTGGCTGGGATTCTCACCGGTGATCAGGGATTTGCTGGCTAGCCGAGAGTACGCTGCTTGGTTGGGATCCCCTAGTTCACGGGGTTCGCAATGGTCAACAGGTAATTCCTCTTAATTTGACGGAGAGCCGAGCATTTATCTCGTCTCAAAGGCATGTAATCTCTGCTGAGGCCCAACTTCCCGGTCTACAAACAATCATTTGCCTTACAGATCCAATCATTTTTTAGATCAGGAAAAGAACCAGACCCGGCTCGAAGGAGTCATAGCATGTATAGATATATGTAACTATTAAACTTCTAGTTGAATATATTTATGATTTCTTAACCTTACGAGTGTCTTGATTTGTTAAGACTTTCCCGGATATTTCGCAGGGGAGGGGGGCGAGCGAGCACTTCCCACGCCGGCGGACCTGCCTGTGCTTCTTGTTACTGCTTCCCAACACAGCCATGCGATACAGTCAGCCTCGACCTGACGCTCTGTGCCATGCCACCCTGCAGTTGGCTCAAGAGATCCGATGGTTTGCGCTGCTTCACTTCCCTCACGAGACCAGGTGCCCGTGCAGCAGTGACGGACCTAGGATTCGCTACGGGAGGAGGGCGAAGCCTTAGGGAGCGGCACATACCACCCAAGGGGCGCCCTTGGGATGTTTCGAGAGCCGCTTTCACGAAATGAGTTTTTTTGACTTTGAGGGGTGGATGTTCCAAAACCCATGCTTAAGGGGCGCGGTCGTCCGAAGACGGGCGGCCAAATACTCCGCTCGGGGCCTGACGTTGACGGAAGCTGGGCGGTAGGCAAAAGAGGAGGCCGGGAAAGGGGGCACCTCTGCCTTGGTCATTTTCGAGCCAATTCTGGGGCGTCTGTAACCACAGTTTTCTCATGTAAAATGCATTTAGCTGCGCATTAACACACGCATTGACGGGGGTCTGAGCCACCCTCGCTTTGACGGGGGAGCGGGTACCCCCCCCAAGATCTCGAGAACCACGCTAGATAGCGAGAAACGGTAAACGGCGTTTGGTAACTCATCCACTTCCCTATCAAAAATATTTCATCCATTTTTGTCAAGTCACATTTGAGGTCACTAGAGGTGAAGATATGTCATCGTACCTGGATAACATGCTAATGAAGGTTTTCGATAATTTCATCTGAACAAGTAAAGATGAAGCAAAACAATTAAGACCATTGCAGTCCTCACATCAAGCCAAATCGAACGGTATATATGACCTTCCTAGGTCAAGCATAGGATTTTTCCAGACCTGAGATCATGTCAGAGTCAAATTAAGTAAAATGCATATAACTAGAATTGCAAAGACGGCGCGAATCTAATGCGGTTAAAATAAACGCTCTACCATTATCCATTGTTAAGTTATTCAGTCAAAACCATATTTCCCATTTATTTCCAATGGAGAGGTCATGGCTCGTACCTGGCCTTAGGTCACTGATATAAAAAATACCGGAACATACTTTAGAGACCTCGGTGGGCCCATTATGTGATATGAATTTCAATGAGATAAGTTCACCCTGTTCTGAATTATGCTATCTTACACTTTTTAGGTCAGATCACTTGACCTGTACTGCTGACCTGACCAGAGGAGATGACCTAACCTGAAAATATTAATAAAATTTTTGAAATTTTAAAAATTACGTATACTAAGTACGGCAGCGCTACGCGCTGCCGTTTTTATGCTGTCTCTAAAAAACTCGAGGGGTGGGTACCTGCACCCCTCTCAATGCGCGTTTTAAGTGCGCAATGAATGAACAGTTGCGTTTTAAAACGGCCAAAAAAAAACCTGTTAACAAATTGTTAAAAAAAGTTTCGTTGTAACAAAAAGCCTAAGAAATCAAAGCAGGTAGCTGGTGCGAACGGTCCGTACTGTGCACTATGTTGTAACATCAAAGGCCGTTACGACATTATAAAGCGCAGCACGTCAGTCACACATTCGAGATGGTTATCAACTAAATTCATTCTGGCCGTGCTGTATAACTGGCTCCGAGGAGGAAAGGTACTGGAAGTTAGAAGCGAGGGCCTATAACAAGGCATGTTTACGTCTTGTAAAGGGCCACACTAATCCCGAACAGCAAATCTAGCTGATATCCATCACTAATCACATAATTGTTTTAATTCCAAGCAGGTGTTATGTTTGATTGTTACACCATTCGCCGCGTCGTGTAACTTTTTATCGCCGTCAAGGTTATGGCAATAATTCGGTTGTGGTCCCGCGCGGTGCCAAGGTTCCATTTAAAGCAGTCGATGTCTGGCAGGGAGGAGCCCCCTCTGTGTCAGGTTCACAGTCCTGCTGCGAATACTTGCCCTCTCAGAGGATTTGGTTTCGTGAACTATTCAGAGGTGCCCTCGGCGAAAACACGTAGCAACACTTCCTCTCAGATGATAATCTGTTGTCAATTGAGTGAACTATGACCATCTGAAATATTACTATACTTATCAGCTATGTATCAAATCACAAACAGTGTTTTTCCTTCAATTTGCATGGGGCAATGTCCAGGTTTTAAGAAATATATAGGCTCGAAACCTCTAAGCCATAATGGGTAACGGAAAAACTCCCAGCGTCACGGGTCACTTTTATGTGCATTCTTATACTGCGTTGATCGACATCATATCGCAACAGCCAGTTAGGAGAAACAATCACTGGGCTCCATTTTTTTCAAAGACGTAAGGTATGTACATACATGGGAAATTGGCAGACTTACATATACCCTGCCGATACGGTTCGTTCAGTTAGCCGTAAGTGTCGCATCAACTGGACGACAACCCGTCATAACTCGCCCTGGAAGCCAGTCAGTTTCGATGGAAGCTAGCCATGGAGCACGTGACAACCAGGATACCTTTAACACTAGTTACGTTTACGAAAAATCATGCGCCGAAGCTCTGTAATATTCAGGTTTCAAAGATACAAGAGAACTTACAAATTATTGCTGTATTTATACTAAACACTAATCATATATTAATAAACTTTCATTTATTTAGTTTCAATGACCCTAGTGTCTACAATATTGGTATGGTGTGTCTTAATTAGTGTGTCACATGCAGTGGTGGATCTAGCCGGTCGGCTTGGGAGGGGCAAACCAAAGTCAAAAAGTCGAAAAAACCTCACGCCGTGAAAGCTGCGCTACAATATCACTTCCCGGTACAATTTTGGGTATTTGAGGCGAAAAGCAAAAAAACGTCACGAAATGGAAAATATGAGCACGAGATACTTTTTCAGTCCAAGGCCCAATATTTACATTGAACTTAGCTGGTTCTGTTTGAAGTTGAGAGTTGAAGTACCACAATTTTGCTTATAAACTAAAAAGCAGTCGGGGAAAAAAGAGGTCGATCACTTTGGGGGCGGGGAAAAAACATAGTTTTGCCCCGAGCTTTTCCGTTTGGGGGGGCAAATGCCTTTTTTGCCCCCCTTGGATCCGCCACCGGTCACATATTTACGAGAAGCGAAGCCCTACTGTTAATGCTTTGCGCAATACTTGAATGATCTGCGCCAGTAACTGCAATATTCATGTGATATGGTTTCAATGTTATGAAGTGAACTAATTCCCTCTTTGCAAAAACTAGAGAAAGACTTCAGCTTTGTGAAGGAAATCCCCCCTTCTGCATTGCAGAGCCATTTTTAAAGTTCAATTTTTTATTAAATTCAAACTGAACAAGTAAAGGAGCGTTCACCTGAACAGAATAACCAAAGATTACAGATTCGTGCCCTAATCATGCCTTTTACATTTTGGGTGCTGGAAGAACAATTCCAAACTTGGTAAAGCTTTCAATGATGAAGAAAGGTAAAGGGACTTTCGGACGCCCATATGACGTCACAACATAGCTACTTTTGACCAGGGGCTGCGTGACAAATAAGTGTGCCGGGCTTCTTACCTAGCCGGTCCGTGTCACCCTCGGCCCAGACAGCAGGTAACATCCAGACAGGCTGTTTACTGCGTTAAGTCCTTCTACATGTTCGCTTTGATCGGCATCACATGGCGTAGGATGTGGTGTAACCTTAGATGGATCTTATAAATAGGTACATACATGCTCTACTTATAGGAAAAACAGACTTCCACCGGACCTTTTTGAAGCTTGTCTTCTGAAACAGTTTAATCCCTAGGCTTATGCGTATAATTTGGTTATTTGAAAGGCAAAATATATGATCGGATCTACTTTAATAATTCACTATCACGTTTCATCGTCCCCTTTCCATCAAGAGGTGCTATGATTTGCTTGCAATGGTTCGCACAGCCAGTATAAGCATTTAACCATTAGGTGCCGAACACCTGCGAGGCAAAAGGAGAAAGAGCGAACTACACAGTGCATTGATCCTCAGAAGAGAGAGGCAGGGTGCGGCTCAATCACTGGCCGATCCAGAGGCCAAGGGGCCATACTCCCCAAACAAAGGCTCACACAAGGGGGTTAGTGGTGCTCAACCCCCACCCCCGAAATGCCAGAGTGTTTATAGTAAATGCATAGGCGGAGACTGGCCCAAAGCAGCGACGAGAGGTACCTAGATTCATGCCACCATTTTGTGGCATTTGTACCAATCGTGAGTGTTCATATTCGGTTGTATGTGTAGAAATGGAAAATACATGGAAAAAACGAGGGAAGGCTCCAGCCCTCTAGCCTCCCTCCCCCGAAATAAAGACCTGGATCCGCCACTGCCCCCACAGACCGGAAAAGGGTCATTCTCTCCAAACGGTCAGCTGCATTTGACCAGTTACCACCCCCCCCCTGAATCAGCCAGTGGGCGCGGTGTACTCACCACCCTGCGTCGGACACGTCCCACCACGCGGCTCCGTCCGTTCGTCAGTGCGCCGTTGGACCCGGACGGACCGTTCATGCTGTGACCGGTCATGGCGACGAGTCCCAGCCCCTCGCCTCCTCAACACTCTTACTCCTGCACTGGCTGCGTCCTAGTCCGTGGATGCTCGTGGCTCCTTGTTGTTTCAGGTTATGATGGCGCCGGGGGAGGACACCGTTATTGCTCTGGCATGTCACTGGTGTGTTTGTGCCTACACTAGACAGCCGACCTGTGTCTCACTAAACTTCTCCTCTGTTGTAGCGTCTATTACTCACAGGGGATACGCCTACCATCCACCTTGATTTTTTCAGGAGTCAACGCTCTTCGCCCTTGCTCAGTCCAACTATAAACCCTGTTCCGATGCTGTCAGCTTCAGTATCCAACTTATTCCATAGACAGGCGGCGGTCGGAACGGCGTGGTGCTTGCTCCCCCTTAGCTCTTGCTGCGGCGCTGGCCCGGACACCTGGCTCGGAGTCTGTGGCGGTCGGAACGGCGTGGTGCCTCCCTTGGCTCTTGCTGAGGCAATCGCCAAGACACAGCTCAGAGTCGGCCGACAGTCTGGGTTCGGATGTCTGTCCCTGGCGGCGCAGCAGAGACCAGTCCGCCGCGGCTTACCCGACTGTAAACAATTAAAATTCGTTAATTCGGTAACGGGGGTCTTTGAAGCCACCGCATCTGGGGTAAAAACTTCGAGCGGGAGAAAATGCTCCGGGTATCTTTTCACAAGGTTGCATCGTCTCCATGATGGTAGACATGTTCTGTAAGTTCAGAACAAAACAAATGATTTGGATATCACAGAAACTGATCAGTCTCTGGTTCCGGGTCTGCTGGGCTTTCAAATAATTACTTCCAGATGTGTTCCAGCCGACTTGGTGGAGCAATAACTGTTCTCCTGAGAGGTGCTGCGACGCTACGTCCAGCGGCGAGCAACATACCGTTTTGGAAACTGCGACTGCTTGGACATAAATATCAGAAACGACACCTATCACAATCTACACAATACAAACCTATCTGCTTGTGTCGTTGCATCATTATGATTTATTCATCGCTTTACACGCCCAAACGCTCAGCTACCTAGCATAATTGTCTTACTGAGATCTGAAAGCAGTGGGAGAAGTGAAAAAAATGGTAAGGCTGAAGCTGCGCGTCCTCGAATCCCGGATGCAGAATGGATCTGATACACTGGGATTATATATTCGGGCACAGCCCTTTATCATAATCATGATAATACAATGGGCAAAACATGAATTATTGGGAATAGTGTGAGCAATACCTCAAATTAAGTATTATACAAATGTAATTTAGACTGAGTTCTTAAAAACACAATGTCTTGACAATAATACTCACCTCTTACCCACGGATTGTGTACACAATGTCGGAAAAATAGACCTATAGTTTTAGGAGAGACCTTCCATTTATTTCAGCTCTTCACAATCTTTTTATGAACAATACTACGTGTAATTATTTTGATTGTTCAATTTTTTTTTAATATTCTGACTGCAGCTAAAATGTTAACAATAGCCACTTCTCAATGACAGCACATGTGTGACAAGACTAGTCAAATGGTTGGAAACTTCCATATTTATGGCAGCCTGATGCCATCTTGTATTCGATATACTTTTCCCGAGTTAATCAATATTGATCAAACTATTATAAATTCTGACTTCAGATAACATATCTTACACAGACATTTCTCTATTGCTAATTTATATTTATTCTTAGTGACCTCAGAGCACGAAATCGAAAAATCCCGGATATACATCTTGTGGAACCTGAAGGGGCCATGAAGTGTAGGAAGTTTCAAATTGATCGAGTTCGAACTGTAGCTCCTATAAAGCTCAGAAGTTGAAGTGAGGTGACCTTGGTTGACCTCGACTGGTAACCTGATCTTGGGTGACCCGGGGTAAAAAAACTTCAGGGACGGAGGGAAAATGATGGGGTGAGAGGTAAAAGCGATTGAAAATGCTCAGCTTGATCAGAAAAGCGTTCTTGGATTTTTCACGGATTCCAGGGGCTTTTTTCCCTTTAACCTCTCCAAGGTCATCCAAGGTCACCAGGGGTCAAAACAGTATTTTGACAATAACTTTAGACCTAATTAAGCTAGAGCGCTGAAACAAACACCATCGTGTTTTTCTTGTCACTGGCTTTCATTTAACCTTCGCCCGGGTGGGGGTCTTTTTAGACCCCCCCTCGGGTTTTTCCGAAGTGACCAAAAACGGCGGCGCGCAGCGCCGCCAAACTTGGCTTAGCTATTCCTTCATCATTTTTACATCTTTCCTGAAAATTTTGGCTCAAGGTCATATCAGGTCAGGTCACCAGGTCAGGTGAAGTGACCTTACCTCAAAAAATACTTAGGACGGCATAACTAAAAGAAGGGTTAATCGATCAAGTTGAAACTCATACCACATCTTGGGCCCACCAGGAGCTACAACATTTGTTCCGGGATTTTTGATATTGGTGACCTAAGGTCATGTGCAGAGCATGACCTCCCCATTGACAATGCATGGGGAAAATCACGAAATGAGCTTTTCTCAGTAAGTATGGATGGAATCAACTTCAAACATCGGTTGCGACTTGCTCTTAGCCCATTTCTGAAGCTGATACCAAAATGTTTGACTTGTGACCTTTAAAAGGTCACCTTAGGTCAAATAAGCATTTTTTGGTGTTTTCTCTACAAATTTTGAATAAACTAAGATAGAGCTTTTATTTTGTCACCAAAGTGTTTGTATAGTCACTGGAAGTCAAATAATATACATCATGACTATACCAGGTCAAGTTGGGTCAGACCGTTGACCTGGGTCAGGTCAAATTCTTAAATTTGACCTGGCATAGCAATATCATATATCATTCGATTCGTATTGACGAGAGGATTGCAATGGTGCATAAACTATGGCTGTATCTTGTTTGGTTTGGAAGCTATTAGCGAAAAAGTAAACGCCCTTATGCATGGGTGGCTATGGACATTCCCAAGAATATGCCCAATATTTAGTGACCTGTAGCTCCCTGGGCTTTGACCTGACACGAAAATGAATGCCACTGTAATGAAAGCACATCTCAAGAGCTTTCGAATGGTGTTAGAAAAATGTTTCTAGCTATCATAGTTTCTGAGATATAGGAGGTTTTTTAGTACACCTCATATTAGCGATTTTGACCTATTTTGACCTCTGGTGACCTTGATATTGACCTGAAAAGAAAAATTACCGAAGTATTTTCGATATCATTTTCGAAGAGCTTTCGATTGCCGTTTTGCGCTTTTTTCTAGCTCTCTTAGTTTTTGAGATCGTGGGGGTCTTTTTTAGCCCCCCACCAGGGCGAAGGTGGCTCGTACCCGCCACCGGGGCAAGGGTTAATATACGGCAAGGCTACTTTATGACCTTAATGACCTCAGGTCATCTTAGGTCACGAGGTGACCTCTGGAGGTCAAACCACTGGCGGGAGGTCTTTACGTTTCACATAGCGGAAAAAGGACTGGCAATTTCCTATCAAATGTACTTTATCAGACCTCAATAGCTCTAATGGCATAAGAGTTATGGCCAGTTTGCTTAAGTATTGCATATTTGAGTGAAAATAGCCGATCTTGACCTAATTTGACCTCTGGAGGTCAAACCATTGACCTGAGCACTAAAACATATGAAGTAATTTCTTACTGAATTCACGCGAGCTTTCTATTGTACTTTGCAGATTTGCGCTAACGCCCATATTTTCGGAGTTAGAGGGGGCCATCGATGCCCCCCGGTGGGGCGAAGATGGCGCTGAACCCCGGTGGGGCGCGGGTTAAGGGCAAGCCGACTGCAATAGTCATTTTGCGCCCATTCAAATTGTTTGGATATGAGCTCACCATACCTACACCCATGATCTGACCTGACCTTTTAATGATTTGTAACAGAAATAATAATATTAAATTGCGAATATAAATACGACTTGCGTGCGAATTTAATCTCAGTGAACAAATTATCCTTTCTTTAAAGCCGTATTGGATTTTAATGATAACTCATTCTCCCTCTATGAAGGTTTGACAGCGTAGCATGAGAGTCTGACACATACTCCTGATGCTGGCGTTGGCCATAGGCGGATCCAGGGGAAGAGCAAAGAGTGAAGGTGCCCCCCCATCGACCCTCAGCGCCCCCTAAAATGGCCACGGCGCCCTCTCCCCCCCAGGATGCGAAAATCGGGGCCAATAAGATTTGACGCCCACCTGATAGATTTTGCGGGCTAAAAGTGGCACCCCCTGGTCCGGATGCCCCCCGCCCAAGGTGCACCCGCCATCGGCAATCCTGGATCCACCTTAGCGTTTGGCACCCTAGTATTCATCTCTCGTGTTTGTTGGACAGTCTTGTTATCTTCCACGGGCCTGTTTAGTGTTTGTTTAGGTACTGCTCCTCTCAGTGGTCATTTGGAAGGCGAGAAGGGAGTTGAATTGAGTGAATGTCTCTCTTGAAGCTTACCAAATCATATTTGCAAGGGCTAGACTAACAAACTTGCACATTCCTCGAGGCTGGAGGTTCTTTGGGAGCCTGTCGACAGCTGTGAGTTGAACTCTGTACCTATGTGGGGCCGATGTATAAGAAATAAATATCCGTCATGTTTCTCAACCATAGCTTGTGTGCAATGTACATCTGTTCCAACGGCCCTCCGCAACAAAATGGCTCTTCAAGTGGAAACATCGGCTAAAAACGACGATAAAACACTAATAGGAAATTATAAGAAAAGTACTGGTTGAGGTTGAGACATTGAACAGGAAGCTTTCAGAGTGGGTTGCGGCGTTGCGTCAGAATGGCTGACGCAACACCACTAATGCTTTTGTGGGTTATTATAGGAAGGACAAGCCCTAAAGTATTTATTTGCATAAGGTCGGCCAATTAAAAGAACCTCGTCGCCAAGAAGAATCACACAGCACCAGGGCAGCAATATGCCTGCAATAAGTAATGGCATAACCTTGGTGGAGTTAGAGGACCTAACTTCATGACGCATACCTATTTTAGTTAATTGGAACGATATCCGGTCGAAATGGTGGATTCTAGGACCAAATTGAATGTAAGTTTATGATGAAAAATCCCTCTATGGCATACTAGACTTTCTCAAGAGGTTAAGATTTGAACAATCTTAACATGGGACCTTGCCGGAAAAGGAAAATTCCGGTATGACGCCACGGTAAAGGCGGGTCTGGATTGGTGGCTGGGGGCTGGAATTGAGCAGCTTACGGCTAATAGACCATTTTATTTGCAGTCGGCTCAGAAAAAAATGGCGTTAAATACATCGATACAGATAGAATTTTCGATTGATAAATCAAATGCATGCATACAAGTTGGTAGATTGAGAAATCGAACACATTTACAGATTGATGTCGCTTTTTATCGGCGGTGTTTACCCAGAATCGCTTACTTGCATGCATCCCTACTGTCACTCAATTTTAGAAAATGGCACAAGCCGAGCGCATGCGTGAGCAAATGTCACAAGCCGAGCGCATGCGTGAGCGATTCTCTCCACCGAGGCCTTTTACGGGTGTTCTAGGTAATAGATCAACTGTGGAGCTGAAGGTTTTAATATATCTGACGGAAACAGGATCTAATAGAGGATACAGCACCAGCAATGTAAGACAAACACAACAGAATTAGCTTAGTCAAGGCCAAGTGACTGACTATTGCCCTCCCTACATTTATGGTGGTGCCTCAAACCTTGTTTCACGTTGGGAACTGACCCCGTGCGTGAACAGACAAACGCCAGGAAAACTATAAAATTGCGCAGATGCCTTAAAGTTTTACTCCAGAACGTGGATAAATAGAAGTCCAGTCTCCTCACTAAACAATATTTGACCTGGCCTTAAGTCAGGTCAAATATTCATTTAATCCAGCAAGGTCATATTATATATAATTCGAGGCGGCTTGTAGAGGGGATTCCAAAGGTGTATATAGTTTTTTTCTTTATATTTTCTACGTCAAATGCTATGACTGAGAAACATTCATTTCCACTACATCCCATTATATTTCTATAGTGACGTTTTTCGACCTCTGGTGACCTTGGATTTGGTCTGACGATTTTATTTACGAACACTTTCTTTAAAGTTTAGGTCAGTCTACTTAACACTGCTTACCGGTTTTCGCTAACTCGCATGGTTTCGAGATCTTAGGGGACCGGGTACCCACCCCCAACCCCCTCAAGGCGAAGGTGGCTCAAACCCCGTCAATGCTTAAGGTAATTTATTTTGGCTACCACAGGCATAGCGGATACAAGGAGGCACCGTCACCATTTTAGGGGCGCCGAGGGTCGATCGAGGGGGGGCACCTGCCCCTTCCCCTGGACCTGTCGATGACCACAGGATTGGAAAGGGTAGGACGAGAAAAACCTGCCACAGAGGGCGTAGCCAAGAGCCAGTGGTTTGGCCACGGATTTTAGAGTGGAGGGACCAGACCATGGGATAGAAGTCTGTGCCCCATTTTGCACATATTTGGTCGGCCAGGTTGGGCAGTAAAGTAGGTTTGTCTGAATAAACAAAGCAGCAGCATCCAAGAAAAGGAAAACATTAATATTTTCATCCCCAATTTTGCCACTTCAATGATTTCGGAGCTAAGAATACTTTAAATGCGTATATTACTGGCTCCCAGGTCACGCGAGGTGCCGACCCCCTAACCAGAGCCCACCCTTCCCCGGTGGCAGCGTTCCTGCCCAGAGTCCCCCTTACCCAGTGGCGGCGTTCCTGCCCAGAGTCCACCCTTATCCGGTGGCGGCGTTCCCGCCCAGAGTCCACCCTTACCCGGTGGCGGCGTTCCTGCCCAGAGTCCACCCTTACCCGGTGGCGGCGTTCCTGCCCAGAGTCCACCCTTACCCGGTGGCGGCGTTCCTGCCCAGAGTCCACCCTTACCCGATGGCGGCGTTCCTGCCCAGAGTCCACCCTTACCCGGTGGCGGCGTTCCTGCCCAGAGTCCACCCTTACCCAGTGGCGGCGTTCCTGCCCAGAGTCCCCCTTACCCAGTGGCGGCGTTCCTGCCCAGAGTCCACCCTTACCCGGTGGCGGCGTTTCTGCCCAGAATCCACCCTTACCCGGTGGCGGCGTTCCTGCTCAGAGTCCCCTTACCCAGTGGCGGCGTTCCTGCCCAGAATCCACCCTTACCCAGTGGCGGCGTTCCTACCCAGAGTCCACCCTTACCCGGTGGCGGCGTTCCTGCCCAGAGTCCACCCTTACCCGGTGGCGGCGTTCCTGCCCAGAGTCCACCCTTACCCGGTGGCGGCGTTTCTGCCCAGAATCCACCCTTACCCGGTGGCGGCGTTCCTGCACTGAGTCCATCCTTACCCGGTTGAGCTACAGAGTGGATTAAACATCGGCTTGCACTTCACACTGTTCACGAAACCTGCCAGCCTGCTCGGTTGCACGCCTTTGCTGCTATATCAACACTACGCAAACCTTCCGAAACAGAACCAGTTTAAAAAAAGACCACCCACAATTGTATCATTCGTGGGGCAGCTGCTCGCAAGCTTTTTTGAAAACAATTTATTGGGCACTTGCTCACAACATATATATCTGTACACATTTCTGCCATACTGTTTTGGTATGCTTATATTTTCGTTCTGCATCGCTTTGTACGTAAATTCTTCTATCCGTCTGTACACGCTTATATTTTCGTTTCTACGCCGTTTCGTGCGTAAATTCCCCTATTAAAATTTTGGGGTACATACAAGGTTAGGTTAGGTTCGGATGTGTTATGTTGGATGTGGTTTTGCCAGGCAAGGTCAGACCTGGTCAAGTCAGCAGTTTTACCGTTCGGGTACACTGGATTAGGCTCGAACAGATCTGATCGCGTCGGGTCAAGTGAGTTTCGAAAGTGCGCAAGCATGCACGATAAGAAAACGAGCTCTGAAAATTTTCATATTAAAAAAATACAGCAGAAAAGTGACCTACCTGCAACATGAAAAATACACTCATGTGATTTAGGAATAAATCTGCGATATAAAGACTTATGGATGAAATTGTGTGGGCAAAAATACCACACACACATTTTGCACAGAAGTATGTTGCCAAAATTTTACACGAAAATGGCATGCGAAAACCCTGCACAAGGTGTTGTACATGTTGAAGTATTTTACGAGTCCATCAAATCAATTTCCACCAGAGCATTTTTGCCTGGAAGCTGGAGGTCATTCTTGATCCCTAGTTCCACGTCCCACGTCCGCTTCATTGTTGCCTTTTGCTTTAGATTTCTATCCGCTGGGAACCAGGGCCCTTTTCGACCTAAATACAAAAATATGTTAGTCATTGGGCAAGACGAAGTGTGGCTTTTCCTCATGGCCCACTGACTGGGCCTATAATACCCATAAGGAACCAAGCTCCTACAAAATAAAAGAAAATTACCCTGGGAAGGTTAACACGCGCATTGATGGGGGCTTAGCCACCTTCGCTTTGACGGGGGCGAGTACCCGCCCCCCAAGATCTCAAATACCGCACTATGTAGCAAAAAAATGACAAACGGTGCTGGACAGCCCATTCAATTTTCTATCAAAAAAAGTTTGACCATTTTTTCAGGTCACATTTAAGGTCACTCGAGGTCAAGGCATCCCACCATAAAGACAACATGCAGATGAAGGCTATCAATAATTTCATCTGAACTAGTTAAGATAGAGCAAAACAATCTACACTATTGGAATCCTCGCAGCAAGCTGAATAGAATTATATATAATATGACCTTGCTAGGTCAAACCAGGTCAAATGTAGAATTCGACCTCACCTGAGGTCAGGTTAAGGTTCAATTAGGGGAGACTGGGGTCAAATGTTACATGGGGTAGTTGTAACACTGGCCATATTGTCTAAACTAATCAATGGATGGATCTAGTGGCACAACCGGAAATGCGCAATCAGCTGCTGCCTTTGTTAACGAAGTTTCAACTCGGTGCGGCGGGTAAGTCAGACGCTGTTCACAATTATGTATTTTTGAGGGGGTTTTGTAACTTTTGAAATATTTAAAGTAGATTAGCTTATTGATGGGTATGGTAAGGTACAGCGGAAACAGTTTCAGTGCATAAAGAGTGTTTAATTAGCTACAAAATGAGCACAGAATCTGTTGCCTAGGTCAGCTTGTTGAGCGGTAATTTGGTTTAAAAAAAATTCGCGTTGCGATGGGGACAATTGTAACATTTCTCTTGGGGTCAAAATGTAACAATGTTACAATGGACTCCTATGACCTTACAACTTATTAAACTTGCTTCTGCTGCAAAAACCCAGCAGCTATGTTAGTGATTTTATGAACAGGCGCGCACCCAGGATGTTCGTTTGGGGGCTGACAAAGGGACGTCCGACCGATGAAGTGGGCGCATTTATTCACTCAAAGGGGTCCATCTTCATGTCTTGGGGGAGCGATGAACTTTTTGCTTCGCAGACCCAGTGCCAACTGTTTTTGGGAGGAGGCACTTAACACGTCATGGGGAGAGGGGGCAGGCCCGGATCCAGGTCGACCGTTGGGGGGGCAAAGTGGCCTAAAATCTGGAAAACATGAATTTTGAAGAAAATCGACAAAAATCGGGAAATTTGGGGGGATTACCCTATTTGCCCCCTAGATCCCACATTGGGGAGACGGAAGGGTGGAGTGCGGGCTCGCTGCGCCCTGGGTGCGCTGTTTATGATAATCACATTGCTTTCCAATAATATGTTTGTTCGTAGGCTGGTATATGTTTCAGAAAAGTGGCAATGTGGGCTGCCCTATATAATATCTCATATATTGAAAAATTACCGATGATAATTGGGGTTTAAGGGCACGTCAGCTGCTAAGGCTACATATGCCTAGTTTGAAAAATTAACGAGATTTCATTCAAATCAAAAAACATTTTTTACATTTGCACTGCCTTGCACAGCCGTTGAAAGATATTAGGGATACACCTGTGAAAACTATGGTTCAGACTAAGTACATGTCGAGCCTGAGTGTAGCAGGCCAAAGATGCAGAAGTGTTCGCATTAGAATGTTTTTATGGTACAAATAAATCGCCGAAACTCATACGGCTTTAACATGGTACAATTGACCCCCAGTGCTGTTACAATTGCCCCTCACGTGGGGGCAATTGTAACAGCTGAAGTAAATTTTTAGAAGTGAAATTTTGACTCCTAATATTTTTATTTTGAAATCTTTCTACGTCTGTCACATTGCAAAATGTTCAAAGTTGATGAAAATATAATTATAAGTGCTCTAACACAAAACACTATTTCTCCAGAACCAGAAATGTGAAATTTGTTACAATTGACCCCAGTCTCCCCTAAGTCCCATTTTCCTATGTATTTCCAATGGAGAGGTCATGGCTCGTATCTGCCCTTAGGTCATTGATATAAAAATACCAGAATATATTTTTTAGAATTCGGTGCGCCCATTATGTGATGAGTTTCAATCGAATAGGTTCACCCTGTTTTAACTTATGCTTTTTAAACTTTTTTAGTTACGGTCATTTGACCTGCACTGGTGACCTGACCTGAGATGACCCAACCTTAAGATTTGGCCGATGATTGTAAAAATGATCAGAAAAAGGTAAGCCAGGTACGGCGGCGCTACCCACCACCATTCTTATCATATATCCAAAGACCCGAGGCTGCGGGTACCTGACCCCGTCCATGTGTGTGTTAACCCTCGCCCCCACCGGGGGGCCATCGATGGCCCCCCTAAGGTTTTTCCGGGATAGCCGAAAAACGACGAGGCGCAGCACCGCGGTTGAGGGCTCTACCTCTCACTGCAACATTTTCCCATCATCCCTGAAATTTTTTACCCCGGGTCACCCAAGGTCAGGTCACCAGACGAGGTCAACCAAGGTCACCTCACTTCACCTTTAGAGCTCTGTAAGAGCTACATTTCAAACTCGATCGATTTGAAACTTCCTACACTTCATGACCCCTCCACGGTCTACAAGGTGTATATCCGGGATTTTTCGATTTCGTGCCCTGAGGTCAGGTCACGAGGCGACCTCTCCCATTGGAAAAGCATGGGGAAAAGCTATTTCATGATATAAAACCCACAAAAATGATTGCAAATACTCAGACTGCTCAGAACAACGTTTTTGGACACCCTTTCACGGATCCCAGGGGTCATATTTGCCCTTTGACTTTTCCAAGGTCATCCAAGGTCACCAGAGGTCAAAAACAGTATTTTGACAATAACTTTTGACCTAATTGAGCTAGAGCGGTGAAACAAACACTATCGTGTTTGTCTTGTCACTGGCTTTCATTTGATATACGGCAAGGTCACTTTTTGACCTTTCGTGACCTCAGGTCATATTAGGTCACGAGGTGACCTCTGGCGGTCAAACCACGGGCGGGAGGTCTTTACGTTCCACATAGCGGAAAAAGTACTGGCAATTTGCTATCAAATGTACTTTACCAGGCCTCAATAGCTCTAATGACATAAGAGTTATGCCCAGTTTGCTAAATCATTGCATATTTGAGTGAAAATAGCCGATCTTGACCTAATTTGACCTCTGGAGGTCAAACCATTGACCTGAGCACTAAAACATGCGAAGTAATTTCTTACTGAATTCACGCGAGCTTTCTATTGCACTTTGCAGATTTGCGCTAACGCCCATATTTTCGGAGTTAGAGGGGGGGCCATCGATGGCCCCCCGGTGGGGCGAAGGTGGCGCCGGACCCCCGGTGGGGCGCGGGTTAAGATATGCTCATTCGAGCCCTAAGGAATCTTCCTTTTCGTCGTTGATCCCGGGTGCAGTTTTGAAGAAAAGCGCACTGAATATAATCAATTATCAGAACTTGATTTTTTTTGTGTCAGCGCACCTACCCAGAACAAAATATTTGAATAGCAGATTCCAGATATCGCGAAAATAGGGCCGCAGCTTTCAGCCAATTTCGCCTTCCAGTGACCGCTCTCCATATCCAGGGCGTCACCACAAAGCTTTTTCAGGGGAGGGACCCGAACTGGTAATGGTAACCTGGACGGAGTTGGGAGGCAAATTCTGAGAACTTTGACCGCATTTGAAAAACTCACGACGATGTACTTCACCAATACATGTACATATGGAGATTCAAGAATATGATTCCCGAGAAACTACAAAAAATAAGTTGGGGGGGAAATTTTTGTGGAACGTCTCCCTAACACGCAGGTAACAGAAGGAGTGAGTAAAACTAAAGAAAGACCCTCCCACCGCTTTCGACGCCCAAGTCCATGTGCTTCGGATTAGGCCTGAACCCACCCCTCCCCCTCTACATCTCATCCCAAAATTTCCCGATTTCGCCAGATTCGGAAGAAACCGAATTGTTTTTACCAGACCACTGCAAAGGCCACAATAAGCCACAGTCCATTTAGGAGTTGGCCCTGTGAGGGACAGCTTCTCGTCAGCAGCAGGCTGCAGATGATTGCCCCTCACTGTTTGGCCAGTGGCGACGCTGATGCAGTTCTCACCTGCGCTCTCTGCGCGGACTCTGCGGCGGCGTCCGGGCTGGAACAACACTATCACCCCCTGCTGACGTGGCAGCCCCGTCGTATCTCAGAGGGCCCAGTTCTGCCGACACCCTGGCGACGCCAGCTGCCGCCTCCCTCCGGCCCAGCGACGCCCGTCTGACCGACCTATCACGAGAACCGGCGACACGCGCCACTCTTATAAACAAAGCCGTGATATGCGGCGCACACTTCACTGGCATGTGATGTTTCCAGGGACCGGGTCTGGTTGGTTGGAACTTTCCGACGCTGGCAATATATTCACCCATGCCCACGTTCCACCTCATCAACAGTTTGAAATCTGCCAATCCCAGGAGAAATCTATCGATCGCGTTACGGATCGGAATTAATTCCATATGGTGCACGATCGTGCACATCTGTAAATGGTGTGACCTTGCTCGGCTTGTTTCTCATGCTTAGAAGCTTTTCTCTTTTTTTCTCTTGAAAGTTATCTTTTATCTGATTATTTCTTTTTAACACGTAGCAAATGCTCATCACCATAGGCGTAGGAAGCGGGGGGACAGGGAGGCCACTGCCCACGCCCCACACTTTTCTGTAGTGGGCCTTGCAATGGATATGGAAATAAATATCAGCAACTGTAGTATAAAGCAAGAAACCCCGACGGGCCTGATAGCTTACATGGGAAACCTCTTATAAAGCTAGCCTGGATTCCTGAACTGATCTGAGGTCCTATGAGTCTAACTGGAACCCCTAAGCTGTTCAGGGGCTCCTGAACACGCCTCTGATGTCATATGAGCTAATCTGGGCCCCAGGAGCTAATCTAAGGTCGCTTGAGCTGGTTTTGGGCTCCCTTAACTCTCAAAGACCCTATATAAACCGACCTGGGGCCCCTGAGCTGAGTTGTGCCCCCAAAGCTATTATGGTGCCCACTGAGCTAGTCTCGGGCACCTGCAGAGTTATAGGGTTCCTGAGCTGAGCTGAAGGCCATAAGCTTAAAGCGGCCCCCCATTGAGCTATTCTGAGACGCTATGTAAGCCGACCTGGGGCCCCTGAGCTGGGCTGGGCCCCTAAGCTGATCTGGTCATCTGCTAATATTAGGCCCGCTGTGCTGAACTGGGGGCCCCCGAGATGGTTGAGATCCTCTCAAATGCTTTAGATTCACTGAACTGGACCCCTTGAGCTATTCAGAGACCCTGCATCAACCGACTTGGCCCTGAGCTGAGCTGAGCTAGGCTCCCACTGAACTGAACAGCTCCTGAGCTGGTCTGTTGCCCCCTGCTCAGTTATAGGGCTCGCTGAGCTCAGCTAGGGGCGATGAGCTTGAATGGGTCCCTTAGCTGGTTTATACCATATATCATCCGACCTGGGGACTCCTGAGCTGAGCGTGACCCCCAAAGCTAATATGAGCCCCCCTGTGCTGAACTGAGGGTCCCCAGCTGGTCTAGACCCCCTCTGAACTCTTCCAAGATCAGAGCTGAGTTTGGATCCAGGAGCTTGAACGGGCCCCTTGAGTTGTTCTGAGACCCTATATAAGCCAACCTGGAGGCCCCAGAGCTGAGCCGGGTCTCTAAGCCAACCTGACTCCCTGTGCTTATCTGAGGCCCCTGTGCTGAGCTTCTAGGGACCCTGTGATTATGTGGGGTCCTTAACAAGCTGGTCTGTTAGTCAACGAGCCGGTCTGGGGCCATGTGATCTGACTGATTTGTTTCCTGAGCCATGGTCTGGGCTCTGGGGGAGGGGGCCTCTACGAAGACTTGGCGGCCTCTGAGCGGCATAAGCATAAAAACCGGTGAGAGAGGGGAGGAAGCAGGGTAGCCACTGGCCGCCCACTATTATGTGGTGGGCCCCGCAACGGACATAAAAAATCAGCAACTGCAATATAAAACAAGAAACCCAAGTGGGTACGATAGCTTGTCTGGGAAAGTTCCACTTCCGTAGTACGCCCTCTGCAAGTCCCTGGACCAGGGGCACTTCGCGAAAAAGGGATATTACCCGAGTGCTCCCGGATGGGCCCCGAGGACTGGACCCAATCAAACTCCAGCCTTGACCGCTCCCAGCACAGAGCGCTAATTCGGACACGCATCCCGCACCGAACGTCGAGCAGCAGCCGTCCCTTGGACACCAACAGGCGTGACGAGACCGGCTGTCGTCTAGTACGAAGTGGGAACACCACAGAACTATTCAACGAGAGGAAACGGCTGGAAAAAGACGTAACAAGTCATTTATGAAAATACATAGTGTAGGCCGGTGTGTATGCGTGCCTAATTGACACCAAATGAACCATTTAAAACTGCTCATAATTATGAGGCCCCTTGGGCTGGGGGCGCCCCTTGAGGTGGGCCCCCTCTAAGCTTGGCCCATCCACTTTTGAAACGGTTCCCACGCCCCTGCTCCTCACAAAGCACTAAGGACAATAAAGGTAGTCTAGTGACAAATTTTTGTATCACATTTCGCCATAATTTATTTTCAGGCAGATTCCGGGATATTTTTTCTTACCGCAGTTGTTCGTGCGTTTATTTCAATAATTACATTTATTACGGGCAAATTATAGCACACTAAATATTCCTAACGCAATTTTCGTCTACGCACATATTTGTTACAAATTTCTTCGGCCGTCTCGTCTCTGAAGTCCTCCCCGTTGGTAGGACACCTATGGTATATGTCGGCTGGGTCTCGGCCCTGGACCTCTCCCTGTTGGTAGGACACCCACTGGTATATGTCGGCTAGATCTCGTCCCTGGAGTCCTCCCCGTTGGAAGGATACGATTGACACTCGTCGGCTGGAGACGTGTCCCTAAAAGGCTTGACCTGTAAGACTGATAACACTGGTCAACAGCCAAAATGGATCCAGCATGGGAGTACCTGTTCCTACCTATTTCGGTACCGCTGATTCCGAATCGCATAACCGTTTGGCTCCATCGGACCCAGTTTTCTGCCCAGGGCATACCCTGTGTATAGCCCTTTTACCATTTCCACGCGTAGTCATTGGCCCAGGTGGTCAACAGCCAAAATGGATCCGGCACGTGAACACCTGTTTCTGCCTATTTCGATACCGCTGATTTCAAATTTTTTTCCATCGAATCTGGTTTCTTCCCCAGAGCATACCTGGTGCATAGCCCCTACACTTTCCACACACAGCCATGAGCCTGGCCTTTTGTGGAAAAATATAGATCAAGGAAGTCGAGAATCCGGATTATCTGCACCCAGACAATGCAGCTTATCAATATACATGTGAATTTATTGCAACGAAAGACTGCCTCGCATTCAAGTGCATGAACATTGTACATTGAACAAGGTTTGCACTCGGTCGCACAAGCTCGCCGGTATACCGGCCGCGGTATTGTAGACCGAGAGGTGACGTCGCAACATTATATGATGTCAGAGTCACCTCCCTTGAAGGTCGAGTCTAAGTAAAAAGTCATAGGTCAAGGTCATACCACATTTCAGGGTCATTGACCCCAGTGCCTTTGGTCGGATGATGCCGCCTAATATGACGTATTTACCCTAGAAACGGACTATTTCATATTGGATCCACGACAAAGGTTAAATTGTGTTGACCAGTGTAATCGAATCGGACGGGACCATTCCTGGGTCGCCGATCCAACCAGTTGCCGATTGGTCCCTCTGATACCTAGGCATAAACTACTCTGAACCAAGTGTCTCCGAGTTTACTGGAACTCAAGTAAATGCAACCGACGCACAATTTCATCCGCCCACTTGCATTATGCATGCAGACATTGCTCTCACCTCACTCATTGATATGGCTCAAAATCGGCCGGGCGACGAGGGATGAAAATCTCACTCACGTATACAGGACAGCAGGGACAGTGGATACATTTTTGGTGGGAAACTGATCACTTACTTATAAGAAACTTTAATTAACTTTACTTTGTTGCATAAATGCAATTATAATTTTATTTAGATGAAGTCATTTGCCTTGGCCTGATGACCTGACCTAACATGACCAAGCTTAGTTTTTTTTGTAAAAATGCGGAATTTATCCAGGAAGAGATATGCAAAATACGGTGGCACAGCGCTGCCGTTTTTCCACTATTCTTGAAAAACCTTTTGGAGCCCATCGATACTCCTCTCGGACGGGCGAGGGTTAAGCACAAGCTACGTTTCCCAGATATTGGCCCTGATTTCTCTCCCCTTGTAAACAAGTTTCAATAGATGCACAGCTACCACATGCAGCCTTCTGAACCCTGCTTTGGTACGTATAGCAGCTATGGACAGGTCTGATCTATATAGAGCCTAACTGTCTGATCTATATAGAGCCTAACTAGATTTAGGAAGAAATTGCAGCATGCACCGTGGTATCTTGGAAAATATGTTCAGCGGTGAACTTTTTTCTTTCTGGAAGACATTTTCGAGGATACGACGAGTCTAGCTACACGCGAAGGCACTGCTTCTGAGACAACGGCGACACGGCAATTAACATTTTGGAGAACGCGCTCTTTCGGCTTTGGTCGCAAGTGGCAGCTACCTAGTTTCCATGGTTACTCCCGCCGTCTAAATACGACCTCATGCGGTTATATAAAACCTCCAGATCACTTCAGTAATCTTTTAAGCTCAGAATTTTCAGATGAATAGTTACAAGAGAGCTCCGAATCTCTGACACTTTCTTTTTAATTGCTACATAATCCTGGCATAAGGTCCTATTAGAATGTCGCAGAATAGTTTTAGGGGTGCTTTTGGAGGTTTAGGGGTAATTTTAGAAGTTTTAGGGGTGCTCGCGCACCCCTAAAAGTATACAACGTTACACTCCTGGTTAAAGGGCTACAGCACGAGCAGTTGTTGCTTTGTTCTGGACTTAGCTTCCATTGTGTTAAAGAACGCCCAATCGAGTATCGTCTTCAAGCCTCACTCAAGGCGGTGTTTCCTCCAATCTTCCAATCCCCCTCCGCACAGTAGACCCTGGTACCGTGCTTGTCGGCCGGTTATGTGGCCGCCCAGTGTTACGTGTACCAGTGCAGATCAAACGCGTGGCAATCGGGCTTTCCACCTCATTTCACCTCACAGCGAGTTTATAGACTGCGCACTTTTATGAAGTCACACCTCGCTCCACCTTGTCTCAGGTTTTGACATCTACCATAGCTTAGCTTTCCCGGTGCGGTTGCTCCGGCTGGTATCAGCTTTCTCGGTCCGACGATAAATGATAAATTAGGGAGGATAATACAATGGATAATTTGTCGAAGAAAGCATGGACAGCAGCTCCCGAGCAATCAGCATCAACAAACCCAGAAATTATGTCGGCTTCCATATCATACCAGCACAAGGCACATATCATACTTTCGTCTATGGCGAGCTTCCGGAGGCTTTACAACATTTTACAGGTCTTGTTACAAATGTTTAGCGCTGGGATGATCCCCTAGTATACCACCAATACCGTCTGACCACACAACGTGGCAGTGCATTATGGAATGCCAAATATGGAACATCGCCTCGAAACTATTGTATTGCCCCAACCATCTTCCTACCCAGTACAGCAGAGGAACCCCGTCTTATGTAGGCTTCGATCACTCAGATAACGCCCAAAGTTTGTTGCTGCTAAAGCTTAGAGGTCAGCAGGAAAACTTTTGTACTTTTGTACTTACTCCTTGTTCAGGGAAGCCGCCGGGCCTTGAACCCGGGCCGGCTGCGTGGCAGCCAGCTACGCTGACCACTCCACTACCGCGCAACATTGAGGCTGTGTCACGGCTGTTTTCGAGGTGTGCATAGAAACACGTCTTTGGTATCGATCACAGCGACAAAGAAAGTCAATAACCACGCAGACAAACGAGACGTAGGCATGGTGCAAACCCCGCCGACAGAGGAGGTTGTTTTTCTGTGTTGTTTCCCGGCCGTAGCCCAGGCGCTCTTGGCGCTGTAGTTGGCCGCGGGCCCACACCACCACGGCCCGACGTCCGCCGCTGCGTGCCGTCCAGGTACATGGTGCCGAAAAGGTCAATCCCCACACCCACCCAGCAGGGGCGGCCGCGCGAGGCCGGGGATTCCGGCGGCAGCCATGCACCCAAGCGGGATACCACCGCGAGGAGAAACGAAACTTTTGACACAGTGAGTTCGCGTGAAGTCAGTGATTTTCTTGACCACAGCCGTTCTCGTTATTAGTTTTGGACCAGCATAATACTATTTTTGGAACACAGTTCGCTTCATGACGATTAGTTTAATTTTGTAGTATCTTCGAATATCTTTAATTTTGTAGTATCTTTAAACTAATCGTCGCTTAATGACGATTAGTTTAATTTTGCAGTATCTGCACGGCATTTGTTGTGATACTTATATTACAAAATAACTTAGATACAGCAAGAGCATGTAGATGCAGAGTCTATCAAAACACAGATTAAGAACATACATACATACTGGATTTTTCTACAATATCCAGCACGATCTTCCCTGAAATCAACCAGCATCACCTGAAATGGCCGCCGAGCACCCATCTTATTGCAGGCATCTGTAAATCATTCGTAACACGTTCACATATCTCTGGCACGCTGAAGCCCCGTTTATCACTCAGGCGCCGTTTAAGCGCGGACGGTGTCAATCGCGGTCTGAGGCTACAGTGTTACTCCCAGGTAAGCTGAGGTCACGGTGTTACCTGTAGGGGATGCTGAAGCTATGACGATACCCCGCCGACCCCAGAATCACAGTAATACCTCCAGAAACGACGGTGCCACGTTGATCCCTCTCTAGCACTCTGCGACCCTGGTGGCGTCCATCGGAGACGTAGAATTTCTCGATATACATCTTGGGCACGCTTTCCGTCCCTATCGCGACATCACGCCGACAATGAGCCCCGGAGGTACCTCTCGGGTAGGCTGCTGCTCCAATCAATGGTGTCCATCACTGAGGTCGAGGCGTTGACTCTGCCTTCCAGGCAGGTGATGTCGGGCTGGTGGTTCAGCGGAGGCCGGTGTTGCCCACCTCCGGCCCGGCTCGGCCCCGGTCGGGGAACAGCCGCAGCATGACGGCCGCGGACGCCTCCATCACCGCCTCACAGAACAGAGTGTCCGACGCCGCGCCTGCGGGAGCACGCGGGCTGGGGATGAGCCGAGGTCGGCGCCGGCCGCCAGCTGGTCAGAGGCAGGGCTGGCAGGTATTAGGCTTACTAATGGGTTCATTGTATTAGGCTTACTCCAAACATGCTCCCTTGCCAAATAACAGTGAGCCTTGGTGTGGGTGTTCACCGTTGCAGATGAGATATGGAGGGCAATTTTCCGCCGTGAGGTTTGAGCCCACAATTATCCATAGTATCCCAATCTGGAATCTAGCGACGAAGCCACAAGCCCTCCGGCCCCATGTGCCGTCTACGCATCTCCGATATTTTACGAGTGTCCGATATTTTTTGTTATTTTATAGGTTACTTTGGCTGTTCTCACATATATGTACCAGATATGTATACGTTAGGGTGCATCAAAATATACATTTTCTAAATATTGTGCTGTCTGGGTAACAAAAATGTTCCTTTGAACTAGTTTAAGTCACCTATGAAATATGAAGTTCGTAAATGATTGTTTAGAGGTGCAACCTCGCATCTAAAGATTTGTGGTAAAAACTGTCCTTACCTGGATTCGAACCCACGCTAGAAATGAAGCCAACTTTTTGTCGGGGACTTTTCCGTGCCATCCATCGAAGAATGCTTCGGGTGTTGGTTTTAGCTTAAGCAATACGGAGAAAAATGTTAAATCTTCGGTTTAAGATATATTTATTGTTTCTAAACTAGCAAGAGACCCTTTTTTATATGCCCAAGATTGCAACCTTTTGACACCTAAACGTAGGTTAGAGTCGGTAAATACAGGCCGCATGGCAGGAAAAAACTTCCTGCAAACAAGTTCCTGCATTTGTTACCCTGCCAACAAAGTTCCATGATCAGAGTGACACATGATGCTATGAAGAAATCAATACCCAATAGTGTCTACTGGAGGCTGGCACTAGAGAACCAGGGAACGCGGGCACCTAAAGCAGGTCGCCGGAGTACCTATACCGGGTGAGATTTTCATCGTTAAGTTTTATAAACCACTGATTTGGTAAATGAATAATAATAGTCCAGTAGCTTTTTTGGAGGTTGACATAAAAGCACACATCATGTTTGTGCTCAGTTAGGGGATTGGTGGCTTAGTGGATAGCATCAAGTCTGCTAAGCCCCCGGTGATGGGTTCAAGTCCTGGCGGAGCCTCTGAATAATTCGATCTGATCCCCCAAATCCCCCCAACAAGGTGAGAGTTGGCGACGCCGAAATCCTTGGCAGTTGGTGCGTCGTTTAACCCCAATAATCATTATTCTGTGCCCAGTTAGTCCAAAAATGTATCATGCATAATCGACTAGAATTGTATTGTCCGTGACGCTTCTCCTCTTGATGCTTTGATTGGTAGTCATCTAAGTTTTCATTATAACAAGTAAAATTGCAATACCAAGATGAAACCTATGCTTCATAATAAGCGCCAATTGTAGAAGCGTCTACCTGTAGCCAATGAACATTCCGAGCGATTAGAACAGCTTGCTTCACCAGCATACACGGAAGCCACTGATGAGGCATGAGAAACAACTTGTCTAGCTAACATGCAAGCTGCTCCCGTTCTGGGTCTGTGCCGACCAGATAATTAACATGGCATTTGACTCAACGGCATCCAACACTGGTCACCCCACGGCAGCATACATTGCCATCCAGCTCTTCTTGGGACGACCTCTGCTCTGGTTGGGAAGCCGCCACCACATCGGTGAAGTGCTCATTGGATACGTGTTCTCAGATCTCAAAGAAGAGACGTTCCGCCCACCAGGCGTTGCCTTGTTTGCACGTCTGCGGGACAACTGAAGAATACTGGAACCCAAGTGTGACAGCACTGACTCTTTCCCTCCCGCAAGGTGACTGAACTGCGACATATCCGTGTATGCCGCATAGAATGACCTCAAACTATACCACCACCTAACCACATTGGCTGTCGATGAGGGTATTGCAGCATCAGCAATGAAGGCACTGGAGAGACACGTCTGTTACCTCACGGGTGAGATACAACCAATAGTTTCGTTCAGCAGTAAGGTACCAGTTGCTGAGCAGAGGGCTCTGGCTGATGCCACCTTGAAGGAGGAGCTAGGTGTTCTTTGTATGCGAGACCCGCAGCTGCGCACAGCACTTGCTACGGAAAACCCAACTTCCCAGTCCTCTCATCCACCAACAGCTTGGCCGACCTCGCCAACCCCGGCTGCTGGTTTGGCATCCATCAACTGTGCATCAGTCCAGCATTTCTCTGGCTTGTTGTACACAATTGGGCTAGCAGTAAAGCATGCAGGTCAAGTGCAAAGAATGTATGCGCTGTGAATTTCGTCAATTATTACGCTGAGCACGGCGTCAAGCTCAAGACAGATTTTTTATATCATTGATAATTAAGCCCACCTGCAAAATGTATTGCAAATAGTGAAGCAGCACCGTTCCAACAGCCGACTATTTTGTGCTACAAGCGCAAGCTGAATAAATAGTAAGACAAAGACTCAAAGATATCTAATACTGCTTTTGGCTACTTCTCCAAGCCTGTTATCAAACTCGCGTCGGATATTGGAGCAGACGCGACGAGAGGGCTGCACCTAAAGGAAAATCTCCAGTTAGTTTGTTATGCAAGCATGATCGGTGCAACATTTCCTGCATCGCTATTTGATATGTCTTGCTCATTATATATATTCTGAACTTTCTGTATCGTGTTCTTTAACAATTATATCCTGCAGTTTCTAAACGCCCTCAATATGCAGAGAAGCCATCAAAACACGCATTTTTAAAATTTCCAACGCTTGGTTGCACCTCTAAATATTCATGAATTCAAACAAAACTTTATCAAAATAATAAGTAAGTGCAGTCAAACGAAACGCGGGCCCAAACAGTTCGATATTTTTATTTGGAATTTTTGCATTGAATTTTGATGCACCCTGGTATACGTACTCACATATACCATTTAGTATATGGTACATATACAAAATACCGGTACTGGAAACCAGTGACACTGAGGCTGTGAAGGAATAGGAAAGTTCAATACAAAATTCACGAACAGTTTCAATCAAAATGGAAACGAGTCTGCATGAGACCAAGTTCTTTAAAGTCATAATAAGAAACAAAATACTTTCGCATGTCACCAGTAGCCCATAAAGCTATTCTCCACAAAATAAAACGTCAAAAGCGAGATGTTTCGTCAATCAGGTTCTTTGGACTTTATATAAAGTTATCCACCCAACCCATTTGAAAACCAAAAGACACAAATTACACAAGCGGCAAATTACAAAAGAGGAAAGTTGGCATCGTTTTCCTGCTAACCTCTCAGCTTTAGCAGCAATAATTTCTGGGCGTTATCGGAGAGATCGGAGCCTACACAAGACGGCGCGCGCATCCTCACCTGCGTCGGCGGTCAGCCCCGCTCCTGGGCTAGCGTCGAACCTCTTCAGTTCGCAGACGATGGGGCGGCGCAGGGTCGCCGACTGGCACACTAAACTCAGCAGGTCCGTCAGCCGCACACTCTGCAGCACGGCAGCCGCATCTATCTCAGGGCTCGGTAACCGCGCATACACGTATCTATCTCAGGGCTCGGTAACCGCGCATACACGTATCTATCTCAGGGCTCGGTAACCGCGCATACACGTATCTATCTCAGGGCTCGGTAACTGCACATGGGCACGATAAACGCACATACACCCATCGGTATCAAAACACAGTATCCGCGCATACACTTATTTATATCAGAGCACGGGAGCCGCAGGTCCACTTATCTATATCAGAGCACGGTAACCGCACATACGCTTATCTATATCAGACACCATCCTCAGTCCACAGTGCATTGGTTTTCCAACTTGAAATGTCTGTGAATAAAGAAATGTTTCAAAGTCAAAGTGAAAACGTCTATGCCTAGGTAGCAGCCGAAATTGATTACGAGGTCGCCAGTACCATGTGTCGCTGCTGGAGGTGGAAGATCTCCCCGCAGCGCTTGGCCTGCGAGCTGAGCGCAGTCCACTGGGTGTCAGTGGCCGCCAGTAGCTGTCGCACAGAGTCCCCCACCAGCCGCACCAGCACCGCCGCCGTACCGTCATCCAGCACCACACTGAGGGACAGTCCGTACCGTCATCCAGCACCACACTGAGGGACAGTCCGTACGTCTAGTCATCCAGCACCACACTGAGGGACAGTCCGTACCTTCATCCAGCACCACAGTGAGGGAGGGGCCGTGATATCATCCAACGGCCGAAAGTAACAAAATATAAACCCATGGCTTATTCATTTTTAAGAAATAGATGGTTTTGTCTTCAGTATATTAAATTGAATGTGGCACCTTGGTGCCATTCCAGACTGGCGGGTTTTTTTGAAAATATGTATTGAAAATAATAGACTTGGCCTAATTTCTGTTGAACAAAATATGGGTGGTAAGCCTACAGTTTCATTTGCTTTGATTTTCTGCTGTTACATATAAAAGTATCCAAATCAGCGTCAAGTCAACTCGGCGTGCGGGCTGGTAATGCTTCGTGCCGCGATAAACCTGTGCATTTAGGTCATCAATGAATGCGAATACAAAGCATCGTTTTTCGTCTTTGAAGAGGTTGTTTCGGGGTCCCAAAACAACACTTGCCAGTTTCTGATATTTTTCACGATATATCAAAATATACTTCACGGCTGAAAATAGCATATAAAGCAACTTATACGCCTATATAATCGTCAGTGCAAAATTCATATTCGGAATGTAGGTTTTAAAGAGGTCAAAGCAATAAACAATCGTCCCTGCAGCACGTGCAGAGGCGCTTGAGCAGGCCGTCACTTTACCAAGGGCACCTCATACCGCATGACCACCGGGGGCGGAGGGGATCGATAGGGGAAAATTTTTACCCATTTTCTGCGCAAACGCAACGTTCTGGGACAAATAAAATATTGATCAAGTGGCTTCTCGGCATGCTCGATCACAGGACTATACCATTTCAAATCGCGTTATGAATGTGTCACATTCCCTTTAACCCTCGCCCCACCGGGGGCCATCGATGCCCCCCCAAGGTTTTTCCGGGATAGCAGAAAAACGAAGAGGCGCAGCACCGCGGTTGAGGACTCTACCTCTCACTGCATCATTTGCCCACTATCCCTGAAATTTTTTACCCCGGATCACCCAAGGTCAGGTCACCAGACGAGGTCAAACAAGGTCACCTCACTTCAACTTAAGAGCTCTGTAAGAGCTACATTTCGAAGTCGATCGATTTGAAACTTTCTATACTTTATGGCCCCTCCAGGGTCTACAAGGTGTATATCCGGGATTTTTCGATTTCGTGCCCTGAGGTCAGGTCACGGGGTGACCTCTCCCGTTGAAAAAGCATGGGGAAAAGCTGTCTTATGATCTAAAAATCACAAAAGCGATTTAAAATGCTCAGCTTGATCAGAAAAGCGTTCTTGGACACCCTTTCACGGATTCCAGGGGCCATATTTGCCCTTTGACCTCTCCAAGGTCATCCAAGGTCACCAGGGGTCAAAAACAGTATTTTGACAATAACTTTTGACCTAATTAGGCTAGAGCGCTGAAACAAACACCATCGTGTTTGTCTCGTCACTGGCTTTCATGTGATATACAGCAAGGTCACTTTCTGACCTTTCGTGACCTCAGGTCATCTTAGGTCACGAGGTGACCTCTGGAGGTCAAACCACTGGCGGGAGGTCTTTACGGTTCACATAGCGGAAAAAGGACTGACAATTTCCCATCAAATGTACTTTACCAGACCTCAATAGCTCTAATGGCATAAGTTATGCCCAGTTTGCTTAAGCATTACATATTTGAGTGAAAATAGCCGATCTTGGCCTAATTTGACCTCAGGAGGTCAAACCATTGACCTGAGCACTAAAACATGTGAAGTAATTTCTTACTGAATTCACGCGAGCTTTCTATTACACTTTGCAGATTTGCGCTAACGCCCAAATTTTCGGAGTTAGAGGGGGGCCATCGGTGCCCCCCGGTGGGGCGAAGGTGGCGCTGGACATCCGGTGGGGAGCGGGTTAATGCAAATATTCGGAAAGAGCCCACAGCAAGTTGAAAACGACCGACTGCTCGGACTGACGCCTACCTTTAACTACCTAACCAAGGACTAGGTAATTTCACACCTAACCATAGACGCTATACAACTAACGCAGCAAGATGAAGACAAAGGAATAATTGACCACACGAAACAACTGACCTCACTGAATAAAGTGTCAGTCACTCTTCGTTTCCCGACAAACCCCCGAGATGCACCCACCAACCTGGCGCGGGCGGTGACATAAGCAGGGCGGTCACCCTGGCAACCGACGAAGCTGCAGACTCCGGCGGCCGTCCTGTGGCAGCAGAGGGGGCAGATGGCCTCCAGCGACACCTTGCGGACGTCAGCCACGCAGCAGACCGTCAGCCAGCGACCGCCGCGGCTGGAGAGCGGCGCACAGAGCGGTCGCAGAGGCAGGTGAAGACGGGGCCTGTCGAGGACCGCACCGTCAGGCCGCAAATATACACACTCATACAGGGGTCGCAGAGGCAGGTGAAGACGGGGCCTGTCGGGGACCGCACCGTCAGGCCGGCAGAGCGGTTCCGTAGATACTGACACAGGATGACTCGTTTAGTTTGATACAAAAAAACAAGACCACCAGATGTGGGGCCATTACACACGAGTAGCACCAACAGCTCAGGTGTCATAAAGTAAAATGTGCCTGAATAAAATATATGTATAATACATGCGCCCACCTCTTGACAGCGGCGCCGGGGGCGGTGGCCCGAGATCAGTAACCTCCAGCTCGGTGACCTCAGTGGTGACCAGGTAAGTGGGTGTGTCTTTTCCAGCCCACTGTACGCTCCTCGCCGTCAGCCGTGCGCCGGGCAACAGAGCCAGCAGGGACGCCCACAGCGCCGGCTGGCTGATGTACAGCGCCACCTCCTCCGCAGCGGCGCCGGCGTCATCGTAGTCGCCCAGACGCACCACCAGCCGACGGTTGGCTGCCGGCCAGTCAGAGACGAGAGATCAGTCAGACGGGGGGGGCCAGGGGTTAGGAAGGACAGGCGAGTAGGGCAGCGAGGAGAACACAGACAGGAACAGGGACACATAAGAAAACGAGAATAAGGAGAAAAAAGTAGGGTGGAAACAAGAATAAGACGGGAGGCAAGAGAGGGAAGGGGGCGGAAATAGTCAGAGGCGGGGTGGGCCATGCGGGAGATCAGTCACAGGCAGGGGTAAGGGCAGGAGATATCAGTAAAAAACAGGGGTGGGACAAGGTTAATGACTGCGTCATCTAAGGCAAAAACGACAACTGTCACTCCCAGTTCGCTCCACCAACCTTGGGGCTTTCGTTGCAGTCCATAAGGGTGTGCGAAGATCCAGTCCCGGAAAAAAGGTACCTCGTGTTTGAAGCATGTTCCACAACAATGCGAAGGAGAAGGTTGAGGGGAATTACTGGAGATTGCTGGGAAAACGGCAGTGGAGGACATAATTTGGGTCGGTTAGTGTGAGAGCAATTTCATATCCATAGAGCGTGTTGGCGCTATGCTATGTTCCTACGTACCATCGTATACGTGCATGTTTCACCAATATGGGTGGAAATCATACTATTCGGTTGATGCCCAACTGATGAGAGTAACCGTGTATTCAGTTTCTTTCATTCCTGTCGCGTACACTGTAAACTAAGTTGAAGAGGTCCTAGTAGCGGATCCATAGTACCAAAAAGTCCGATGTTTCCCCTTGTGAAATAACTTGCTTATACCCCTTGTGCTTACCAATGCCTCGTACAACTCGGAGATGCCCAAACTCTAGTTATATTACGAGGATGTGAAAGAAAATGTGGTCCTCGTTGCGGAACCGTCATACCGAACAGTCCTACGCTCCCCCGGGTGAAATAACTTGCTTAAACTTCTTCCGCTTACCAATACCTCGTAATGTAATGGGACACGCAAACTCCGGTATTAACATCATCTTATCGAAGCCTCGTAATATTAATTGCTGTTTTTAATTCTAGCAGGATAACGATGCCAGACGTCCTACGAGTTTTCCTCAGTATCATGGTTTTAAGACGTCATACGGTAATGGCTCACAGATCTGCCTCGCGATGCTACGAGGATGGGCTATACCATTATGAGGAACGCGCACTGTTCCCACAAATGCTTGTCCGATTCACAGCGTACGAGCCATGCGTATTGTTCCTTCTTTCGCATAGTACATGAGATGCAAGCATAATATGCAGTGCTATACTATACAAATATATTATATGATGCAATATGTAAATATATATTATTTAACATATGATATAGCGATATCATCATAAGGTAAGCAACGGATGCACCTCGTTTTTACTTCTTCAGCTTCAGGGGTTTTTTATTACTAAGTCTCATCACTTAAGCTGGAAGTTTGCCATCAGGGTATATCTTGGAGTAAAGTTGGGTTCCGAAATACTCTCACCGCTGGAACTTAAACGTCAAGGCGCATTATCACGGTTATTGAAAAACTTAACTAAGAAATACAGCGCAGAACCTACTTAAAATGATGGAATCTAGACAATAGTAAAATTGTAGATACAATATATATATATATATATATATATATATATATATAACTTTAAAAATATGTCTCAGCACGAAGCATCTCACCTATAATTTATTTTTCAAATTGAAATTCATGAAACCACAACGTCTATAATAATTTCAAATCCTTAAATCTTTGACCCATATGAAATGAACACATTCTAGGCCCAAGCTCTATTTTGATAGCCGAATTACAAGCACGGAGCTGTACAACCACCAGCGAGATATCCTTACGCACACAGACAACAGCATAGAACGAAACCACTCACGGTAAAAATAACTGGTAGATTTTAACGAGGTATCAACAGCGGAGTTCGTAAGGTGTCGCAAGCCCTCCCGGTGGTTTGGGGAGTGGAATTTCAGTTCACTGAACCACAAAGTCCCGAATTTTCGCTCTCCCACTGAGCCACAAGCGATCATGGTGGAAATAGTGACAGAGCGACGCCCCACCGGGCGAGCAGGCAGAGGCGTGCCGACTTACAGAGGGTGTGAGGCTGCGGGCCGCGGTACTTGACCTCGCGGTCTCTGATGTGGTAGCTGTCCAGTACGACTCCCTGACCGAGACCAGCTGTCCGCCCGTCGCAGGTTCCCGGCCCAGCTCACTCACACTGTGGCAAACCACCCAGACACCGCCCACTCACGCCTGTTACAACACACCAGGCTGTGAACGCAGCGTCACGGCAATCAACACCCTTCAACATCACCGCAGCACTCCGGGGTGGAGCGAAACATCCCAACAGCCCATGATTCAATTATAAATACTCCTTCCACACACAGCACAAATGTTAGCATTTAACTCGGTTCAGGCAACACGACTTCAGTGTAGTTCTATGCTCGGCAGTGAGCCAGTGAGAGCGGCAGGAGCAGGGTTACCTGAACACGTCGGCACGGTCCAGGTCAGCTACCCGGTTGGAGTCGGCGTCTCCGGAGCAGGCGCGGAAGGCGATGTCGTCGGGAGCGCGCAGAACAGCGCAGTCGGGAAACAGGCGGCTCACTGGGTCCGACGGGCTGCACCGCGCATCACTGCAACAGCAGGGGACGCCGGGTAGTGGCTGAGGACAGGTGCTGAGGATAGACTCGGGGTGGCGGCTGAAGAAGGATATCGCCTGGGATAGTGGGTGGTGGCAGGTTCCAGGGCACGCCGGGAATCGTGACGGCCCCTCGCGTGGCTGCGTTTACTTCAGGCGCGCTAAAGTCATGGTATGCTCACTTGGCTACGAAAACGTGTAAGCTTATAACAAGATATTTTCTGTCAAACACTTGGCAAGCTACAACCATCAAAATGATAAGTCTGTAAACCAGTCAATTTGATTGCGATTGATTTCAGCAGCTATCTTTTGAGTCAATATAGGCTGGCAGCTCAGGCGTCTGGGGCCTCACCAACACTACAGTCCAGTTCAGCAGTGTATATCTCCACGCCAGCGTCCCACCTGCGGATGGTCCAGGTTCGGTCGGCCGAGTCCAGGACGTAGCAGACTCCCCTGCGGAGGGGACCACACAGCGGCACACCGCCGCCGTTCACCACCACCACCACCGGCCGCGCGCTGGCCCCCTGGCGGAGCCGGCCCTGCAGGTAGCACCGGAACGGTCCTGGCACCTCGCGGCAGCGCGGCGTACTCCGGAGCAGCAGCAGCAGCTGCGGCAGCCCCTCACCTGCCACCGCCATCTCCGGCAGCTGCGACGTCTTAACTCTCAGTACAGCATCAGACCAGAGGGCTCTCAGGTACACCTGCGGCGGCGAGCTGCAAAACCGCTCCCAGGCCAGCTCGCACTTCTGGAGACAGAGTACCGTGCCAGCGGCTGGAGTCTCGGCCGACGGCATCCGCAGCAGCAGCAGCGGCACGGACGCGTGTCCGGACCGCAGCACCAGTCGTGCTCCGACGTCATACTCCGCCAGGCCGACCACCAGCTGACTGCAGTCCACCGCGCCGCGCTGCCAGCCGTCGGTGTTGGGTATGGACGGCGCCGCCGCTGCTGACGACCTCGCACCCTTCAGCACGGTCTCCAGGTCCGCCACGTGAAACGGAGGTGTGAACTGGGACGGATGGATGTGCCGTGTCAGTACACCGTCGCTTCGTACATTTTAACATCTCAGACCCAATGCCGCTGATGTAATTTCAATGGTGCATCAACGCACAACTTTCAAAGAAGGCAGACTTCACAAAATACCGTGCCACATGATGTACATTAGCGGGATTAAGACAGACAGACAAAAAATCACCTTGGCGCATGTGGGGTGTGTGTAAAGAGAAGCAGAAGGCTGACCTGGCCGACACCAGTGCAGCAGTGGGGGGAGCTGGTGAACTCGGTGGTCAGACGCCGTCTCGGGGCCGGCAGGTTCGACTCCCGCAGCAGCAGGTGCAGAAGGCTCCGCCGCCCCTCCAGTGGCAGCCTGGGGAGCCAAGAGGCCTGAAGCGGTCCGTACAGCGGGCTCCCGCAGTATAATAAGGACGCGCTGCAAGATCCAGTTATGTATTGCACAATCATGGGAATCGCCGCAATTGGTGGATGTGTCCAGCAACAACTTCAGCTGCAGCACAGCGGACCATGTTTTGATCGTAACGTGCAAAGACTTCCAATAATTTCATAAATATATGTGTCCAAACGCAAGATGCTTAAATACACCACCAGTCAGAAGAGTTCTAGTCTGAGTCCCACCATTGAGCCGTGTCAGGTTGACCATAGCCCGGCGTGGTCAGCATAACTTACGCCAGCCCGATGGCAGACTTGATGCGGTCCATGGCAGCTTTGAACCAGTCGATGGCGGCAGTGGGCAGGATGAACTTGTGGAAGGTGTGGAGTGCAGTGTTGCCAGAGGGGACCACTTCGGCCGCCTTCCTGGGGACGAGTACGTGACCTTGGAACGGTCACCGGTCCAAATACATTGTTCATGCGTGATAGACCTGTTCACAAAACTATTAGCAGGTAACTATCCGGCCCAGACCCGAGCTCACCTCGTAGCGTATTTTCCCTGATAGCTGCTGTAACAGGCTAAACGGAAACCAGCCAATTTCAAAATCGAATGGGACAATGGCTGGCTTCTGTGGTCCCAAAATCCTCTCGCTGGGAATAAGCTTGATTGGTAAGTAGCACGCGTAGCAGTGCAGTGATATTAGTAAGATAATATATGGCCCAAGTAAAACCTAGCTACATAAATATGCTGTTCAAGCATCTTTCTCAAGCTGTGATGACTCGACTGAGCCTCATAAGCTGAGCCTTAATGGCTCAAGTGTAAATATGACTCAAGTGAAAAAAGAACCAAGGTAAAGACTCTTCCCCAGTCACCAGGTGACAGGAGGCACTTAAGCGTACTGGACTACATGGGCGGGGTATAAATAAAATGTATGATCAAAGCATTCCATCGGGACAAAGAACAGACATAATTTTGTAGAGATGCTTTATTCACTGTTATGGGCGCCACATGACCTATATTGTCTGAGCACCCCAAAGCCCTAGATATGATGATGATGACCATCGGGATTTTGCTCCACACAAGCCTTTCGTGCGGCATCACCATCACCAAGCAGCAACGCTATCGAAACCATCGCACGACACCAGCCCACCTGTTCAGAAGCTGGACGCGCGACCTTCCGCAGGCGGTGAGAACTCTGCTGGACGAGTCCCAGTGAGCCTGGTGGACGATGACGTCATCACCGGCTTCCAGCTGAGGGCAGCTGGTGACGCTGACGATGGCTGTCAGCTGCAGCTGGATGTCGCCGTCCAGCTGGAACAGCTGCAGACAGCTGTCGGCAGCTGTCACCGAGCCCTGATGACACGGACGGGTAAGGTTACAGCGAGCACTGCCCAGCCTGAGCCGCCCCCGCCGGTCAGACAGCACCGTTCTCCTCTCTTTCCGCGCCTGTTACATCATACAGGCGAACACACGTACAGCGCACGTAACAAAACGAACAGACTGGGTACCGCTGACATCTGACGATTTCCAATCTACCGATGGCTTTAAATCGACCAGCTGCCGGAGTTTTTCATACTTTGAAATTTTATAAAAGCTTCTCCTCCATGGCGTTCAAATCTTCGACTCACCACACAGAGCATATTCATTGGTAGCAGCTACGTTAGAAGTAAACACGTCATCTAATTTTAAGACGGCACATTCGATATCACTTTAAATTTAGTCCATGTGTCAAAAGCACCAATGCATCAAAATCTCAATATTTTTGTAGGAAGGGAAAAGTCAATGCTGCTGCCATTCTTACCCTGAAAGTGATTAAGCCGTTGGAACTTGAGCTTTTCCGCGATGCAGCTTCAAAGTCCGTGTCTTGTATCACATCGGAATCCTTCATTGACATATACACTTTGTCTATATCTTCACCCTGTGCATAAAATCACACCGTGTGCAAGACCATAAAAGGTATTTCTGACACCTGATGACGGTCGGAGATGATACCGACTGAAACGTTGTGTTGTAATAACGCTGATGACGAGATCGATAGTCCAATAATAATACAACGATGAACAGACAAAAACTCGCCCAGACCATCCCAAAAAATAATACCTGATGTCCTGTTGGAATTCAAATAAACACCCTTAGAACGGTGCGAACCACGTCCTACCTATGGGCCAGGCGGACCCGATGATCCCCGGCAGACAAGCGTTCTGACCTGGCGCAGCGCCGTTTTGCCCAGTCGGGTGAACCGGTACACAGTACCGAGGCAGAGCCCCTCCAGCCAGCGCGGAGGCGCCGGCAGCGTGCTGACGAACACGTGGACCGCACCGGCGGCAGTGTCCACCTCCAGCACCACCACCTCCCTCCTGGAGAGACTGGGGACGGGCACGTGTCAGTGATGGGCCACAGCGCGGTGTAGTGCTATTGCAACATCGGTGCACCGCAGCTTTGCAAAGCAGTGCTGTTTGAAAACGAATGAGGTGAGAAGTATGCAGAGAAAACTCCAAGCTCTTTTTTGCTACCTCCAAAGATCGTCGGGGTCTACCACAATCCTCCGCCTCCTGGTCTGAACAAGGTGAAGGTCATTACCAAATATACATGTGATAAGCATAGTTGTTTATACTGAGCAATGATTGACTCTTGGTTGGCTTCGGTACATGGCCTTGAAGCTATAGCTCGACTACGTCCAGAGTATCGTCATATTTGGTACGAATGTACCTGTCCATACAATATTTCGAAACCTATACCAAAAAAGCATAACATTTTTGTGCTTCAAAAACTGTAACACATTGTTAAAAATTTCTAGTCTTTTGTGAGTTTAACAACGCATAATTTTACATGTTTTGATTAATTTTGACCAGTAACCTGTCTACAAAAGTAACCCTGTGTGGTACCCTGCCGAAAATTGTTGAGGCTATAATTCAGTAAGTTCAGTTAGTCAGATTGAGCTGGAAACTTGACAGCTGAGTACACATCAAAACAAAATTTGGGGATAAGAAAGCTTATGCACAAGTCGATATCTCGTGGAATGTCCCAGCAGCTACCAATTTGAAAACCCTACGCTGAAATTTTTCACGCAGATGAGTAAAGTTTAAGTCTATCGTAGCAAATATGTCAGTTTCTAAAAAGCCAAATCGGAGATAGCCTCGATTATCACTAACAATTATTACAGTTGCTGAATGAAAGAATCGTGCACAAGATAATGACACCGCACAAGTGAAATTACGGGTCTTGAAATTGCTCTCACACATTGCAAAATGATTACCTTGCCAGAACAAGAGTAAGACCAAGTAAATTAATTTCGTATCGTCTTCCTTTTCCACCATTTCCTAGATAGTGCCAACGTTCATGGATGATAGGTCCCAATGGCATCCATCACTATGATGTAGCTTTGTAAGAAATGCATTATTTTGAACATCGTGTCGCCGTACTCGATGGAACCATGTCCTGGTCTATTTTTTTAAAGAGCCAGCCTTCGGTCAAGTAAGGTCAAGTCAATGGAACCAGTCTTAAAAAGCAGGGTTAATGATCGAAAATGAGACAATTCATGAAAGAAGTACGAGAGTTCTTTGCTTGGATGATTATTTTATAGAAGAGAGAAAGAGATGACTGGTAGCTAAAATTAGAGTTAATAATTATTCCGTGAGGAAATAAACACTCAAACAGTCAAGAAATGACGGAACGACTCATCTCGGATTCATGCCAAATAAAGAGGCCACCAAATATAGCAAACGCCCCTAATCTAGCGGTACTTCGACATTAGTGAACTGACGCCGGGTCAAGTATGGCTGGCCTGGCGCTCTGAGCGTATCAGCTTATCAAAGAAAAGAACAAAGTTCTTCAGAATTAAACCAAAGGATGCTGATCATAATCCACCACTATCGTATCAAAGGAGTCAAAGAGAACCTGACCCCCGAATTGCTTTAAGTGTTCGTTTATTAGTCCTCCAAAAAGGTCCAAAAACACAGATTTGGCAAAAAAATATAAGATCACCCCTCTTAGCCATCAGTGCGTGATCGGGCACGCAGTCCACACTCCACCCACCCTCCTCCCCTACAGTGGAACCGCCCAACTCTGGCGACTGACTCCCGCACGTGAAAGGGAGCGCAGTCCATACTCCACCCACCCTACTCTCCTACAGCAGAACTGCCCGACTCTAGAGACTGACTCCCGCAGTCCATACTCCACCCACCCTCCTCTGCTAGAGCGGAACCGCCCGACTCCGACGACTGACTCCTGCAGTCCATACTCCACCCACCCTCCTCTGCTAGAGCGGAACCGCCCGACTCCGACGACTGACTCCCGCAGTCCATACTCCACCACCCTCCTCTGCTAGAGCGGAACCACCCGACTCCGACGACTGACTCCTGCAGATGCCTGGTGCACGCCATCTTCACCTCCTGTTTTGCTCTTTATTAAGCGGAAACAAATCCCTATTAACCCACTACGGAGAGGTGCAGCTCAACGGATCTCAACGGTCAACGGATCTTCCAACTGTGCAACTGCGCACTACCTTAACCCATTGGCAGGGGTAATATTGCCCCTTCAGGTTTTACGAGAATATCGAAACGGCTCGATAGAACTTGAAACTCCTGACTATTCCTAAAACAGTACAGGCAGGTTTTCTGAAATTTCAAGATTATATATTTACCAGGGCGGAGCAGACGGGTTTTGGGGAGGTTCTATCCACAAACCAAGTATTATTGTATGCGATGGGCTTTGTAAAGGGAAGCTGTCTCTGTTGATCCTGATACCAGTTATATGGTTTTATAATATCATTTTATGGAGATGATAGTGCATTCACAATTGTCACTATTTGTATTCATCAGGGGCGGTTACAGCAGTTCAAAATGGGGGAATGTTATCAAGAAGGACTAAACGTAAGTAAGTGAGAAGACTGCTTGCAGCCGGCCAGGGAATACAATTGGGTATATGAAAATTCAAAATAGTTATAACCCAATTCAGATTACCAGAGGCGTGTCCAGTCACTACACATTTTCAAAAGTATATTCCCAGCCAGTATCACCGGCGACTCAATATCGTGATATTGAAAATGTGTTTCCAATCACCCCCACCCCCACACGAGAGTCCTTGATCCGCCTATGTCACCCCGTCCAGAGCTGCCATGGAGGTAAAATTATCAGAAATAAATTTCAACTAGTCGAGGGACTAATATACCATGCATACCACTCACATATTGTTGGTATGTATTTTACCCCACTGTTTTACCTTACTGCATCCGCCCCGATGAGTTTTCACTTTGTTTTCCATTTATTTGTGTGTCAAAGATGCCAAGCAGTATATGACGGCTTCTAATCCGAGTAACAAAACTTTTAGGTGTATATATTCCCCTCATAGTCCTGGTCCTGGAACTGCCATTGAATTTCGAATTTTGCGTAACTCGAGTATATGAAAATTTTGGGTCAATTATTTGTAAATCTGAACTAGTTTTGTGAAAATCGTACAACAGAGACAAGGGTTATGGAAAATATAGAAAATACACAAAAATTTTATATTTTGCACGACCTTCTTAAAAACAAAATTTTGAAATTTTCTTTTTCAAAATAAAGTTTAGCGTCAGGGGAATCTATAGCACTTTGAATTTTCAAAATCGGCCGGTTAGATTACGAGATCTTAGGGGGCCGATATTGCCCCTCTTGCCGGAAATAGGGTAGCCGAGCCTGACGGAAATAGGGTTAAAAACTGGCCTGATTTCTATACATATGTTGTTCCAGTAACTTCTATATTTTCACATTAACCTCCACAGACATTATCGCTATTGTGCTACCCAGAAGCTATCCAAGGAGGCAAGCTAGAAGGACAGCATATTTTACATATAATGGGGAAATATTCTTGAGGCGAACACATCCAATATACATTCCGAATCGGACAATTGCTTAGAGACCGCTTCTTTTGGATAGTTACTGTCAAGTTTGGCAGACAAGATAATAAAAGAAAAACACAATATCTTTCTGATGTGGATTGATTACACCTATACACATATTTTGACAGGAAAACATCATACATGACGCATACATACCTGGATAATACAAACATGCACTACATCATCTCTGATTATCTTAATATCCATCGTCTCTCTTCACCATCTATGAATATACAATATGTCCAACAAAAACATTAATTGTAGAGCAAAATTTACAGTCGTAGACAACCTACTTACCGCATTCCATGGCTGATAGCATTCAGACAGCCGCATATGTCCATGACGGCGACACAAACACCAGATACATGAATATACCTGCAAAGCAGAAATTTTGATAGCATGCTGAGTTCTCTGTGATGAGGCCAGAGCCTGAACAGTAATGAAGGCACCTTTCAGTTGTCTGCACTGCACAGAGCATCAGAAGGCATTTATGGAAATAAGGTTGGATCACACAACAAACTACGAAAGAGATATGGTACACAAAGTAGCATCCTAGTTTCTGAATAAATTTCAACTTTGAGTGATGAAGCTAGAACAGGAGCCAGGTGATCGAAGCGCTACCAACATTAGAAGAGTGCCAAAACAAGGAACAGATTTAGGGCGGGAAGAGCAGCCTGATTGAGAACAGGGAATCATAGCAAAGGAAAAGATGAAGTGAAAAGAAGTGGAGTAAGAAGCATTCTGGTTGACAAACAACCCTAAATTTTCTACTCGACCTAACTCTGACTCAACTTAACATATTCAGAATATGAGTCAACTCTGTGGCTCTGTCAAAATTGAGGTGAGATGACTCGCCTTTTGATTTTCAGGAACAAAATTGAGTCAACTCTGAATTTTGAATTTTAGCATGATCTTTTGTGCTGGTCCTAGCACTGTGTCCACTGGACACACAGCCAGTGTGGGCTGTGAGCATGGGTTCCGTTATCTATCCCTCATACATGCACAGATATGGAGTTCCTTGAGGAGTTGTTCATGAAGCCAGTCAGAGTTTGGTTGTATTTTCGGAGCTTTCAAACATCATACGACTATCTTTGTCAACGAATAATTGCTCAGCCAGCGCATAAGTCAACACTACACAAGTTTGAAAAATATCAGATTACACTCGAGCTAAAAAGTAAAATCCTCCTGACACTAAACTAGTAAAATTACACATTGTGACATAACATTGGTGGGGTGCCTATTGTAATATGTTTTTCTGTCATACGTCGTTTTCGTAAACAACTTACTTGTCGGTCTTTGACATGGGTGTATGATGATCTATGCTTTTGCATACCTATGACCTTTCCATGTGTGTATTGTATTCAAACATGTTTGCCTCTATGGCCCTTCATTCCCTTAATCAAATTGCTGAACTTGTATTTCCATGATTCTTGATTGTGAAAAAATAAGTAGGATTATCGGATTTGAATTTTTAGCACAAGTAATCCGATGTTTTCAAACTTGTGTAGTGTTGACTTATGCGCTGGCAGAGCAATCATTCAGTGACGAAGATAGTCGTATGACGGTCGAAAGCTCCGAAAATACAACTGAACTCCGACTGGCATCTTGAACAACTCATCAACTAACTCAATTTGTCCCAGTCAAACACGATTTACCGAATCATATACACAGATATGCAAGATGGCATATTTAAGATATATCAGATGGAATTTAGTGTTATTAGGCGTACTTCTAGTAAAAAATAATGAAACCACTCACAATTTCTCTGAAAAATGTACAATAAGCTCAATATTTGGTTTTTAAAAATACTCCTCTAGAATAAATAAATATCAGCCTGTGGATGATGTCACGATCTGGCAACCACTACCATACTTGAAACGCTTCAAGGGCTTCGATTGGCTGATGCTCATTGTGACATCAGCATATGTCGTCACACCAGTAGCTCACAACAATGGCCACCGGCGACAGGGGCTGAGGGGGCTGGTGTCAGGTAGGTTTTAGCTTTTTTCTATGGAAATATCGAGTTCCAAGACAAATGAAATATGGAGTACCAAGTTTTCCAACCTGCTTTACAACTTGGCTAACTCAGTTAAAATCCAATCACGTTGTGAAGGTGCCACATTCCCTTTAAGGGCGCAGGAACAGGAAGCCCAAGGGTCGAGTTGAACACATGAGCTGTAGAGGTGGGACTTTTTGGAAAAAGCTGGTCCCGGTCCCGGTCCCGGCCAACATTTCTTGGTCCCAGCCTAGTCCCAGCGAGAAAGATGTGGTCCTGGCCTGGTCCCAGCAGCCTTTTTCCCACTTATTGGCTTTTAAACATATTACTTCTTGTGGATTAAGAGCCAAACATATTAAGCAAATTTATATCATCATTACATAAACAAATCAACATAAAGTATGAACTATAGCTTCAGGAAATCCTTACCTATTATCATGAAAAATGGCCACAATGATCTTACAATGCTCTCTGAGGAAACGTTTGCATGTTAAACCCTTAAAAGGTACCAATAATACATCAATCCAAATTCAAACTGTATCACACCTCCCTTCAGTCCATCCAAAACATTCAATCAATAAGCTTACCTAAGTTTTATCAGGGAAGGTCAGGACACAAATACCTTTAAGAGCCTTAAGATCAAATCACCAAAGCACAGAAGCAATTTGACATATCACTTTTGCAGTTGCCATGTGACTACAGGACTGTCTTTGGCTGTTTATGAAGAATTATGCGAGTTGATACACTGGATGAAGGAACTGACAATTAATGTTTTACATACCTATGTAGTTCTCCAAAAACAATTAGGTAAGCACCCTCCTTCCTTCCTTCTTTCCGTCCTTCCCAACAACCAATCAACACACACACAAACTAATGTCCATGTATGGATTCCAAATATGGAGGCCAAGCATAGGTCTGTTACAAGCAAAGCTAGTAGCAAAAAACGTTGTCCTTGATTCGTGTCGAAACAGGTTACAATTATTATTACAAATCAAATTTTAAAATTATTATTACAAATAACAATATTTGCTTGTACTAGACAAAAAATTTACAGCAGCTGCAGACGGCGCACTAAAGACAAATAGTACATTTGGCCTCGGTCATCGAAAGTGTTGGCACCTGGCGGATTTTTTTGGAAACGCCAGTAGAGAGACTGACGTCTGGCGCGGCTGCTTCATATCCGGCGCATTTGTAAATAAACTCCTTGGCTCCTACACGGTTCCTATGGTAACGGATTTTCAGTCGTGGTAAACTCGTGAAAGAGCGTGGTTATACGTGACGTTGGGTGGACGTGAATATTGAAGACTGGCGTTATTTTCTTGTTTGTTATAATCTTGGAAAGTTCAAAGAAAATGGAGAAGAGACGGATAACCATTAGATCCAATCAGAAATGCTGCGTTCCTCAGTGTGTATCCTTCCGAAGGAAGTGTCGAAGTCTCAGCTTTCACAAGTTTCCTCAGGATAAGGTGCTGTCCAAGCAGTGGAAGTTGAAACTGAGAACTGGGAAGAAGATAGGCTCAAATGCTGCTGTCTGTTGCAGACATTTTCAGCCATCTGACTTCCATTGACATCCACCTGGTAAGCGGCTGTGAGGCCAGTGTACAAAGTATGGCATTTTCGACGAGATCTCGTCGGCGCGTGTGCCCTTGGAGACAGGACCGAGTGGTGCGAATTTTATCAACCTGGTGCGAATTTGCAAGGTTAGTGACACTTAAAATAAACAAATAATGGCTGAATGGCTATTAAGACACAGGAGGGGCCTTATAAAAAGCCCTTAATTAACTGACTAATAATTGAGATAGCATTGCATTGCAGGGGTAGGAATGGGTGCATTTTTTCCCTGGTATGTGGCATATTGGTGCGAATTTTTGGAGGATGGTGGTGCGAGAATTTTAGATGGCTGGTGCGACTCGTCTGGCCTGCTGCCATACTTTGCAGACTGGCTGTGGGGCGATCTCCAGTTCCGCTTATGCCTCCTTCCACTCCCTTTAGCCTGCTTCTAGCAGGAGTAGGCCTTTATCCTTGGGCCGTCATCAAAGGCGGATCCAGGATTGCCGATTGGGGCACCTTCCGGGGGGGCGAGGCGCCATTCTTGACCGAGAAACCCTATCGGATGGGAGCAAAACCCTATCGGTGGGAGCCGAGTTTCGCATCCTGAGGTGGAGGGGGTGGGAAGCAAAATTTCAGGGGGCGTGGCCATTTCAGGGGGCGCCGAGGGTCAATGGCGGGGGGCACATACTCCCTTTGCCCCTGGATTTGCCTATGGGGCACATGCCCACTCTGCTGTCCCCTTGGATACGCCTATGGCTGTATTCCTTTTAGCCCGGGAAACTGACATCTTGAAATAATTCGGTAGATATACGCCTTTATTCGTTTCAAGCTATCTGAAATTCCAGTTTGAATGTACGATGGAAAATGCGTTTCCAAACATAAGCGTCGCCACCGGCAAAAAGTGGGGGGTTGCAGCAAACTTTAACCTGATCCTGACTACAAACTTTGCTCCTTGGGACCAAAAACTCCTCGAATTTAGGCTCCTCACTGCCTTCTGCAGCGGCTGGTTATAAGCCACTGCCACATACCAGGCATAAAACACGTATAATTCACCGCTTACCATGCTATTCCCGGGCCCACTAACGTTGCTTACCTTTCGAGTCCCTCTTTCGCGGCCACCTTGGATGGCACACTAGCGCCACTGGTGAGCGTGACCGGGGTCATTATCACGTTTAGGAAGAGAATTGGCCCGGTCATCGAAAGTGTTGGCACCTGGCGGATTTTTTTGAAAAACGCCAGTAGAGGGACTGACGTCTGGCTTGGCTGCTTCATATTCGGCGCATTGTTGAACGCGGTATAGATTTTGAACGTTTATTTTCAGTCGTGGTGAACTCGTTGCTCTGAAAAAGTGAAGTTCATGTTGGGTGGACGTGAATATTGAAGACTGGCGTTATTTTCTTGTTTGTTATAATCTTGGGAAATTCAAAGAAAATGAAAGTCAGACGGATAACCATTGCATCCAATCAGGACTGCTGCGTTCCTCAGTGTGTATCCTTCCGAAGAAAGTGTCCAAGTCTCAGCTTTCACAAGTTTCCTCATGATAAGGTGCTGTCCAAGCAGTGGAAGTCGAATCTGATAATTGGGAAGAAGATGGGCTCAAATACTGCTGTCTGTTGCAGACATTTTCAGCCATCTGACTTCCATTCACATCCACCTGGTAAGCGGCTGTGAGGCCAGTGTGCAAAGTATGGCATTTTCGACGAGATCTCGTCCATGCGAGTTCCCTTGGAGACAGGACCGAGTGGTGCGAATTTTATCAACCTGGTGCGAATTTGCAAGGTTAGTGACACTTAAAATAAACAAATAATGGCTGAATGGCTATTAAGACACAGGAGGGGCCTTATAAAAAGCCCTTAATTAACTGACTAATGATTGAGGTAGCATTGCATTGTAGGGGTAGAAATGGGTGCATTTTTCCCCTGGTATGTGGCATATTGGTGCGAATTTTTGGAGCCTGGTGGTGCGAGAACTTTAGATGGCTGGTGCGACTTGTCTGGCCTGCTGCCATACTTTGCAGACTGGCTGTGAGGCAATCTCCAGTTCCGCTTATGCCTCCTTCCACTCCCTTGAGCCTGCTTCTAGCAGGAGTAAGCCTTAATTCTTGGGCCGTCATCATAGGCGGATCCAGGATTGCCGATCAGGGGCACCTTCCCGGGGGGCGGCGCACCATTCTTAACCGGGAAACCCTATCGGTGGGAGCCGACTTTCGTATCCTGGGAGGGGGATGGTGGTGGGAAGGGAAATTTCAGGGGGCGTGGCCATTTCAGGGGGGCGCCGAGGGTCGATGGTGGTGGGCACATACCCCTTTGCCCCTGGATCTTCCTATGGGGCATGTGCCCACTTTGCCGTCCCCCTGGATCCGCCTGTGGCTGCATTCCTTTTAGCCCGGAAAACTGACATCTTGAAATAATTCGGTAGATATACACCTTTATTTGTTTTAAGCCGTCTGAAATTCCAGTTTGAATGTACGATGGAAAATGCGTTTCCAAACACAAGCGTCGCCACCGGCAAAGAAGTGGGGGGGCAGCAAACTTCAACCTGATGCTGACTACAAGCTTTGCTCCTTGGGACCAAAAACTTTTCGAATTTTCATTCTTCTCTGCCTTCCGCAGTGGCTGTTTATAAGCTGCTGCCACATACCAAACATAAAACACGTATAATTCACCGCTTACCATGCTATTCCCGGGGCCCACTGACGTTGTTTACCTTTTGGAGTCCCTCTTTCGCGGCCATCTTGGAGGGCACACTAGCGCCGCTGGTGAGCGTGACCGGGGTCAATAAAGAAAAAAATTACTGAATTATCACATAATTTTTAATACTTTTTAGCCTTAAGGCTACTAAAGATTGTGCTTCAGCTTGGTTGAATTTTTCCTCAAAGACAGTAGTGGCGCACACTTGTTTTTTATCTTTATTATTCTTCTTGTTGTCTACGACAACGAAGCGTGGTGCGGTAGTTGAATGTTGTTGAAGAAATTACCTTACCATACCTTACCTTACCTACAATTATCGGAAAATTTTGGAGGCCCTTGTGGCCTGCCGGTTCCGTTCTCTGACGAGCTCGTTCGTCCAAGGTCTTCACTTTCTCGTCCGGGCGTTCGCCCGAGTGGGGTTTCCCACGCAGTCGTGAGGTGTCAGTGACTGCGTTAGTCGGGGGTCTCATACATCAGGTGTGTCCAGTGGGAGTCCAGTCTTGCCTTAAACTGATCAATAGAGCGGGCTTCGACCACTGTTGTGGGTAAGGAGTTCCAGTCATTAACTATACAATAGCTGAATGCCGAGTGACGTGCTCTAGATGTCGCACTTGGTTTGACCAACTTCCACGCGTGGCCGCGGGTACGGGAGCCCCTATCTAAGCAGAGAAACTGGGAGGGGTCCTGGTCTATGGCCCCGTGCAGAAGTTGGAATACCTTAATCATGTCGCCACGGCGTCTCCTGTAATACAAAGACGGCATCCTGAGTCTAAGAAGCCTTTGCGAGTAGGGAAGCTCTCTGATGGAACTTATCATTCGGGTGGCACGGCGCTGGACCCTTTCGAGCGATATCTCGTCGGCACGATTGAAAGGGCCCCATGACACGCTCCCATACTCAAGCAGAGGGCGAACTAGGGCTTTGTAAAGAAAGGGCAGCGTAAACGAGTCAATGTGAGCAAATGATTTACGGATGACCGCTAGAACATGTGTGGCTTTGGAGATTGCTGATGACGCGTGTTCCCTGAACTTCAGCTCACGGTCAACAAGAACTCCTAGGTCCCGCTCCACTTGTGCTGCGTTCAGTGGAATTTCCCCCCATGGTGTACGTGTGGTAGTTGTTGTTCCTGCCAATGTGAAGGACAGCACACTTTTGGACATTAAAGCGGAGCTGCCACACTTCCGACCACTTGTGAACCCTATCGATGTCATCTTGGAGGGATTTGACAGAGTTAGGATTGTCAGCCATGTTGTAGATTTTCGTGTCGTCAGCAAAGATTTTGACGCTGGACTGGACGTGATTCGGAAGATCGTTAATATAAAGGAGGAACAGCAATGGTCCCAGAACCGATCCCTGTGGAACTCCGCTAGTTACCATGGTCCAGTCGGAGACCGAGCTGGCCACCGAAACACGTTGAAATCTGTCAGTCAGAAACGCTTTAATCCAGCCAAGTAGCTTACCCGTCACTCCATAACCCTCAATTTTGTACAATAACCGTGCGCGTGGGACCTTGTCAAAAGCTTTCTGAAAGTCCAGGTAGATAGAATCCACTGGATGGGACTGTTTGAGCAGCTGTGTCCAATCTTCCAACACTTCGAGGAGATGCGAGTCGCAAGAGCGCTTGGGTCGAAATCCATGTTGGCTATTTGACAAGAGTTGGTGCTGATGTAGGTGCTGCATTATTGCAGCCTTAACAATGGATTTGAGAACTTTGCAGGTCACAGATGTCAGGCTGACTGGACAGTAATTAGTTGGGATTTGTTTGTCGCCTTTCTTGAAAATCGGTACAACAATACCGAGTTTCCACTTGCCTGGGATCACTCCCTCATCCATAGACTTTCTGAAGAGACGAGCAAGGGGCGAAGCTAGGGAAACTGCGGCGTCATGAAGAAGACGCCGCAGTAAATTGAAGCCATTTACGTTTTATTCATGACATAACGCACAGACGTAGGTAATTTGAAATACTGTTGAGTATTTTTTAGAGAGAGAAGGCAATTGAAACAGTGGGGTTGGTAGGGACGGCCATTTCCAATCGCCAATTCCAGAATTATCTTTTCAATCAAGCTTTTGTTTTTATGCCTTCCAGTATCTATATTCAAAAAACGTTTTTTCTTCAATTCAAAGTGATTTTGACCCCAGTACCCACCATTTTTGGGTTGTATTTTGGTTGTGTCACTGAGTTGCTTTATAATTAAGTGAAGGAATGGGAATTACATCTGAAAATGTTGTTTCCAAAGAATGGAACTTAGTGCGAGGTGTGTTCTGTGCTGTGTGTGTGCAACATTATTTTTTCTCTTTCATCTAGTTGAATTTATACTTTTCTCATCTCATAAAGTTGGAATATTGCATCAAGGAGGCAATGATGTGCTGGAAAGTCACAGTTATATTTTATATCTTACCTTAGTTTTAGATGAAATGAGGAAACCATTATCATGAATTTTTATTTATCCAGACTGGCTCTGGTCCCGGCACAGTCCCGGAGTCTAGCCTTTGGTCCCGGCTTTAGTCCCGCCGGGACCAAACCTGCTCCCGGTTTGGTCCCGGCGCCGGGACCGCGGGACCAAAAAATCCCACCTCTAATGAGCTGCCTAAGAAAGGTGGCTGACCCTCAGGGCAAAAAGGCAAGGAGGGATTGAAACCATGACACGTTTATTCGGCAATTGGCCTCGGTCATCGAAAGTGTTGGCACCTGGCGGATTTTTTTTGGAAACGCCATGAGAGGACTGCCGTCTGGCGTGGCTGCTTCATATCCGGCGCATTTTTAAACAAACCCCATTGGTTTCTACACGGTTCCTATTGGCCTCGGTCATCGAAAGTGTTGGCACCTGGCGGATTTTTTTGGAAACGCCAGTAGAGAGACTGACGTCTGGCGCGGCTGCTTCATATCCGGCGCATTGTTGAACGCGATATAGATTTTGAACGTTTATTTTCAGCCGTGGTGGTGAACTCGTTGCTGTGAAAAAGTGTAGTTCATGTTGGGTGGACGTGAATATTGAAGACTTGCGTTATTTTCTTGTTTGTTATAATCATGGAAAGTTCAAAGAAAATGGAGGTGAGACGGATAACCATTACATCCAATCAGAACTGCTATGCTAAAAATGCTAAATATGCTAAGAAAAACTGCTATGCACTGCCTTCCGCAGCGGCTGGTTATAAGCCACTGCCACATACCAGGCATAAAACACGTAGGGAAAGAATTTGGGCCAGCGGAGGATACATATTTCTCAGTTCTTTCATCATTTTCACCCAGATACAATTTTACACACGATCAGGCGAAATTTATTTTCGAGACCATTGCTTACCAACTAAACCAAGCCGATTACCGTCAAACAGTTATTACCTTTCTAGAAATAAAAATTAACACGTAAGACCATTTAGTACAAAGTGGTGGGGGGCACATTTACACCGCAAGAACAATCAACTTAAGATAGCTGTTTATGTCGAGAAAACAACACATGTTCAAAAACCCAGTTACGGTAATCACCCAGGACGACCAAACCACCAAAAAAATTTGAGGAGCTCAGTTCTACATCGGCGGACATATAGTAGGCGTTACCCAGGTGGGCGCGACCACCACCCTATAATTCACCGCTTAATGCACCGCTATTCCCGGGCCAACTCAACTAACGTTGTTTACCTTTCGGAGTCCCTCTTTCGCGGCCATCTTGGATGGCACACTAGCGCCTCTGGTGAGCGTGTCCGGGGTCAATTATGTTCATTAGATCGGAACAGACACAAGTACTGGCACAGAGTGTGCAAGATTGATGATTAAAGAAGCTCATACCAGAAGCACCAGCTGGCAATCAGGATAAAAACGGTAACAACTCTTCAAATACAGGGACAGAGAGGAGGCGGTGACGTCAGACCAGTCTCCGTCCTCACACAGGAGAGAGGGTATGTTAGCAGTGCAGCACTTGACCCCCCCCCAAGACACCAGCATCCCCGCGACGGAAGCGGAGCGGCCACACAGCGAATCATGGGCGGGAGCACTAGCCGGCCACAGCAGAAAGAGAGAGAGAGAGAGAGAGAGAGAGAGAGAGAGAGAGAGAGAGAGAGAGAGAGAGAGAGAGAGAGAGAGAGAGAGAGAGAGAAAAAAAAAAAAAAAAAAAAAAAGAGAGAAGAGAGAAGAGAGAGAGAGAGAGAGCTGGGGTGAGTTGATGGTTGCGCGATTGGGGGGGATGACTTAGGATTGACGGAAGGGTGCCAAAGGCGTGCCTGTTAGTCTCCCAGGGCTGTCCAGTTAACTTATTCCGCGGTTACTCAAATGGGCGGTCAGCTTTTGATACAGTGTGAGCACTTTGTTTACACTAATATGGAAGCCACCTTGGCTGACAAGTATGAACAGGAGTAATATGCGAACATGGGCTTTACATTTTTCAATGCAGACACTACAGTTTTACCTAAGCAATGCTGGGAATGGAGTTTTAGTTTATGTACTAGTATTTGTCTAAGTAAAGTTTTTTTGCTACCTTTTTGAAGAAGGTTTTAGATTTTGGTATGTCACAAAGTATTCACTTGACTACAAAGTAACTCAGTGACACAACCAAAATACAACCAAAAAATTGTGGGTACTGGGGTCAAAACCACTTTGAATCGAAGAAAAAAACGTTTTTTGCATATAGGCCAGATTGCAGAACATGGAAGATTTCGACGAGATCTCGTTGGGGCAGCCTCGGGGCAAACCTACTGATTTGGGGCAGCTTTTGATCGAGCTTGGCCAGCTGATGGCCAGCTGGCCAGGTCGCTGAAATGAGTGCTCCGTACTAAACCTAATCAAAAATCTGTTTTATAGATTTGTTTGCCCTATAAATACGTTAATCAAGAAGATAAGGTATATTTGCGTCCCGGGCCAAGATATGACGACGATCAGCAACGCGGATGCTACGGTAGGTGTGTTTTTAAATGGCGTGAACATCAAAAATTTCCGATGAGAATCGATAAAATGCGTGTGACTAAAGTGGCGCATAGATAGAAAGTGCCAAGAAATTCGCCTTTCAAAAGTTGGATGAAAAACGTGACCTTTGGAGCCAAGCACCACCATTTTAGTGGCATATAGGATTTTATTCCCAGTCCAAAAAGTTGGTTGTAAAACGTGACTCTTGGAGCCAAGGCACCATCACTTTTGGTGCAATTTTAGGTTTTTTAAGAAGAGAACACCCGAAGGGGTCCTGACGGCGGTCGCCTCCGGCCCCTCGTGTCGGGCCAGGTGGGACCTGGGCGGCGGGGACGACTACATTCGGCCCTGCTTCCAAACAACCGCCACCTCTACCGGAGCCACCTGATGGCGGCCATCCCAGCCGATAAAGATCATATTAAAGAATGCCCAGCGTGAGCTCTTCTCCGTCAGAATGTCTTTGGTCGGGACGACCCGACAATTCAAGAGGCGCTGGGCGATCCGCCTCGGCTGGCGGCCTTCATCCGGCGGCTGGGACGCCTCTGACGAGGCGCCTCCCTTATGGCAGCTGCTGAGTGCCGGAAACATCATCATCATCATCATCATCATCAGCTTGGGGCAGAGGGGGCTCTTGGGGCAGGTTGTAGTACTTGGGGTAGCAGTCAGTCTGGATAATCACAGAGGGAAGAAGTAAAAATAAAGAAAAGAAACCACAATCATTAGTTAAACTTGCAGTGGAAAAGCTAATTTGTCTCAAAAGCATCATATTTGTCATCAAACGATATATGGTTAAAAGATACCAGATAAATGAATTGACGTAAAGTTCCTGGAAGTGAATAAGAAAATCAGGTAATGGGCACCTTTCAAATTAAAGTTATATTTTTTTCTAAATTTGTAATCTAAACTTTATTTTAGTTATACCGAACGAAAGTCAGTGGCAAGACATACACGATGATGTTTGATTCAGCGCTCTAGCATAATTAGGTCAAACGTTATTGTCTAAATACTTTTTACCCCTGGTGACCTTGGATGACCTCGGAGAGGTCAAAGGGAAAATATGGCCCCTGTGAACCGTGAAAGGGTGTCCAAGAACGCTTTTATGAGCAATCCGAGAATTTGCAATCGTTTTTGTGACTTTTAGATCATAAGACAGCTTTTCCTCATGCTTTTCCAATGGGAGAGGTTACCTCGTGACCTGACCTTAGGTCACGAAAATATTAGCCGTGTTATTCTGCCGTGCAAAACCAGAACGCATACTAGACACTCTCCTGACAGTCCTAACACCAAGCAAAAATAGTAGACAGTCTGCACCTAAAGCTGTGTTTTTGGTGATCCGGCAGGATAAAAGCTGGAAGGCTCGGCACGAATGTCGAGAAAGTACGAAAAAGGCCCAGCGAAGGGTTATGCAGTGGCGCAGCCAGAGTTCTGGTATGGGGCTGGGTCGCATCATCTATGAAGAGCACTCTCGGTGAAAAGAGCACTTTTAAGGTGACCAAAAATGTGTTATATTTTACTATAGATCGACTTTTGGAGACATTTGGCCAGCAAAAATCCAAACCAACCACTAAAGGAAAGAGCAACTATAAGTAATACCATATTGTATACCATATTGTGACCTCAAAGGCCAATGACCTTGAATGGCCTTGACCCCAAAATTGCATGAAATATTTTTTTGACCTTCCCTCTATGCCCTGGTCCGCCTTTAACGTATTCCTGTTTTTCTTTCCCGCATAATCACGGTATTTCTCAATCGGTTTCCAGCATGACCAATATTTGACCTTATGACCTCGTTTGACCTTGAATATATTGACTAAGCTCGATTGAAATTTGAAATAATTTAGATCACCGTGGCCCCTACACAGCCCCACAACCGAAGTTTTTCTACGTCTCTAAGTTTCCTAGGTCTCAGATCGGGCCTGTCAGGCCCCCTCCAGTTTGCGTTAGTGTTAGACTCCTTTTCCAGTGCGGGAGTTAAGCAGGCCCAGATGACCTATCAAAGGTCACAAGTCCAAACTTGCAGCTTGAACGTAGAAATGGGTCAAGGATACTACTATTTGGAAAATGTGAAGGTATAATCAGTTGGTTCTTCACAACTAAAGCCATTTTCGCCCCATTCCCGTTTTCCCCGTGAATTTCCTATGGAGAGGTCATGATCCGGAGCTGACCCTAGGTCATCGATGCAAATATCCTATAATATATTCTGTATCATCGGTGAGTCCATTATTTGATATAAGCTTTAATTGGAGAGACCTTGTTCTAACTTATGCTATAATGAACCCTTTTGGAGGTGAGGTCACTTGACTTGCACTGCTAGCCTGCACTGGTGGCGGAACTGGGGGGAGGCACTAATGCACAGCGCCCCCTCCCCCCGCCCTTAAATCAGAAATTTTAACAATCACCCTATGGCGTCGACTGGAAAGGAATGGGTTGAAACCCATGGCATCCCCTCCCCCTTAAATCGAACGTTCCGCCGTCACTGGATTGGCCTGACCTGAGACGAAACTACCTAAAAATTTGGGGGCAAGTTCCAGAATTAATGAGAAAAACAAGATGTTCCAAGCGCGGTGACGCTTCACGCCACCGTTTTTTTTGTGCCACCGAAAAAAACCCGAGAGGGATATTCAAACACCCCCACTGGGGCGGGGGCTATACATCATTCGATTTGCTGTAATGAGAGCATGCGAATGGTGCCCCAAAAATTTATTATAACTCAACTGTGTCAGCCACCAGAGCCCAGAAATTCGTCTCTAGCCTGTCACCTTCTCTGACCTCTCATGACATCAATAATGACCTGAGACCACAAGTAACTGATGTAATGTCTTCATAAATATTTATGAGCTATCAACCAGCGTTTTCTTTTCGCTATCTCGCATAGGAGCTGAGATCGAGGGGTGTTTTAACCCCCACCGGGGCCATCGATGGCCCCCAAGGTTTTCCGGATAGCAGAAAACACGAGGCGCAGCACCGCGGTGAGGGCCACCCCACGCATCATTTTCCCATCATCCCTGAAATTTTACCCGGGCACCCAAGGTCAGGTCACCAGACAAGGTCAACCAAGGTCACCCACTCACTTTAGAGCCGAAGAGCTACATTTCAAAGTCGATCGATTGAAACCCACACTCAGACCCCCCAGGGTCTACAAGGTGTATATCCGGGATTTTCGATTCGTGCCCTGAGGTCAGGTCACGAGGCGACCTCCCCATTGGAAAAGCATGGAAAAGCTATTCATGATATAAAAGCCACAAAAATATTCAAATACTCAGACTGCCCAGAACAACGTTTTGGACACCCTCACGGATCCCAGGGGTCATATTTGCCCTTGACTTTCCAAGGTCATCCAACACCGGAGGTCAAAAACAGTATTTGACAATAACTTTGACCCAATGAGCTAGAGCGGGAAACAAACACCATCGTGTTTGTCTTGTCACGGCTTTCATTTGATATACGGAAAGGTCACTTTTGACCTCGTGACCCAGGTCATATTAGGTCACGAGGGACCTCTGGCGGCAAACCACTGGCGGGAGGTCTTTACGTTCCACATAGCGGAAAAAGACAGGCAATTCTATCAAATGTACTTTACCAGGCCTCAATAGCTCTAATGACATAAGAGTTAGCCCAGTTGTTAATCATTGCATATTTGAGTGAAAATAGCCGATCTGACCCAATTGACCTCTGAGGTCAAACCATTGACCCGAGCACTAAAACAGCAAGAATTTCTACTGAATTCACGCGAGCTTCATTGCACTTGCAGATTTGCCCAACGCCCATATTTTCGAGTTAGAGGGGGCCATCGATGGCCCTCCGGTGGGAAGGTGGCGCCGACCCCGGTGGGGCGCGGTTAAACCCCCTACCAGGGCGAAGGTGGCTCGGAGACACACCGGAGCGGATGTTAACACAAGAGGGTCTGGAGGAACGTGCAGTGGAATAGGTTCTAAAGTATCCCCCTGAGATCCTGGAGACCAAAAGGGTTCGAAAATGCCCGTTTGGGACTTTGTGGGGGGAGGGGCACAAAGAAGCCCCGGCCACATCCTTTATTTTTGACATTATCGCCAATTCTTAATGAATTAAGCCAATATCTACAACGTCAGACGATTATGCGAGAAAAGCTTGGAATACACTGAAAAAGGACTAGGCCGGGCTGGTGGGGCCGCGTGATTGCGACGCTCTCAAAATAGAGGTCCGATTTTCAAAGTCCATAAAACATAATTTTTGGCCGATTTTGAAAATTGTTCTCACTAGTCGATGCGACCACAAATTCTCTCAATTATCGCCTAGTAACATGCTCTGGCTGATACGGTTCGCCGGCCACCTAGGAAAATAGGTGTGAGGGTGGGCACTTTAGGACCCCCATTCACTGTGCGTGCTAAAATGTAGGAACCAAACGGCATGCTTTCCACGAGACCAGTGAAGGCCAAATTACATTCCCATACGCCTTCTGCCATAAGTGTTTTCCGTTGAAGAAACTCATATCACCGCGTGCACATAATGCGCATATAACACGTTCCCCCTCAGCAGGGTACCTGTTAACATACACTTGAAATATACATACACAACCTAGCGATAGTCGCTCGGAAGGAGGTGTGACAGCTTGCTTTGGCTTACCTCTTGTGTAGAGATCCTTGGGTTCACAATTTCATGCCACTGACCCGGTGTGACCCCGTTTGACCTCCAGGATCCTATTGCGATGACTTGTGGCTTCGGCGAACACTGAGTGCAGCCATGGCATCTTAACACCGAGCTTGGACACGCTGACATATATGATAGATTTTTCCAAATGTGTTTCCATACCGCGAAGATGCCAATGCTATCCCTTGAAACTGCTCATAAATAAAAAATGGCTGTCAAGAGTTCTGCGGAAACTAAGCTTTGGTTCGTTTTAAATACATGGGAAGAGACTGGTTAACCTTGATCGTCATTCATCACTGATCCGACACCTATCATGTAACATTTTTTCATCCTCAGAATTGAAAATATTGCGTGTAAAACACTACAGTTAAATGTACCACTTTAGTTTTCCCTTCAATCATCCGCCACTCCTGATGTCAATTTAAACCACCCCATGTCAGTGACACGACATAGTGGTGGCCTTGAGTACTTCTGCATCAGTGGTACGTCAGATCGAGTACCTACTTCTGCATGATCGGCACGTCAGATCGAGTACTTTTGCATCAGCGAATCAAAACCCCCAAAATTGTTGCGTGATAATAGAAGAACATCACTGGATTTCCGCCATGGGCTTAGGTGGATGCGCATGCTTCTTTTACAGGCTCAGTGCATACCTTAGGTGACGATGGTTTACCCGCATAAAAAGAAATTTATATCATACCGACTCACGACTCGAGTGATAAAAAGGGCTGAACCTTCAGGTAAGAGAAAATATCCCGCATAGTTGTAGAAGCGATAACGTTCTCATCATTTTCATATCTCGGTGAACATTCTGACCCATAGATGTTGAGTATTTTTATTTTCATTTTCTTCAAAAAATGGCAGTACTTGTGCTCTTAACTTAATGATGATTACAACACATCATGATACGCATCATTCCTTCACTTTCCAGCAGTGAACATATCAGATCATAATCAGCTACACTCCACACTAATGAATTAGCCTACCTACAACAATATCTTGCACGACCTCGCGCGCGGCAAGATCAGGCGAAACGCTGCAGTAGTGCCAGCTGCGGCCGCCCATGTGCGCGTGCCCCGTGCAGGGTCCGGGTGAACGTCTGCGGGCGTGCCCGGACCCGCACCCCTCCACGTGATGTGTTCACCAGTAGGGCCCGCTGGTGTCTCACCGGAGACAGAGCGGGCCCACCTCGAAGCCGAAGGACTGACTGGGCAGTCCGTAGTCGACCGGCAGGAAGTCCTGCATCGGCAGGTCGTCCAGTTCCGTTGAAGTCACCTCGAGCACGGTGCGGCTCATGCCTCGCCTCGACTGAAACACACCACCGCCAGGTTGGCTGGGTGCTGTAGGTAGGTTTTTGAGATGGATGACATTGGCGTGAATATATTTTCTCAGTTGTTCACACGCTTCATGAAGGTCGTTGACGGCCACAAACGGGTTGTTCCCTGGGTTTTCTACTGAATGTCTCATTAAAATGAGCATTTATATTTTAATCCAGTTGTATTTTGCTATTGTATTCGTTCATTTTCCGTACGAAAATGTGAAATCTGAGGACCGTTTGGCGGAAACCGAAGGGAAAAGCGGCAAACGTGAGTGGGGCGTCCTCTCCTCCGACGGTGATTTTCAGCTTGGCTAGAGTTGCATGGCATCTTAAAGAGTATGCTCTCTAATGGGTGACTAAATGTGCAAAATAAACAAATTAAATATAGAACATTTAGAAAGACAGCACTTATAACGAGGGACAACTAGGTCGAATGCAGACAAAGATTGATTTAGGACTGCAACCCATTTCTGATCTTACTTTGACGCTTCATATTTTTCAACGCCTCAGTACTCAACGACACGCCTTAGACTGGACCAACCTCTGCCTTTTGAGCCAAAGCGTCCTGTGGTCGTGCTAGTACAACTTTGCAACAACAAAACAAATGCATTGCAAAACTAAATTAGTTTGCTTCATAATTTAAGCGTTTCTGGAAATGGGTAGACCTAAGCCAGTATTAAACAATGTCAAGTGTGAATCTATGCATCTTTTTGGCGTTCTGAATTCTCACCCGACATCCGTCCTCTATTATGTTGATGTTTCTGTCGTTTTTCGTTCTGCTGAACACGCCTCCTGATGAGCCCAGGAACTGAATGCTGTTGTCTGCAATTCTGGTGTTCGAGTTGTGCCTGTGAATATCGGCGCAGCGTCAAAAACTGTTGTCTCTAATACCAAAACTCTGTAACGATCACGCTACTCCGCTATAAGCCAGGTGTTTGTTTAATTCAGTAACATGGAAGCTGAGTCTGCCACTTCAAGTGATGCTCCTCCATGAGCCGGTCCATGTTACGAAGTTTACGACACAACTTGTTGATGGTGTCGACGGTTCCCACCCTGTCGAATGGGGGTTCTCAGATGGCAAACACCTGGCAGCTCAGTAGCTCAGGCCGCACCAGTAGCTCAGTTGGTAGAGCGTTGGGCTCCGGTCCGCTTCTCAGTAACATGTAGTGACAGTGGATGTATGTCCAGGCTTGGGATCAGTTCCCCTGAGACGTTCCGGTGCTCAACATTCACTCGATGTAGGTCGGCTGATAAGTGACAGGTGAGAGGGTGACCTGAGCGGGGCGGCCGTCCCTGTACTTTGTGGGACGTTAAACTTTGGCTTCTAAATTAGCCCTTTATTGTGGGAGTTGCTTGCATCGACAAGTCCCTTGATGACTTTAGTGAGACTCTAACTCCAATAACGGAACTGGGAAGAACTTGGACAAAATTAAAAAAAAATACGCAGGGCCGCCGCACCACTTGCAGATGAGTCTGAAGAACACAAAAGTGTGTTTTAGAACGCGACCATTAAAAAAGGGCAGCATTGATAAATATGTCTAAACAGATAATAAATATTACAAAAATCCTAGGATGAGTCCAAACCTGTTGGTGGAACGTTTCCCGTTGCTTTCCCAGTTGGAGAGGGGGGGCGCTTTCGACGCTTGCAGACATAAAGGACGTTTTCTAGTCACCAAGTTTGCCAGGTGTACGTAATTCACCTGAGGATGAGTCTTTTCAGTCCCACGACGCCTGCTTGCCTGGTGTCGGCTCGGGAACCAACAATCCCTCTGTCACTGGGAGCAATTATATCTGTCTGCCATGCATATGACCGGCAAGCGGTGCCACGCTCCTGTATTACACCCTCCTTTGTCAAATGACATTATACGGTAATATCTCGAACGATTAAAAATACATTTTTCCCACCAGAGGCCAACTCCTACCACAGGAATAGAAAGTTTCCCAGAACGGAGACGAGTTCAGAGTCTTACAAAAGGGAAGATATTGAAACTCAACACGTGAGATGAGGAGGCTAGACTCCATATTGAGGTACCCTGCCTTATTGAAGGGATCTTTTACTCATCAGTTGCCACCACTGTCAGTTTTGAAAATATTCAATCATCTTGTTCCCGGAGGTTTTCCCAACCATATCGGTAAGATCGGTGTTTTCTGGCCTCATGTCTCGGTCTGATTGGCCATGTTACAGCGTTTTGTACACATGTCAGGCGAGGCTCACCAGGCGGCGGAGTTGACGCAGTTGTAGGTGAAGTTCTGGCGACCCTCCTCCGACAGCAGACGTAGGAACGTCATCTGCACAAGGCCTATCGACTCGTACGTCATCTGGAGACAGACGTCAGCAGGGATGGATCCAGACCAATAGTTTGGACGGCGTGGCAGCGGGGCCCAAAATCGTGAAAACATATGGTTTTTGAAGAAATTCGGCCAAAATTGAGGGATCCAGGGGCCAAAAGTGCCTTTTTGGCCCCCTGTATCCATCCTTGGACGGAAGTTGCATAACTGTAACTTATCCTCCTGTTTTAGACTAAAACCAATTTTTCATGTATGCCGGAATTTCAAAGTCATTACTAAGCCCAACAAATTTTTACAGGGAGCCCAGTAATTAAATTTACTCATGTTTTACTCCGTTAAATGCAAACGAAGAGTCACACATACATCAATCATATACATTTCACATTATAATGAAATGGCACGGCGGAATAACCGAACTGATCAGCAGGAGCTGGTCAGAGCTCACTTCATATCCACTAGCGACTTTATATACTCCAGACCAGCTCTGCGACGCAGTTACAGCATGTACAGGTGAACCTTTTGCAGGCTGGCGATGGCGTTGTCGATCATCATCATCATCAGCAGCAGAAACTCAGCTAATTTCTTAAATATCGCTATCTTAAGATCTTTCATCCCCAGCTTACATGCATGCAAGCACATTTTCAGACATCCCTACATGAGGAATTCCAGGAAATCGAGGTCAGGAGACTTCAATGTTCCTTGCCGCTGATGCGACGTCTAGACCTCGAAACTGATGTACTTCTCAGATGGAGATGCCCGAATAAAATGCATGAAGGAAAGCCGAGGAAGCGAGAAATATTGAAGAAAGCCATATTTCGAGAATTGGGCGGCTTTCTGATTGGATGGTCGGCAGAGCCGGGTGGTTCACTACTTTAATACGTTACTCCGCTATTTGCAGAGACGTTTGCCTGCCCATGGCGAAACAGCGCAGCTGCGCTAGTCTGGAGCATGTGGTGTAAATCGTATTAAACTGAGTGATTGTGGGCTCAGGATGACGAGTGTGGCTTATCTGTCGTTCCATTTTATTTTCGTGTGAAATGTAGTCTTTGTGAAAATGCGTTTCCACTTTAAAGTGGATAATCCAGGTGTACCTACTTCATTGTGCGACATCCCGAAGAATCACATAGGATGCTGCTTAAAACACGTGCGTGGAAGCAAATGACAAGTACAAAAAAACTTTTTCATTTAAGCTATTTAAACACATTAAGTGAATATGAACGCCAGGCCAAATCAACAAGCCATCACAATGCTTTATGGTTTAGTTCCTTTTTTAGTAAGAGAAGAAGGGCACCTTGAAGCCGCCCCGCAGCGCAGAGAACCAGGTGGGCTGTTCCACTGTCTTCCGCCACGGAATGGTAGGCATCTTGCTGGCGTGGACGTCCGGATAGATACACGTCTCGCCCAGGCTGGTGATGTTGCAGAACACGTAGATGGCGTCGTCAGGCATGCCCAGGTTCGGGTCGATCCAGTACCAGCCTGCCGGCAGAAGTTCGGCATGGTAGCGTGAGCGTGCCACCACCATGGAAGTTCCGATCTGACCCGGATCACTAGGATATTTCTCCGGAAATCACGGTAAGTTCGTCCGAAAACCAGTGTTATTGATTAAGTCTAATATATATATATATATATATATATATATATATATATATATATATATATATATATATATATATATATATATATTCCACAAATGTAGTAAACAAATGTCTCTTATGCCTGTTCAAATTTGTGTTAACAGCTTCCCAAAGTTCAATCAACACTACAAAGACCTGCAAATCAGTAACAATTGAACAGAAAAACATGTTTAGAAAACAGAAGTTGCGATCACGAGCATCGAATCCACATCAGATGAACCAATGACAAATCACCGTTGCCGGGTTATCCGCTCATAATACTTCTCACATGGGGCGGACGCCTGCGTCATGACCCGGCACCACCAGCTCTTCGCAACCACACCGCCTGGGATATTCACCTGAGCCAGTTGAACCATGCCCAAACCACTAGACAGAGCCAAAATGGTCAAATTAGGTCCATTACCAAATCCTAATATTTGAAACCATACACCTAGAACAAAGCCAAAGGCACCAAGGTGTCATCCTACCTGAAAATTCAAATGGTAGGTATGCACAGATCGTAAGACATGACCTACCCATAGATAAAGGTCAAATAATGATATTTCCAGGTCATTTCGCATTATCAAGTCCATAAATCATGCTCGTACTGAGATATCAAATTATCGCGTATCTGTTCGTTCAAAGATTATAGACAAAAACAATTAAAAACGTAGTTATGACCCGTCTTGTTTGACCGGCCTCAAACTGATCCCAGTCTCAGATTTTTATTTTCAAAAGCTTTCGAATGATGTCAAGAAAATTGTCTACCTCTCCTGAAACGAGTACACCCTGTTTTATCAGCCTCATTTAGAAAACAAGATTCCCTTAGATGGGTTAGAAACGACGTCATAGCTCGTACCACTACCAAATTTGTCTTAAGCTGTCAAATGTATCACCCTAGATGTATCAAAGCACACACGTCTCATTGAGAAAAACAAGGTGGGAGCTCGCTCGGCCCCTCCCCAGGCGGTGAGGGTTAACCATATTCAAACGGTTTACCGGCGGCCCGCAAGGCATTTTCAAATACAAAAATTTGTTTTGAAAACCAATCTCATCAACACCAACATGCCTGACATCTGAACCCACGTACAAATTAGGAATGGATATGATCGTAAATGGCTGCAATAGTATCATTTGAAGGAGATGAAGCCTGCCATAGTACGTTTGATCCAAGGAAACCCATCGAAATTCATGTTTGCATATTATTCTTTTACATTTCTTACCACATTTATTTACCTAAAATGCATTTTATAATGTCTGTCTTCTAAAGCTCTCGTTACCATCCAGGGTTTGATTTATTCGCACGTGGGGGAAATGTAATTTGACATTGCTGATGCTCTGAAATAATAATTTTCAAAAAGTACATGATAACAATAAGGACATATCTAGTGTCCTCTTTCGCAAAGTAATCCTTTACGATGAAGCACTCTTCTACTCTAAAAATCAGCTCCTGCGAACTTTGGGTTGAAAGTAAAACCACACATGCATAAAGTTCCGAGGGCGAGCACCTATGTACCAAAATCTACAAAAACCTATAAAAACAAAAATCTGCAAAAAATCTATCTACAAAAATTAAAACGTGCATATCGATGTTTTTCTTGAAAATGAAAAGCTTCCAAATTGTTCCGTACCATCACCGAACTGCGGATGTCCGTAGAAAAGGTCCCTGCAGGTTCGTACGGGGTTATCCCGGGTTCCTATAGGTTTTTTGATGCGCTCTATGTCTTGTCGCATTATGTATATGCTGCTGTACATGTCCAGTAGGCGCGAAGAGAACTCTTCGTCCTCTTTCTTGGCTTCTAGGTCTCTGCAACAAACAAAAAAGTTAGTTAATCAGAAAATGAAATTACAAAACTAAGCATCAACACAATTTTTCTTCAGCATGACCAAACATTAGGTGCTGGACCAACTTCATGAATTGAATAGTTCTCGGCTCAGTATGAATTTATGCAGCGGTCTTGAATATGTACGACTATTTGTTTTCTCTTATGAGCATTTCACAAGCCATATTAATAATTGAAACTATCCGTGAGTCATGTCAGGCTTCTGCCAGACCATCGCTCTTCAGCACTGACATCTGACGGCGTTTGCGGACGACTCCTTTGGTGGGCTCCCTCTGGAACAGCAGCTCCGGAGGCAGGATGGGCTGTTCGCCCGGAGGACCAGCTGGACCGGCCGGACCAGGCAGTCCTAGGTCGCCCTTGGCTCCCACCACCCCCTCGTCTCCCTTCTCGCCCATGGGTCCCTCCACGCCGGGCAGCCCTTGCGGCCCTGAGTTGCCCTTGGGACCAGCGTTGCCGATGGCTCCCTGAAGACGTGAAGGGCGACAGGGATGAGACTCATTAAGCAATCATGATAATTCGTTCATATGATGGGAACAAATCAATTTTAACTGACTTTGTTAAAAACACTTTATTGGTCGACAGTCATGCGGTAAACTAACAAAGACGAAATTAAGTATACTATTGCATACGATGACTTGTGCTTTGTCAGCTGAGCTCAGTCCGAAAAATGAATGGTGAGATAGGTTGAAACACAGACTGCTGGATAGTGATTTTATTTGAATAATCAATGCCTCTCGTTATACTAAGCTGAGTGGTTTTCCTGTGTTTTTTTATATAGTTCGTAGGTTGGTGTTTTGAGATGCTTCAGCTACTGAGGCTATTTTGACCACAATTTTTCGAGTTGCAAAAAGCGTGACCTACTCGGTTCAACCAGTGTTGAAACTAACAATTTTAATTTCAACAAGTTTCATTACTCCTGCTTCATGACTCACCGGTTCTCCCTTTGGTCCAAGCAGTCCCGCAGGTCCCCTCATGCCCGGCTCGCCCTTCTCTCCCAGGGGGCCTTCCTTTCCGGGCAGGCCGAGCTCGCCGCGGTGGCCCTTCTGGCCGCGTCGTCCCGGCCGGCCCACGCGGCCCTGCGGCCCCGTCTCGCCGGGAGTACCGTCGGCACCGGGGTCTCCCACCTGGCCCGCTACTCCAGCCTCGCCCTGTACAACAGCGTTGTCGTTTGTGGTCAATGTAGGCTAGCATGGTAAAACGGTTCTTCGTGCCTTTTCTTGAATGCAACGTGACTTTTCCATCCTTATTTTGACCGTTATATTTCGTTACTTGCAATAGAACAGAAAAGGTACAGAGCTAGGAAACAGAAAATTTTCCAAGCGGCTCTTCATCGAGCGATTGTTCTCACTTGTCACTTGTTTCTATTTTGCAGTTGCCAATACTTGCGAACACCAGTGAACAAGAGATGGTGAAATATCCCGAAAAATAAAGTTGTTCTCCTCTCTCTCCCTAAAAATTGTGATAGGCGCGTACAAGATAGAACATGACAGGCTGCATCACACTTACGGCGGGCCCTGGCGAGCCTCGAATTCCGGGAGGTCCCTCCGGTCCTGAAAGTCCGCCTGGACCGATGGGTCCCGGAGGTCCAGCAGCTCCCTGGTCACCAGTGTCTCCCTTCTCGCCTGCAGGTCCTTCATTGCCTTGTGGTCCTGCTGGACCCTCCGCTCCCTGTGAAGTAATGTTTCGGGGTTTCGGCAACCATTGTATTGGAATGCACATAATATATTCAACTTCGCCAGACTAAGAAAAATTTCCCAGTTTGAGGCATACAGACTCAAGTCAATAGTTCCATAAACTGGGTTGAAAAATTTATCTGTTTAATTGATGCTCGCGCTGCCAAGGCTACAATTAATCTAAAAGTTCAGTTCTGATTATCCCCGCGATATGAAATGCAACAGAATGAGGCTTATGCGTATCATAATATTAGCCACTGCGGAGCAATGCAGTTTTTAGTGACTTGTACACCATTCCATAAAATTCACAACATGCCCCGAGAACTCGAGATCGCACCGGTTTTCCAGGTTCGCCATCGATGCCGTCCTCTCCGCGGGGTCCAGACTCTCCCGGGGGTCCAGTGGGACCGGGGAGGCCGTCAGATCCCGGGATGCCTGGCTCTCCCTTAGTACCCTGTCGAGGGAGAAAACAAGACGCTAAATACACCAGTTCGTCTAATTCTGGTGTGCATATGTTCATCGGCTTCTAATTAAAGAAGATGGCAGCAGCTGACGGTGTCCTGATATGCTTTCCATTGTTGAAAAACACTTAAAGGAGCTTTCAAATAAATTTTGTCGCCTAGAAAATTAAACTCCTAAATGAACTGAAGTATTCGAAAATTAACTTGCAAATGACATTGAAAAAGTGAATTCACTTTCACATAGTTTCGGTTCAAAACAGACTGAATTTGAAACCACGAAGTCAAATGAGAGGTCTGTCATCACAGTTTTGGTGTGCTGTCATACCAGATGCACTTACCTGTAGGCCGGACTCTCCCGGTGGACCAAGAGCTCCTTCGTTTCCGGGGTTGCCCTTGGGCCCCTCTCGGCCGGGGGGTCCTCGCTTGCCTGGAGCTCCCTGCAAGCCAGAGAAGCCCTGCTCTCCCTTTGAGCCAGGAGGGCCCTTGCCGCCGTGAGAGCCGTCGTTGCCAGTGGGTCCGGGAGGACCAGAGTTACCCGGCTCCCCCTTCGCCCCCCTGCAGGCCCTCAGCGCCGGGTGGTCCTGGCTGACCTTCAGAACCTCGGTCTCCCCTCTGTCCGCGCTCCCCAGGCTGGCCGGGCGCTCCCAGCGGGCCTAAAAACAGAGAAGAAATGCTCTGTCTTATCCAGAAGCAAAGATTTGCCGCTAGTCATATGCAGAACCAAGTAATCCCGCTTCAAAGATCAACCCCTCGATGCAAGGCATGCAAACCTCTACTCAGGTGTCTTATTTGTAGCCGCTACTATCCCTTAGAATTTAAAGGCTAACTAATTCCACAAAGAGTGGCCCTCAGCCCCAAACCACCAGTCTGGAGCCGCCTTTACTATGAGGTCACGCTGGCGATGAAATTGTATATTACCCATAGGGTCTCATGTTAAAACTGATCAAGCTCAAACATTGTTGACAGGTATATACACGCATACACTACGACTTACAAAGATTGAATTTTTCCTTCGTCATAATTTCGCATTTAATACCATTCCAAGACCTGTCCTCTCAAGGAGGTTTACTTTCAAATAATAAATATGTGCGTCTAATGTTAGCTCCGGAACCTCCGCAAAGGATAAGCCTTAGTTACAACAGCCATAACGCTGTATGCCGTCACCCTGGGGACGACATTCCTTTAACACGTCACATATACGGGGGCGTACCCCCAAATCGAGAACCACGTAGGTAGAAAAACGGTAAACGCGTTGGCTGCCATCCTCCATCAAAACATTTGAACCATTTTTTGTCAGGTCACATTTAAGGTCACGAGTCAAAAATGCCTCATAGGATAACATGTAAATTCAGTTTTCGGCCATTAAATCTGACAAGTAAAATAACAAAACACTTAAATATAATCCTCTTACAACCAATCAATATATAATTTGACCTTCTAGTCAAATCAATTACCAGGTCAGGTGGTCAGGTCAAATTATATAAATGCATATCATTAAACAAACCAGGCGAGTCTAATGAGCTGATAAATGCTATCACCATTTACTTATTCGTAAACATTTTATGTATTTCAATGGAGGGTCATGCCTCGTACACCTAGGTCATGATATCAAAATACAACATATTTAAAATCGGTGGGCCATTATGTATATATTAATCGGATAATTCACCACTATCATCTTAAATTTTTATCGGGTCCACCTTGACCTACCATATAACCTAAAATTTTACAGAAGTTGTAAAATGATGAGAAATAACTCGCCCTTTTATTCAAGGTACCCCCCAAGCGCGTGTTAATGACCTCTGGCATGCAAATCTTGAGAGTCACTCACCGGGGCGGCCGCGGCCGCCACTTCTGCCCTTCTGCCCTGAAGGTCCCGGGAAGCCTTGCTTGCCGGCTGCTCCAGGGACACCCAGGTTGCCCTGGGGCCCCGTCTCGCCCTTGCGTCCAGGTCGTCCCATCTCTCCGATGAGACCACGCTCACCCGGAGGCCCTGGGGGTCCAGGCTCACCGGTGGCTCCCAGCGGGCCGCTGGGTCCCGGTAGACCCTGCCATGGAGCACCAGCTTCACTTATGCTGCTCAGGGATCCTCGATCGGACAAACTGTTACCACTAAGAAATAAGTAAATAAATTGTGACAAAATGTGTCATTTATGGACATTGCCGTGGGAATTGAGGCAGGATAAGCAGCCTACAAGGTAAACAAGTGCACATGGTGTCGTGCTATATCTCCTCACCGCCTCTCCCAGTTTGCCTTGATGTCCCTTCTCGCCGGGCATGCCCATCTCTCCCTTCTCGCCGTCCTCGCCGGGCGAGCCGATCGGTCCCGGCGAGCCTCGCATGCCGCGCGAGCCTGGCAGACCGTCGCGGCCGGTGGGACCCGCCAGGCCGGGGTTACCCTGCCGGCCGGGCATCACCAGCATCAGCATGTAGGCTTGTACACATCTACGGGAGGTCGTAAAATATCTGGTGGGTAAAGCTATTTTCCCAGATAGAGGACTGCGTTAAACATTTGGCTGAAGTAGAGTTCATATATTTAAAATGGAAATACGTAGCTAAGTTATCAAAATATGTTTCAGTCTTGACACTACCAGGGAAATAGTCAAACTTTGCTGGGAACTTTATAAACCTGCATTTTCTTACCTGGTGTCCCTTGGCGCCGACAGGACCCTCGCCTCCAGGAACACCCTGCGGTCCCTGTTTTCCGGGCGGTCCCTCCTTTCCAGGAGGTCCCATCTGGCCTTTGTCGCCCATGATTCCAAGGATGCCTTTTATGCCCATCTCACCCTTCAGACCTTTCAAACCCTGTGGAAGATAAGAAATAATATCAGCCATTCACACTCAACTCGGACACTACTCCGGTATATTTTGTCGTAGAAAAAAACGCAAAAACCGAGGAGCAAATGAGAATATGAATATATAATTTTATTGAAGACCGTCAGAAGTGCGCTATATTTTTCAAAACAATAAAAAATTCAATAATCTTCTTTTAATTCAACTAGCCAGCATTCGCCCTCTCCGCAGTCAGTAGTCTAGCAGTCAATACCATACAGCACTGAACGGGTATGCCACTCACCGGTAGTCCCGCCAGACCGCGCTCCCCGGGAAAGCCGGGCAGCCCCGGCGACCCGATGGCGCCCGTCTTGCCCTGAGCTCCCATGGGTCCCAGCGGACCCTCCTTTCCTGCGGCGCCGGGCCGTCCCGGCTCCCCGGGCTGTCCCGGCAGGCCTGGGAGGCCGAAGTCGCCGTTGGGGCCGGGCTCGCCCATGGGACCGGGCGGTCCGACCACGCCGGCAGGTCCCTGAGGTCCCACCGGTCCCGGCTCGCCCTGCAGAGTTCAAGATGTGTCAGAACGGTACTGAACCGTTACCCGTGCACGGCCAGGACATAGTAAAACTGAGATTGCACATTTGCAGGAGTTGGTGCAAGTCGTTACCTGTTGTCCGCGCTCTCCCGGTGGTCCCGGTACGCCTTCCTTGCCGTCCACGCCACGAGGTCCCTGAGGCCCTTCGAAGCCCCTTGGGCCTTCTGGGCCCGGTAGGCCTTGTTCTCCCTGGCCTCCGTGGGGACCCGGCTGGCCGGAGTCACCCTTTGGGCCCAATGGGTCCGCGGGCGCCGCGGCGGCCCCGAGAACCACGGAATCCCTGTGGGAGTCACAGAGCGAGATACTGATTCAACACGTATGGTCTGAACACTGGTACAGTGATACTATAGGTAATAACTGATGAAAGAACAATGCTGGAAACGTTAGTACTGCTGTTGGATAACAGTTTTGTCGACTCGAAAGCTAAAGAAGGCTCCCAACAAAAAGGAAATGGGAATACAAAAATCAAGCATGAATAGTGAATGCTGGCCTTAGGATAAAATGACAAGACAGATGCAAGACTAAAACCAGGCCCGAAAAAGTAAGTCCGTGGGAGGGACCAAAATCACTTAAAGCTGAACCAAGCCGCGCCTACTCTATGGCGTTAATTATACACCAGCAGGCTCCAAACACTTCTGTATCAATTCCGCTTGCATTGAGTCGCTGGAACTTACCCTTGGTCCGCGTTCTCCTCGGTCCCCTGGAATACCGTCCGGGCCCTGCTCTCCCTTCTGACCGGGCAGGCCGGCCAGGCCCTGAGAACCCTTGTCTCCCTTCTCTCCGGGTGAGCCAGGGTAGCCCTGGAAGCCGGGAGGGCCCAGCTTTCCTTTGTCTCCAGGCAGGCCTATGGGTCCCACCTCACCTCGCGGTCCTTCGAAGCCCTGGAAAATATCAGATGAAAGGTGGTAAGGACGTGCATTGAAACGTGTATTTATAGATCACTTTTTGTCACGTTTTCTTGGAGAAAAAAGGGGCGAAATTGTCAATAGAAAAACTCTTCTACGTGAACTAAACATTTGGCTAAAAATGAATAATATCTTAAGCAAAGACACTGAAATCAGTACTTCAGCAATTGCAGGCTACACGCCGATGCCAGACATCCTTCTCCAATTAAATGCATGGGAATGGCTGACGTTATGTTTCGCATTAAACAATTTGTTCTTACCTTGGCCCCTTCAGGTCCCTCAAGGCCAGGCAGACCTTGTGGTCCAACCTCCCCACGTTCTCCTTTCTCGCCCATGCTGCCTTTGTCTCCGTCCAAGCCCATGTCGCCCTTGTCTCCCTTGTCGCCGTAGGCACCGCGTCCACCCATATCTCCCTTGGTGCCACGTGGGCCGGGGAAGCCAACCGAACCCTGCAGGCCCAGCACACGTCAGAGAGCGCCGACTTAAGTGAATTTAGACAAAGAAACCCTCTCTTTCCTTGCTTAAAAACAATTATTTCCTTTCCTGCCGAAGGGTGCTGCCATCTCTGAATTTCATAAAGCAACAGCTCAAAGCCCAAAAATCAAAATCAAAAGGAAGGTGAGCTGGGTTGCTTCGATGTCAATACCTAGCCCTGATTTAAGGTCCAAACAAACAAAAGCTACGGAAATATGTCTTATGCGGCAAAACAACATTCAGACGCTAGTAAAGAGCCGACGCCAGTCCTGGCTGCTGACCGGAATGCCGGGCAGGCCGTCGTCGCCCTTGGCGCCGGCGGTTCCTCCACGGCCGGGGAGGCCCGGGGTGCCATCGGCCCCGTGGAGCCCGGGCAAACCCCGCTTCCCAGGCCGGCCCTGAGGGAAAACAGGGCAGCCGTGTCAACTGATCAGCAGAGTCTCAGGCCCCAGTCGTTAACTGAATCCAAACACTTCTTACAACATGAAAAGTACAGTCGTTACATCGCAGAAAAGCGAGTTGGTGGATGCTGGCTGGAAGCTGTTTATAAACCTTCAATGGCTACTTTGTTGCGACACTAACATTAACTTCTTCCCAGAGTGTCATTTCGTAACCAATGACGAAAAGTTCCCACCAGTAAAAGCCACACACGTATTTTCATCATGTGCAACGGCTCGTGTACGACAACTCACCGCTATTCCGGTGGGGCCGACGGAGCCTTGTGGCCCTGTAGGTCCAGAGGACCCTGCAGGTCCTGGCTGGCCGTTGAGACCAGCCTGACCCTGCACACCCATGCTGCCCTTCAGACCTGGAGGCCCCTCTGAGCCTGGGATTCCAGGACTTCCAGGCAGGCCACTGAAGCCGCGAGGTCCCGGGAAGCCTCTGGGTCCCATCTCGCCCGGCACGCCCGGGCTACCCTGAGGTCCTTCCTCGCCCCTGGAACCATCTCGGCCAGGAGCTCCCCGAACCCCAGGTCCGCCCCTTCTCCCGCGGTGACCTTTATCTCCCGGAAAACCTGTCGAAACAAATGGCCAGCTGCCATTAGGAGCACTGAACTTCACATCTCGACAGATAACGTTGAGGATGTGAAACATATCCTTTTTCGGATCGATTGATTTATCATCCACGGGAATTTCGGGTCCGGTACATCAACATCACGATTGAGTGACAGCGCACAATGTTTAAATTATTTTTCAGGATCATTTAGAAAGGGAAAATATAATTATACCAGACCGAAAGGATTCATGCGTATTGGCAAATAAGGATACAATGTTATTGCCAACAATTTTCTAGGTGCCATTCTCTAAGCGCTTTTTTGAGCTAGAGACATGTCCACATCACACAATAAACTAGCCTGGCATGCCACGAAGTCCCTGCTCTCCCTTTTCTCCGGTGGGCCCTGACAGGCCCCTCTCTCCGTCCCTTCCCGCCGGTCCCTTCCGTCCCCTGCGGCCGGCGGGCCCGGAGCGTCCGCGCCGTCCAGGAGGACCCTGATGACAGTGTGACGGTGAAACACACGCTCGGGCGTCTTTAAATCAACGTATTGTAGTGGCAACTGCTCTCCGGTATTTATGGATTCACATTGGACAGAGTTTGATCGCATGTAGCGAAGCTAAAAGGAATATCGCTCAGCGATGACGAAGCTGATATAGTCTGTTTATTTTAAGACAGCAGCTACTTCAAAACGAAAAGAAACATGAACCCGGGTGAGAAATAAAAAATATCATTATTGCGGTAAAATCATTGAGCCTGTAGAAGCCTATATTTCCGTCACGGAACAATTTTCTAATCCCGTACTCGCCCTGTGTTCTGGTCGGTGGACGGCAGCACACAGTGGTTACCGACCTGTTCGCCGGGCTCTCCGGTGAACCACGGTACGCAGTGCGTTACTGACCTGTTCGCCCGGCTCTCCGGTGAACCACGGTACAGTTTACTGACTGTTCTCCGGTGGGAAAGGTACAGTGCGCTACGACCGTTCGCCCGGCTGAACCACGGTACAGTGTTACGACTGTTTGCCCGGCGTGAACCACGGTACGCAGTGCGCACACCTGTTCCCCGGCTCGGTAACCACGGTACAGTGTTACTGACCTGTTCGCCGGGCTCCCGGTAAACTACGGTACGCAGTGCGTTACCGACCTGTTCGCCCGGCTCTCCGGTGAACCACGGTACAGTGTTACTGACCTGTTCTCCGGGCTCTCCGGTGAACCACGGTACGCAGTGCGTTACTGACCTGTTCACCGGGCTCTCCTGGTTCTCCCTTGACACCCTGGGGACCATTGGGACCGACAGGGCCCGGCAAACCTGCCATGCCCCGCCGCCCCGGCAGCCCCTTCATGGACGTCATGTGCTGGTTCAGCATCAGTCGCATCGTCTCTACCTGGGCGTCTGGGCCCTTTTCTCCGTTGGCGTTGTTGATCTAAGAAAATATTATTTTCCGTTAGACAGTACGATTTGAATTTTGTTTCCTATTCGAGAACTCATGATATACAACTCTTATAAATATAAGTATCGCAATTATGGCTTTGTCGTAGGATACATTCATTCCACTGTTTCAAATCACGACTTAAACATACCTTATGATGTTTCAATCGTACTATTTGGTGGTGTCACTGTCGCAAACGTAATATAAGAAATCTAACCCATTCGAGAAGTAGGCTGCCTTTTTCAATGACCTCTGGAGCAGAACTTGATTTTGATATCTAGAAGATGTATGTAATTACTGAGCCAACCTCCAAGGACAACCAAATCGTGGTCCTCACCGGCACCATAAAAATATTTCCGGCTGGTCCCGCTATGCCGTTTCCGCCGGGAAGACCGGAGCGTCCCTTCTCTCCCTTGGCTCCGGAGGGCCCGGGCGGGCCCGGGGCCCCTCGAGCGCCCTGCTGGGGCGGCAGCGGTCCTGCAGCAGGACCGTTGTCCGTAGGGCTGTATCCCAGCGACGGAGATTCCTCCGGCTCCTGTAGAGTGGATATGTCTGCTCAGCTTATTTGAAGCGTTCTTGTATCCAAGCCAGTTGTTAAATAAAACATTTGCGTCACACCACCATCTCGCCGTGAATGGCTATTCAGACAGGGTCCACAGTATTGGGAGGTGTCAGCGCCGGTACACCGACCAGCTGCGGCTGCAGCGAACCCAGACCTGCGGCCTCTGCGCGGGGTACTCGGCGCCGGGGCCGGGCAGGTCGTCACCGGGGTAGTCCAGCTCCAGCAGCTGCCGTTCGGGCCGCTCCAGCAGTGGGGTGTCGCAGTCGGGAGAGTACAGGTCGCACTGGTCGTAGGCCGGCTCCGGGCCCGGCGCCAGCTCCACCTGCTGGATGTCGCCCTGGAACCACAGCCGCGGGGTCAGCTGGGAATGTCACAGCGCTGTGTACTGGCTTAGCTGAGGGTAGGTTTACCTTAACCCTGGTGGGGTCTTTTTACCCCCTCCCTAAGGTTGTTCCGAGGCAGCCGAAAAACGGCGACACCCAGCACTGCCGTACTTCATGCATCTCTTAACCGGGGTTGGAGATATCTTCTGGGTCCACGGGGGGGTTCTAGGTGGGTTACCACTGGCACGTTAATACAAGCCCTATATAAAGTCTATGGGAGACCCAAAATCCAATGGGGGGGTCCTGACCCTTCCGACCCCCCAGGATCTCCACCCATACTATTAACTTATCCTTTTGCATATTTTCTGTAAATTTTAAGTCAAGGTCATGTCAGGTCAGCTACAAGTCAGGTCAGCTGACAACGTCAGATAGCAGCAATGAACCTATGTTCATTCCATTGGTTTGATATCTATAGTGCGTCATAAGGCCTGCAAATACCACAAAATGTGGTAGTGAGATTGCTTATATTGATGACCAAGGGTCTGGTACGGGCCATGTCCTTCCCCATTGTAAGCCTGTGAAAATTGTTGAAATGCCTTTCTCAGTACATATGTCTCAAATCAACCTCAAATTTTCAATGTAATGCATTCGCGGCTCATTCCTGAGGCTGAAGCTGAAAATTCTGACACGCCACCTTCAGCAGGTCATCTGAGATCCACATCCAATAACTTTGACTTAACAACGGTAGAAGGATGTACAGCATGAACATACCAGGTCACTTCGGGTCAAGTCGTTGATCATATGTCAGGTCAACCTTTGAATTTGACCTAGTATGTAGAAGTCGTATATCATTAGATTCATATAGACCAGAGGATTACAATGATGTCTCTATATGCATCATATTTGGTTTGAAAGTTATTAGCGAAGAAGTAAACACTCAATAGTATGGGCAGCTTATCGTCCTCGAATTTGATTGACCTCAATCTCGACTTTGCCTAAATATAGTAATGGTAGTGATGATCGATATGAGTTTACAACAGCTTTCCAATGGTCGCAGAAGCACTGTTTTACATCGCCTCTCGGGTCGGAAAAATAACGTCAAAATCGAGCCTGCTTGATATTTGAGCCTGAAGGTTTGCTGCTAACCTTCGGAGGTAGCAAATATAAGATTCTATAACCAAAAGGAAAGTATGAACAGCTCCAATGACCCAGCTGATGCAGACCAATACGAAGCAGCCTTGATACCTCGGCAGTGTTTTTTAACGGTTTTGCCCACCGCCTAAACATACCAGGGCTACTTTTAGAAAAGAAACTACAGCCCTAGAGAGATCAATGTCCGTACCTCGAAGATCTGGGTGCCAAGCAGATGTTGTCCGACGATGGTGACGCCTCCGCTGTCGAAGCTGTCCGGTCGCGGGTCTAGGGCCATAGTCAGCTGGGTTTGGGACGATCCACAGCCCACCACCAGGTTGGCCGAGTTGCCCTTCACCGCCAGGCCTAACCGGTGCCATCTGAGCAGACAGTGGTTGTGGCGCTAGCACCGGAAGGGGGGTTTCAAGTCCCAGAGAAACTGTTAAATATCACTCCAACTACGTTTGTTCTTAGATAACTTTTTTCGCAAGAGTGCGCCAGCACAATGTTCAAGAAAAACAGACCAGGAAACCTCACATGTCTGAGAAATAAAACAACTCGGTGAATAGCGTGAGTTTACTCACTTTCCGTTGTTGATATTTGTCTTGAAGTCCACAGTTTGGGAATTTCCGTCGCTGGTGCTGATTTGAAGTTGCACAGTGTCCCCAACGCTCAGAATAAACTGGTCCTAAAACGCGGAATAATATGGAAAAATCAGCCTGCACGATGGAACTGGTATAACTGCAGGTATGCAATTTATTTCACTTCTGGCAGCTCATAACAAAAAGGGAAGTTAATCAACCATGTTTGTCTAGCCATTAAAGGGAATGTGGCACCTTGCTCGAATCCTGGAATTTATTGTAATTAGGGGTAAAGCCGAAAATCATGGAAGCGTCCATGATTTCTCTGAAAAATGTTCAATAAGATGGATATTTTGATTTTTGAAATGCTTTCCTAGGGAGGGAAATAAATATATGCCTGCGGATGATGTCATGATCTGGCAAACACTACCATATTCAACATGCTTCAAGGGCCTCAATTGGCTGATATTCACCGTGCCGTCAGCATATGTCGTCACACCAACAGTCATGACAACTGTGGCCTGCTACTAAGGGTATATGTAGGTTGCATTTCAGGTAGTTTGTAGCTTTTCTCTACGGAAATTTTGAGTTTCAAGACAAATGATATATTAATTACCGGGTTGCCGGCATGCTTTACAATTTGGCTATCTTAGTTAAATCACGTTATATAGGTGGCACATTCCCTTTAAAGGGAGATACGCGAAAACAATTTTATTGGCTATATGAAAAGGTTACAAAAAGTTGTTTCAGAAGTCCTATTCTCATTTTAGCGAATTCGGCCTGCAAATGCCTTAAAATTGCTCTCAAAGTCAACATTTCTAGACGACTTTACCGGTACACCTCATATCGATGTATATGACGTACACACGGCTAAGGCTATCAATTTCTGTAAGAATTAGGTCATATCTATCCTAAATAGTGATGTAGAACTTTGGACTACGACAGAAAAAAATTACCTTAGAAAAACAACATTCCAAAACTCTTTTGAAGCAGAAATATAGGGCTGAAAAGAAATCACAATTAACCAATCAGAAGCCTAGGAATTCTCAAACCGGGGTCACGTGACCTATCTGACGCAAAAGTTTTGTCATCCTGGGGCTGAAGCAGAAAATGACTCAAGACCCGCGGTACAAAACCGCTGAGGACTTGAGTAATTATGTTTTTTTCTGTTTTTAGGGCAAACTGATTCATTTTGTAGTTTTTAAAAGCTTTTTAAAATTAATTCAAATACAAATACAGGAGAACAGACATTTGTAATATAAAAAACATTACTTTTTAACTTTAAATAGTTTTCTAAAAGTAAGTGATGGGTATGAGCATGGGTAAGTGATGGGCATTTTATCGAAACTGTTAATCTATTTCGATAATAAGTGAGTGGCCTCCCAAAATTTTGCTGAAGATACAAAAATAATTGATAGTTTCATTATCAAGATTTTTCAAATAGCAAGAAACCACAATAATAATTTTTTCGCGTATCTCCCTTTAAAACTTAACAAGGACCTGCAACTTTTCTTCCAGTGTTTGGAATTGGCAATTAGTTACGAGTATGCCTTCTGATTAAATTGTTTCATTCCTGCCAGCTAAGCGGCTTTAGGTTCTTCGTTTAGAACAAATGTGGGGTTGTGTGTAAGGAAGTGTATCTGGGTGCGTCATTTCTTAAGCTGCATAATTTCTTTATGAGGCTTTTATAGTCACGAGTGGGTTATAAGACGGGATGGGGCTATCAGATGGGGGAGCGTGTAGGGGAAGGGTATTAGACAAACATGAAGATGGTTACACACGGGTCATTCCATGCCAAACGTTCCAAAAAGTGCAGTCATAGTCTCCGATTTTGGCAATGTTTGGTGAGCAGGTAGGACCCATGAAATTATCATTGCCCACCAAATGCTAGTCATTTTACGAAAACAGGTGTATCTTTCTTCGTACTAAGCAGAGCTGCACCTAAATTTAATGTCAAACGGGAACATTCTGGTTCTAACATTTAGCATTTTTACGATTATCATTTCAAACCGTATGGGCGATGGTTCAAGCAAACAAACAGAAGACCGAAAGTCGAGGGCGGTCCACCACTTTCTGGGAGCAAAGCGAAGGACCGGCCCTTAGTGGCATCGCTTCGGCTCTAAACTTACGTCTCCTTGGTCGCTGTACATTCCCAGAACAACTCCCGATGTACCCTGGTTTGGTCGCAGTGTTGTCAGAATTGAAAAGTCAGCCGGGAATTGTTCTGCAAAACAAAATCAGAACTATTACAGCGCTGTAGTGATGACGTGATGATAAGCTGGAAATTTTTGTAAAATCAGCAATTACATATTCGGCACAGTCCTTCATCAGAATCATAAAGAAACAATTGGATTTATATACAACCAACTGTTTCTTTAATATTCTGATGAAGGCTGTGCCCGAATAAATCTGAAGCTGAAATCCGAAGCTGATCCTACTCAATTTCCATCGTGGAAGCGAGAACATATGCCAAACAACGTCGTTTTTATTTAAGAACAACTATATATGCATGTACCCATGATGGTAAAAAGCATTAAACAACATGTGCATAGATATTTCTTGAATTTCTCTCACTCTAATCAAACCGTCGTTTTAAGTGTAGACACACCCATGGGCCGTCTGGGTCTGGGGACCACTCACCGAAGAGTTGCGCCGTTGGTACTGAGGCGATATCAGCCGCCTGCAGTGAGTAGGCGGTGTCTCGCTGGCTGGCGCCGTCCGGGGTGGGTCTGCTGTCGCACCTGCCCGCCACGGGGGCGGCCCCCTCCAGCGAGCCATCCGTCACGCCCGCCGCCCATAGCAGGTCGGAGGGCGTGTCCGCTGCTGAAACGAGGGGAGGCGTCAGGGCAGATCCATGGCGGGGTACGTTTGGCGACGGTGGAGCGGCGGGAATGGTCTGGTCGTGTCAATGCGGTCACTTCTGTTTGGCAGTCCGCTCGTAATTGTATTAAATTTCCCCGCGGCGTAAAACTAATGTATTCCGGAGAAGTATTGTAGGACTGGTATGCTGTCATGAATGTCTTTTAAAACAATTGAAAAGGATTTCATGAAAATATTTTAAAACCTTTGTCCTACCGGAGGGGGCTGGATTCGCCCCTTTGAACACTTCAGAATCGCAAAAACGGCTCAGCTTAGTGAAATGTTGCCCGAAGTATGGCAACCGAATCCCGGCAGGGCGAGGGTGTAAAATACCTCCGGCAGGTAGGTCTGGGGTTGAAACAACTACATGTGTCGCATGGAAGTATTGAACTGCAGCCGTAGGTTATATTTCCGTTTCTGTCTGTTAACATTTCGGGGGCAATATTGCCCCCTTCAGGTTTTCGAGAATATCTCCGAAACGGCTTGGATAGAACTTGAAACTTCCGACTTTCCTAAAACTAGTACAGGCAGGTTTTCGAAATTTTCAAGATTATATATTTACCAGGGCGGAGCTATGGCTGGGTTTTGGGAGGTTCTATCCACAAACCAAGTATTATCGTATGCGATTGGTTTTTGTAAAAGGAAGCCGTCTCTGCGATCCTGATACCAGTTATATGGTTTTATTATATCATTTTTATGTGAGATGATAGTGCATTCACAATTGTCACTATTTGTATTCATCAGGGCGGTTACAGCAGTTCAAAATGGGGGAATGTTATCAAGAAGACTAAACGTTAGTAAGGAGAAGACGCTTACAGCCGTGTCAGGGCGAATACAATTGGGTATATGAAAATTCAAAATAGTTATAACCCAATCTAGATTACCAGAGGCGTGTCCAGTCACTACACATTTTCAAAATGTATATTCCCAGCCAGTATCACCGCCGCGACTCAATATCGTTGTATATTGAAAATGTGTTTCCAATCACCCCCACCCCCCACGACGAGTCCTTGATCCGCCCATGCCACCCCCTTTCCCAGAGCTGCCATGGAGGGCAAAAATTATCAGAAATTAAATTTCAACTAGTCGAGGGACTAATATACTCATGCATACCATTCGCATATTGTTGGTATGTATTTTACCCCACTGTTTTACCTTACTGCATCCGCCCCTGATGAGTTTTTCACTTTTTTCTCATTTATTTATGTGTCAAAGATGCCAAGCAGTATATGACGGCTTCTAATCCGCGTAACAAAAACTTTTTAGGTTGTATATATTTCCCCTCATAGTCCTGGTCCTGGAACTGCCACTGAATTTCGAATTTTTGCGTAACTCGAGTATATGAAAATTTTGGGTCAATTATTTGTAAATCTGAACTAGTTTTGTGAAAATCGTACAACAGAGACAAGGGTTATGGAAAATCTAAAAATACACAAAAATTGTATATTTTGCACGACCTTCTCCTAAAAATAAAAATTTTGAAATTTTCTTTTTCAAAATAAAGTTTAGCAGCAGAGGAATCTATGGCACTTGAATTTTCAAAATCGGCCGGTTAGATTACGAGATCTTAGGGGGCCAATATTGCCCCCCGCCGGAAATAGTTGCCGGAGCCTGACGAAATAGGGTTAAACTCTTGCCAACTACCAGAGTCTGTCAAATTATTCCCTGTTCTCGATTGGAAAACTGGATCCATACCGGGTTTTTTTGGATGAAGTTCGTTCGAACTTGCTCTACTAAGTGTTTTTTGGGTCGGAGCTTTCAGTCTGTACCACAGAGCTTCGTCAGTGGGGTCGAATAGGATCTAGATCCACTTGATCCGATTAATCTGATTCGACCCCGCCGACGAAGCTCTGTAGTACAGACCGAAAACTCCGACCCGAAAATACTTTGTGGAGTAAGTCCCAACTAACTTTATCCGAACATCCGAACTTCACAACATGTCTTTTTAAGGGTTTGTTTTGAGCATACTTGCAAAGCAGAGAAGACTTAGTCTCCCAAAGAGACCTGTCAAAAGTCAAATAAATTTTCCTCGCAAAAAAGTCACATGTAATTGGTTAAGCGTGCCTGTTGGAGTGGCCCTAATTAATAAATAAATGTGCCATAAAAACTACAACAAATTAGTGTAAGTAAGAAAAGTGATATACGTATCAATGATGCATCGAGGATGTATCCTTCTGCCAAGAGTAAAAAAGACAAGCCACTCTCTTATTTCCCAGTTGATACATTGCGTAGTTAACAAGCTCGGGATGCGTCCGTGTCCCTGCGTTCAGGCCGAGTTCAGCGCCCCGCTGCCACTCGGCGCCCGCTGCCACGCGGTGCCAGCGCCAGCGGCGCCGGTGAGATCGTCAGCAGCAAGCGCTGGTGGACGCTCTGGCTGGAACAACATTGCAAACCCGGGGTGACAGCTGAGAAGAGCCACGCGGCCGCCGCCACCGCACCAGGAATTTAGGTCTCTCCACTGTAAACAGTCGGCCACCGCTGGGTCTCAGCGACGCGGCTGGAGTCCGGCAACAGAGGTCGCACTGGGACAACCTTTCACTTCGGTCCCACTGTTCCATATTATTCCAGTTCCACAAAGCAAGCCATTGCATGCTCTAAGGGTTTAACTCCTGCTGAAGAAAAGCTCACGAAGGGGAACTGACAGCTCTTCTTGTAGGGGTATGAATTTGTTGTAATGTAAAAAAAACAGCTTATTTCGTACCGGTGCATCAATGTCCAAAAATCTTTGTCCTTGTTCATTCCGTACCATAATATGGTAAAATGAACAGGTCCAGTCTAACCTCTATCCAGCAGCAAACAGATGTGACATCTGCCGCAGAGATTGGCATTGGATGGACTCACTGCAGCCGAGCTACAGATCCATGGAGCATGCAGGGGCAGAACCCTACACTTGGAGAAGAGCAACAGGGCTGAAATCATGCGCCACTTAGTCGTTGCTAAAAAGTAGCCAAAACTGGTCAAAATCTGGTCGTTTTGGAAGGCTATGATCAGACTCGTTCGCGCTCGATCTGCCCCTGCGAGTAGGCTGTGAAGTATTGCACGCGCAAATGACTAGCCCAGGGAGTCCGACAGCAATCGCTCGGGTCAGGCACAGAGTGCGTCGAATTAAGGAAAAAAATATTGCGCTCCCTTTACTCCATTTAACGCCGGATGAATATATGATTTGTAGTTGATTTGCATACTTCCATTCAGTTTTGATATCTAAACCAGGTTTTCTCCCTGCGTTTCGAAGAATTCGTATGAGGGAAGGTATTTCAGTCAGCTGGAGATTTAAATTCGGCACTTCCTCATAATTTTAACGGGTGTACCCCGATAGTCCCCACCTTTATCGTCTATTCGCCTCATTTGAGGAGCAAGGAACAATCTGGCTCCCGAGAAACGCTTCCGACAGGGAAAGGGTTGACGATGCCATATATACCGGGCAGATGGTGCGTCGATAAGCCCCAACAGCTATCATTACGTACTTATTGTGCGTAGGGCATTGGAAAATGTGTAAAGTGTTTGTACCGTTTGCAGTGCTGATAGCATTGGAAAAAGATAAGTTCATCAAGAAGTTCTAGTATGCATGCTTGGCCGGCAAGGTTTCTAACGTTGATTTCGAATCAGATATATTTTTCGCCATCAGGGTACATATCGGAGGTTTTGAAAGGTTTGGATTTTTCGGGTAAAAAGTGCCTTGGGACCTTTGAATTTTCGGTATCAAACACGTCTTCCCACCTGATCTCATCTTTCTAAGACTCGCAAATTTCAGCGAAGTCTTATAAGTGATGCCAAAGGTCAGATCAAACATGGAAAAGGTCAATCTTCACAAAGCAAATATATTTTGGAAAATTTTGATTTCTACTACCGGAATAGATTTGTAGTTGAAAATACCTACAATACACAAGCCTATAGCATTTCTGTTTTCGTATCGTTTCATGCCATGTTTAATTTCTTTTGACTATTTTTCTACGAGCTGGGTGGAAAGAAGCATGGGGCATCGCAGAGAGGTTAAGCCACGCCCGGTCTGCTATCACCTGTTGGAGTAGCAACAGGTGAGATTCAGGCAGGGATAGGTACGCACCTACGATTCCGAGATTCAAAGCTGAATGGACATGACTGCCAGGCGCGGATACAGAGTTTCCGTGAGGGAGGCGCCTACGGCTGGGGGAGGGGCGCCCACTAACCAAGTGCTGTCGATTTTGGCCGAGAGCACCCCCCCCCGAATTCACGCCTGCATGCCACTATTGCACAGGTCCTTGAAGTCATCTCAAGGCTCGGTCAGGTAAATGAGTTGTGACGTCATTTCTAAACCCATGTAAGGAATTTATGTTTTTCTAAAACGAGGCTGAAAAACAGGGTGAAAGTCCGCTTCTATAGGAAGGACGAGGTAGATAAAGTTTCTAAGCACCATTTAAAAGCTCTTGAAAGAGGAGCTTTACGGCACGTCAGCTTCTAAGGCTATATGTGAATAGCTCTTGATAAGACGAATCTGCATGCCGTTATCCATTTTGAGGTCAAGTCAATAACAAGGCTACCAGAGGCCAGTAAAAGGTCACAACTTTCGAAATTGTTTGTTTCTATAACTTTTAAACGAAACAAGATAACTAAAGCAATACGTTTGGTATTATGGTAACGGTCATCATTCAAAGATTCGAATAATGTGCAGCACGACTTTAAAAGGTCATTATTTGACCCTGAAATAAGGCCAAGGTCATTTCAAGGTCACAATTTGACTATACAAGGTTGCGCTGCATATCATGTGAATCCCTGGATCAATACATATACATTTATGTTTTTGATTTTGTTCTAGGTCTAATGGTTTCCGGGTTATAATGGATTTCCTTAGTTGTACTAAATTTTACCCATTTCCGTCCTCTGTGATGTCACAGTTCAACCGATATGGTTCAGACTCGGCTTCAAAATAGATAACCATAAGGGGCTTCTAGCACCGTCTAAATTTTCCGTATCACTTTCGGTTCCCGAGATCGTAGGGGGTCGATCGGGTCCTCAAGCGGTGGCGCGTACGATGAGAGGCCAGGCGGTGTCGGGATACCCATACGGGCTCTATGTGTCAGAGAATAACCAGGAGACCCGAAAAGAGATTAACAATGTGGCGACCCCAGAGCAGATACAAGTTTCAGCCGTCTATGGAGCCAACAACGGCGAAACAGTCGTAAGCTCTTTTGCGAATGTTCTATGTTCTTGGGATGGAAAGAGCAACATTTCAACGTCAGGAATTTCCGCCACATTTTCCATGACTTCCAGAAGCGGTGGCGGATCTGCACCGGTTGTAAATGGGGGAAGGCAGCATGGTAAAAAATATACTGAAATAATTTTTTCTTTAAAAAAATTCGGACAAAGACGGGAGGTTTGGGGAACATAACCATTTTGTCACCAGCTGGGTGCGACTGTGTCCGGCAGCCGGCAGGGTCGGCATGCTCAGGAGCGGCGGTAAGGGTGGCTTCATACAGCAAACAGTCCAGCTGTAGACCAAATGCCCGACATTGCTGAGCCACCAGACCGAAACGGTCATATACAGGCTGTTGGCCTCAGTCCGCAGATCTCTGCCGCGCGTGGACGACTCGGGGGTAACTGACTCTATCAGATAGCGAAAATGGAATTGGGTACACCAGGGGCTACCTTTGTTCTAGCACTAAAGAAATAGGGAACAAGCACTGCACAGGAAAAGTCATCTTTCATTTCCCGCACTGGACTATCGATTTGCTCAGAAGGGCGCCTCCCGAAGAGCTCTTCGTTTGACATGTGTCCTACATGATACCTACTTACCCTAGTATTGCCCGTGATACATGCATTTTGAATGCATAAATGAGCTTCTCAACGCATCCTTTCTCCACAATTTTTATTCAGGTACATACATATTAACTTTTCCATGTTTTCAAGGTTGCCTACTCCTATAATCTATCAAAAATACCACATATTTTAACTCGCCTTTGTTTTCTCTGTTCCTTCACTTGCTATCTTTCTTTTTCGTCACTCCCCCCCTAACTCCCCTTCGGGGTCCACTACGGCTCGCCCAAGATCTCCACGGTATACAAAACGTAACGGCGTTGGGCTCATACTTCTCATCATTTAACCATTTTTTTCAGGTCACATTTAAGTCAAAAGTCAAACATGCCTCATAGGATACATTAAAATTCAGTTTTCCATCATCTGAACAAAATAACAAACGACTTAAACTATTGATCCTCTTAGCAACCGAATCAATGATATATAATTATTCTAGGTCAAATCAATTTACCTACCTTCAGTCAAGTCAAATTATATAAAATCATATCATTAAACCCAAACCCAGGCGAGTCTAATCACTAAAAAATGCTTATCTCACTTACTGATTATTCCTAAAACCATTTTTCATGTATTTAATGGAAGTCATGCGTCGTACCTACTAGGTCATCGATATCAAAAATACCACATATTTTAAAACTCGTGGGGCCATTATGTATATGAGTTTCAATCGATAAGTTTACCCTCACTTATGCTATCTTAAACTTTTTTTGAGGTCAGGTCTGACCTGTACTGGTACTACCTAGATGACTAACCTTAAATTTTCACAGAAGTTGTAAAAATGATGAGAAAAGGTGTACCAAGTAGGGCGGGCTACGCGCCCGTTTTTTACTATCTAAAACCCAGGGGCGGTACCGCCCCCGTCAATGCGCGTGTTAAATTTTCACAGAAGTTGTAAAAATGATGAGAAAAGGTATACCAAGTACGGCGTCGCGCCTGTTTTACTATCTAAACCGAGGGGCGGGTACCGTCAAGCCGTGTTAACCCTGTACTTCAACACCATCACTACATGTGGACAATCGTCCCATCAATGGACAGGCGATTTTCTCTTATGTCTCAAAGCAATACACCTCAACGGCAGAAATGTCTGAAAGAAGCAGCATGTGCGCCACATTGACAGAAGCTTAGCCATGAAGGAGGGCCACTGGATCAACACCCCGTTCGACCGGCACTTCCAACGCGTTGCTGCACATGCCCAAACTCCTACGTGTTCCGGGTAGCCGACGTCGGCTGCTACGCTGACCAATAAGCGACCAAATTTTGCCGGCACCAAAACCGAGATAGTGCGAGTTCAAGGATGAGCTTGTGCAGGAGTGAGGCTTGTTAAATGACAGTTGGTGTTTCAATCAAATGCCGAAAACTCGTGAACTCCTTTCCAATGAGGAGGAGATTTCTGACGCCGGTTAATGAATTAAGGATGTGAAAATTTGTGGTGATCACTTTCAAGCATGGCACTATGGATTCAGTCATAATTCCGGGAGAAATGAAATTAGATCACTGAGCTCCTATGTGGAGCGTGCTTGTCGAGAACGGAGCTGGATTTCCGCTCTAAAAGAGAAAAAAAAAGATGCTGAGACATAGGCTTCTGGGAAGCTATCTTGTGAGGGTGAAGTTCATCGTCGCTACTCCTTCCCCAATTCACAGGCAAGTTCGACAAGCACACTCAGCTCCATTTGAAAGTTTCCCGAACTGCAGCGAGACAGGACATTCCTATTTTAGCGCCGGAATAACCGGATTATCAACCAGTGCTGCTCATTGCGGAATGTTTATCCACGATTCCGCGATGCCGCAAACGCGGAATGTAGATTTAATTACATAACATTCCACGATCGCATCACGATCGTGGAGTATTTTTTATCATAAATTCCACGATTCTTAGTCAGGGATGGAACATTTTGACTAAACAAGTGAAATACAAACTCGAAGCATGCCATAACTACTGAACGCGCAAGGGGCTGTTCACATATGACGGCTGTGACCAAAGGGAGGTTGGGGTTTGGCATTTCCTGATTTTTGGGCTAATTCACGGGATATTAAAAACATCACCAACCCGTGATAGCTTAAAATGGCCAGATTCATAGGTGTAAGAACATCCAGAATATTGGGGAAGAAGGTAATACACAGTTTAAATGAGGATTCACCCTTGCCCATGACCTTTGACCTTGACCTTTGATATTTACCTTTACATTGAACTACTTTCACTATGACGTCATAGTGTAACATACTTCAGACTGCGTAACACGGTTTGACTAGAAGCACAGCAGCCAATGTCCTTGAAAATTCCAGCATGACCTAGACCTAGACCTAGACCTTTGACCTTGACCTTCTTGTGAGGTGACCTTGACATATAACCCGTTTATATGGCGTTATGGCGTCACCACTCTGTCTCCAATGGAAGTAAACTGGTCCGACTGCGAGATTGTGGTGATCTCAAAATAGAGGCCTGACTTTGAAGGCCTATAAGTTTAAAGCTTTTTATCGATTTCTGACTTTTTCTCAACAACGACATGAATGTTAAATTCTCTGAAATGTGGCCAAGTATCATTTTTCGGCTACCTGCGGTTCTCCGGACACCGTGGAAAATTAGGTGGAGGTCTCCGAGGCCCCCCAAGGCGCGTGTTGATTTTGATGAGCCTCAAATATCAAGGGACATTACCCTCTCCCCTTGGCCCTGTTCCTATGCCTATGGTGGTATTTACATTTTACATCATTGGAATGTCGCAACGACTGGCTTTTTTGGAAGCGGTGTCTGAAAAATGGCTCCACTATTGTTTTTTAAAGAAATTATGCTCGAAAAAGCAGAACGCCTAGAAGCCGAGTTTGACGGGGTGGTGTTGAAATGTCACTTCCTCTTACTCGTTAGGACTCCTGTCCCCCATATTTGTCAGATCCCCAGTCAGTGCCAGGTTAACTAGTCCATGGGTTAATGATTTGCTGCTTGGAAGCAAAACTTCCATATCGTAAAAAAATCGGAATATTAATTCAAAATTAAATAAGCATTCCGCAATGGTGGAACCACGATCGCGGATCACTAAATTCTCGATCGCAGGGTAGCAATAGCGGACCACCTGTTTTTCGATCGCGTGAACAGTACTGTTATCAGCCTTTCAGGAAAACTGGCGTGCGTACCGACCTCATTAATGAAACATCTCACAACTTTCTGCACTAAAATTTAACTATTCAGCTGGGTAGCATCTCATCCTGCCAATTTATGATCCGCACTCAGATTTGGGGAACGTAACAATGCAAACATTCTTCCCTCTTCAGATATCTATATCTCCATTAAAAAATGTATTCGACTAGCAGTGATTGTTAAAAAATTCCTTCCACAGGGCCTAGTCACAGGCAAATCTGTGCCTCTTTGGCGTCCAGAGGCTTCAGATTTGGACTGGGTGGGTGGTACGCGCCCCACAGCCGCTGCCCGGTCTGCGGACGCGAGCGCCTCTGTCACGGCCCCGAGCTATAACATAAACACATCTGGCACGCCCGGCCGCCGGGCCGCGTACTGCTCCCTCTCAATGAGCTCCGGCGCCGCTCCTCAGCCCTGAGAAATGCCATGGCGGGCACCATCTTGGTGGAGCTGCTTTTTTGGGGCGTTGGCTCCCGCGCTGGACACATATGTTTCCTCCACTGGACTTTGTCTTTTTAGTTATAAACACAGTGATTTTAGGTTTTCCAGAGGTTTAAATTTGATGCAGAAAAAAACGAAGGGAAACAAGCTTATCTGAGATCTACTGTGGACGACGAAATGAAGGCATTCTTTTAAGCACTCATTTGTTGGCGAAAGCTCTTTAACTAAGTATGCAAAAGCAACGTTGAAATCTGACCAAACAACTACCGTAGCAAGCAGATAAGTTTCCGAGGATAAAGCAAGATATCCAAAGCAAACCGTGTTTCATATTCCTATCACTGCTGAAATAAAAACGTGACGTTTGGAATATATCAGGCAGCCAGTTAATACGTCGTCAGTCCGAGGTCAGCTTTGTAGCCTGTGAGGTAATCCAATGACCTGAAACATTCCTGAGCTTTGCATAATAACTAACCAAACGTCGCAGTTATAAACCGTCAACTCCTACCCTGCCGGGAAGGACTCCACACATCAAAAGCACCTTATCCAGTCCGACAACCACGGCCTCTGGCTCACGAAGCAGTTTTTCCACGGAAAAGTCCAGTATAAACCAAAAGTTTGGTACCTGTCAGTTTTTGACGCGACAAATCAACTTCTAGTCTTGCTTACATATATCCGTGTTCAGAACCTTACTTGTGAGATACTCTCGCACCACTCAATCCTGTCCGGCAAAGGAGCGAAGTACTCCTGTGAGAAGATGGCCGAAATGTGGTTTCTGCTTACAGGAAATAATAATTGTCTTCGAACAGCACTTGAGAAAATGCATTTCGGCATCCATAAATTATAGGATTATCGTCTTTATCTTTGCTGTCTCTGAGCTGCATGCTTATCGTTTGCATTGTGTGAACTGCAAAGAAAAGTGTGTGTGCATTTGATTAGTTTCGGTAATTTTTCAAGCTTTCCAAAGCTGAGACGTACTTACTGTACCTATGAATTGTCCCCTTATTATCCTCAATGGGAGAAATCGACCTATTTTTGGTCTAAATTTGACGTCAGGACCAGAGCGTCAAAACTAGATTCGATTTTCGGGGTATTGACCAGATAAACCTATAAAACAAAGATAAAACATATTCCCGGTTTTCTCCGACCGATGAGTTTCTTGACTTAGTGAGCGACTTGTAAAAGCTCATTCCTTCGTCACTTGTTCTTTTGCAAGGACTTTGCTCAGCAAAGACATTCTAATCTTCCCTCACAAACTAAGAAGATTCCGTAATCTTGACATTTAACAACCATGCCATATTTTAGACCATGTTTATTCTGCAGTTTTCGAGACATGTTCTTGAGAAGTCTGAAACGTGAGACTTGACTTCCCAATTAGTTTCTGATTTCGTGACTTTTTCACCAAGTGTTCTACTTTTTCAAAATTTCACGCTGGGTCACCAGTGTGTGAGCCAAAAACGTCCCGGCAAGGTGATTTGGGCCTCAACACTAGTCCCGGCACAAAAATAACTATTTTAAAAGATGACAATTTAGATCCAGATGACTTACGTTGTAACTGATGACTGGGAGAGAAATTCTGAATCTGTTTGGGTAGGGACTTAGTGCTGAGGGAAAGGGAAAGGCTATACCGTGCGGGAAAACATTTTGTTCGAATAGGGAGTGTGATCAGTGGAATTCACTCAAGCACCTGCATTCATTTACTTTTACGCATTATCGACCTGAATATGACCGTGGGTATACTCACCGCATAAACCTGCATCCTCCAACATCCTGTAATCTCGGCATAGTCCGACACAGACTCAGTTAGTTCCGGAAAAGCCCCGGCCCCAGCATCGGGCCCCGAAACTCTCTCCCCAGAAACACTTCTCCCAGAAGCTCTATTCTTGATCCCTTTCAAGTTATCTCGGACGGAGAACTGTGACGAATAGATGCAGCAACACAGAAATACGCTAATGCAAAGCACTCGAAAATTACAAAGTATTCGGGGTATGAAGCCCATCTCATGTGGAGGCCTGTTGAAATTTTACCTTTTTTCTCAAAACTATGATCTTTCCACGATATTGGGAGATGAGTATTTATGGTCTATAGTTGCAATCAAACCATTGTCGTAGCTCGGTCCCTTCCACCATCGAATAAACGGCACCGAGCAGCAGCCGTACCCACCTGCCTGAGCGTCGACCAGAGAGCCGACACCTCCGTAGAGCAGCAGCAGCAGCAGCGGAACGCGTGGCCAGCGCATGCTGCCGAGCCGGCGACCTGGCTGGCGGGCCGGCCGGCTACACCATCGCGTGTAGCGCACAGTCGCGCTGCCGGTGCTGCGCCCAGCGCGGCCGGAACACGACGGCGGCCGCCGGTGCCGGCGCTACTGACGGCCGCCGCCGGCGCCCCCGGAACTGAGCGGCCGCCAGTGCAGACACCAGCGGCCAGTGCAGACAGGCCCGCAGGCGCTGCTGCCGCTGCCGGCCCCAGCGCCACAGCCCCCTCTGATGCCCAGACCAGACGGTGACGTGGCAGGGTGCAGCATGTGGAGGGCATGGCTGCAGCTCCAGCCAGTAACCCACACCAGAAACATATGTCAAACAGGAGCGCCCAGCACCACCCCTCGGCAGTCTCTGAGATGTTCCCTGCTTTCCCCGTGGCGTAACTCACAATATTGAATTCAGCTGACAGCTTTGCCGATTGAATGCACTGTGAGTATGAATGCACATGAACATCTTACTAGTACCAGTATGAAATAGTCCTATGGAAAGCGCTCACTCATGAGTTGATCATGTTTCAAAGCCCTGTTCCTCTCAAACGCACTACCCTGTAGTTATGCTGTACCGCATTGCGTTTCCTGTATGAAAACTGTACCGCACTACATATCCTGTAGCTATGCTGTGCCGCTGAGCACAGTTTGGGGTTTGGCAGGACGCAGAGCTGTTTGGACAGCTCTGTTTTAACCTTGTCAGAGCTTCATGTCTAACAATTTCTGTTCAATTTCTGATGATATCTTAAATAATCCTTGAAATTATATCATGTAATATATTAGCATAACTCATAAATTCGTTGAAAAGATATTGTCGAGCATCTAAGTTCTTGTGAAAAATATTTTTCTTCACTCCTCTAAAACCACCAAATTTCTAAACGTATAAGTGCCAAATTCAACTCAACTTAATACATAGCTTCGCCGCCCAATATGTCAGTAATTGGCACTAGCTTCATGTCCAGTCGTGTATCAGCCCACGTGCTGTCGGTTATCGCCAAGGGTCATCGCCACGGTGACTCCCAAGGCCACTCTTCCTAGTAGCCTCCCTGTTACCACCCAGCAACCAACCAACCCGTGAGAAGGCATCACAGACTTCTAGGAATAGCACATTCCAATGGGTCCAAACGGATGCTACCTCAGCAGTTCACGCAGGAGGGCAGGATGCTGTGCCTAATAATGGTCTATTTTTAGCCGTACCTAGAACTACCAGGTACCCTCTGACTGAGCAGAATAACAACTGACTCAGCGGATTTGTGGTACACCTTCCAGGAATCACAAGAGGCCCACTTTTTCTATTGGTCAGAGATAAGAACAGTCTAACCTCATTGGTCTTTGATGACATCAGATTCTCTCAGAATGCTGACTCACATCCGGTTTCAAATCGTATATAAACAGCCGACGTTAGGCTTAGGTATGCATTCGTGTTTCAACATGGCCATAGCGACGAGAAGACTCCGCCGGACGGATCGGTGAAATGTGCCTCATAGTGAAAAGTGCTGACAGGATAAGTGTTAGAGCCGCTATGTTACGCACCTGTTTCACAACGCCAGGTGCCTAATTATAAATATATGTTGGACTTAGAAAAACGTTTGTCCATCGCATACAACGAGGTCCTCTACTACGATAACTACGATTCAAAGGCCAGATCAAGAACCCATCTTGGTCACAGATATGCATCCAACACTGTAGTGTTTCTTGTCGTTGCAACATCGAGATTCCCCTAAACCAAACATTCTCACCACGTCCCTGTTCGGCAGAACACGGTCTTGGCGGTCGCATGGCATTAGCGCACCCAAACTGACACCCCCGTGTAGCAATAACTAATGGGCAAGCGTCAGTCCCGAAGTTGAAAACGTCCCGATCTCAAATTCTGCGTTGAAACCTAAAATCTACAAAAGTATGTTGGATTCCTGGAAGTGGATTGGATATTCATATACTCTCCTATGAATGTACATATATACCCAGATACATAAATGCTCTCCTTGCTGAGGCGGGGAGTGCTCCTTGCCTCAGCACTCCGAAATCTATCAACGTCTAACAATATTTCGTCAGTGAAATTGGTGAATTTACTCTTTGCTGGTACAAAGTATGACCCATTTTCTGCTCGCCCTGGTGACGAACGGTACCCTTATCTAAGCCCTAAACAGCGTCCATTTATTATGAAAGGCAGCACCATCAATCAGAGCTGGGCATTCCAATTTTTGGTGAGTCGTCCAACTCCTGTTGCATGCAGAAAGCGGTTGACTCAACTCCAACTTAACTCACCAGGAGAAATTCAGTGAGCCGAATCAACTCTAATTCAAACTTCAATCCGGTCAACTCAACTCTATGTCAACTCAAAACTTAAGCCGACTGAACTTAACTCAAGTTCAAAATAAAGTTGATTAATAAATAATAGCAAATAAATCAATAATTTATTATTAATCCATTAGAAATAAATTAGATAAAGAAATTGATAAAAATTTGTAGGTAGACAATAAGAACCATGCATAAAATAGAATAATATAACAAATTCTGTTTAAGATATGCAAATAAGTGAATTTAGAAGGTATAGATCAACAATGGATCAATATACCAATTCTCATGATATGTGCAAACTATTTTTCATTTAAGTTTCTACTAGCAGCTTAGGATTAGGTATACCGAGCATAACCAAATAATTGCACCTCCATAGGCATTACTCATCAGGAAGGTTACAGCTCTAAAAATCTGACTTTTCACGTTTGTGGCATAATAAGTCAGCTGATCAGGATTCTTGATATAGCTAACAGCATTGGAAAATGTAAGCATATTCAAACAATTATATGTAGCATCATACTTTATCTGTTGAGTCACATTTTTTCGTCAACTCATTTGACTCGCCGGCTTTTTGAGTCAACTCAACGCAGCTTATTGGTGTGATGTGAACCAACTCAACTCAACTCACCGGTCAAATTTTTGCTTCAACTCAACTCATCTCAACTCACCGGTCTAATTTTTTGCCTCAACTCAACTCAACTCAGGGCCAAATGAGTCAGATGTTTAGTTAAACTCTGACTCTGACTCATGAGTCACACAACTCTGCAATTATAAATATTTGAGAAATTCCCTGAAAAAAGATAATACGGCAGCATTACCCAGGCCCTTAGAATTGAAAGCCCATTGCATTACAGCACCTGCTTAACTCCGAGCTCTTTTTTTGCCGTTGGCAAAACAACATGGGTCCACTTCAGCGCGTACCGGGGGCAAAGCGCAGAGCACACCGTGCACCCCGCCGTCGCCGAAATCCAATACCATAATGGGAGGGTATGGGTGCACTGCTTGCCAAATTTCAAGCTCGTAGCTTCAGCCGTTTTGGCCCAAGTTACCGAGTGCAATGACATACGACGGAGAGAGATTTTATATACGCAAAGCAGTCAGCTCTGGGGGCCCGAGACAGGCTTATATAGGGTTTCAGAACAGCTCAGGGGGCACGTTCAAACTCACGGATCCCAACTCAGCTCAGTGACCCCAGAATAGTTTAGGCGGCCCCAGACCAGCACAGGGGCCGCCCAGCTTAGCACATGGGGATCCAGATTTTCTTAGGGCCTAGGTCAGCTTTGGGGGCAAAGATCAGCTTAGGGGCCCCAGGTCGGCTGAATGCACGACCTCAGAACAGTTCAAGAGTCCCATTGAAGCTCATGGCCCCAGCTTAGCTCAGTGGCTCTAAAACATTTCAGGGGATCCCAGACAATTTCAGGGGCCCACGTTCAGCACAGGAGACCTCAGATGGAAAAATTAGCTTATGGGCCCAGATAAGTTCGGGAGCCCCTAGGTCGGCTTATACACGTTTTCAAAACAGCTCAAGGTGCCCATTTAAGCTCATGGCCCTCAGTTCAGCTCAGGGGCCCTATAACTGTGCAGGGCCCCCAAACCAGCTCGGGCCCTCCACTTCAGCATAGAGGCATTAGATAAGCTCAGAGGCCCCTAGTCTGGCTGATATCGGGTCTTAGACGGGTTCAAGCGCCACCATTCGGGCTCACGATTCCCAGCGCTGCTCAGGGCCCCAGAACAGTTTAAGGGACCCAAACCGGCTCAGGGGCCCTCAATTCAGCTCAGGGTGCCAGGTTAGCTCATATGGCATCAGAGGCTAGTTCAGGGGCCCCCGAAAAGCTCAGAGGGCCAGATTGACTCATAAGACCTCAGATCATGTCAGGACCCTAGGTCAACCTAACCCTCGCCCCGGTTGGGGGTGTTTGAACATCCCCCTCGGGTTTTTCCCGCGGCACAAGAAGACAGCGGAGCGAAGTGTCGCCGTACTAGATAGACATTATTCTTAATAATTGTTGCAGCTTTTCCCAAGATTTTGATATCAGGTCATTTCAGGTCAAGTCCCCAGCGTAGATCAAGTGACCTCACCTCCAAAAAATTTTAAGATAGCATAAGTAAGAACAGGGTTAATCCATCCATTTGAAACTAATATCACATAATGGGCCCATCGAGCGCTAAAAATTTGTTCTGGTATTTCTTATACCAATGGCCTAGGGTCAGATACATATCATGCCATCTCTATACCATAAAGTTTAGATTGTTATTGGAAGTCGATTGAAATGTATATTGACTATGCTAGATTCAGATAGTGACCGTGACCTGACCTCAGGCCAGGTCATGTTATGTTTTGACCAAGTATGGTCATATCATACATCATTCGATTCGCCGTAGCGAGAGGAAGCGAATGGGGCCTAAAAATTGATTCTAACTGAACTATATCAGACAATAGAGCCCCGAAACTCTTCTCTAACATGTCACCTTTGACCTGGCATGACCTCAATATTGACCTCGCTCAAAAGTGACTGATATGTTTTCTTCATAAATTTGTATGAGCTATCCATCAGCTCTCGCATTTTTCTCTATCCTGCATAGGTGCGGAGTTCGAGCGGGTGTTTTAGCACCCCCCAGCATGGCGAAGGCGGCTCGGAGGCCCATCGAGTCGGGTTTTAAGAGGTTGCGAGAAAATTGATGAAAGCTTAATCCCCGTCCCACCGGGTCCGGCGCCTTTTTCACCACACGGGGGCCATCCATGGCACCCTTCTAACGCCGAAAATATGGGAGTTAGTGCAAATCTGCAAAGTGCATTGGAGAGCTTGTGTGAACTCAGTATGATTTTACTTCACATTTTTTAACGCTCAGGTCAAAAGTTTGCCCTCCAGAGGTCAAGTTAGGTCACAGTAGGCTATTTTCACTAAAATATACAATGGCATAGCTCTCCTGCCATTAGAGGTATTGAGATCTGGTAAAGTGCATTTGATAGGAAAATTCCAGGGTTTTTTCCACATGTGGAACATAATGTTCTCCCGCTAGTGGTTTGATCGCAAGAGACTCTTGACCTAACATGACCTGAGGTCTCGATAGGTCATACAGTAACCTTGCTGCATATCAAATGAAAGCCAGTGACAATACATACACGACGAAGTTTAACACGCGCATGTCTGTGAAAACACCAGATATAGATAGATAGATAGACGGCTTGTTTTGTGCTCTATATCAGGAACACAACGCAATACAGCAATATGAAGATCTGTTTCGGAATGTTCTCGGTAAGGGCTTTTAAATGATGAATGTTTTAACTTGATTCAGTTAACAGAAGCGAATATCATTCTGTCGACCTCGGGATGCGAATAGTTTGACTTTGACTTCAGCAGCCTCTGGAGCCTGAACCAAGCTGTGCCCCGCAAAAAGCCGTGAACTGTTTTTTCATGTTTCTTGGCTTCCATACTGATTTTAAGTGAAATCAATTGTCCCCGATTTTGGTGATACGTTGGGTCCCATGTTAAAGTCAATAGCATTTAATGCATTACGGCCAAAACTGATTTTTACGGCTTGTTTTGTCTTCTAACACAGGAAAATGACGCGAAAGAGCAAAACAAAGACCAGTTTCGGAATGGTCTCAGAAAGGGCTTTTAAATGATGTAAGATTTGACATGATTCGGTTCACGAGAGCAAATATCATTCTGTTGGCCTCGGGATACGAAGAATTTGACGTTGACTTCAACAGCCTCGGACCCTGAACCAAGCTGTGCCCCGCAAAAGCCGTGAACTTGTTTTGTGTTTCATGTTTCTTGGCTTGCATACTGGTTTTAATTGAAATCAATTGTCTCCGATTTTGGTGATACGTTGAGTCCCCTGTTAAAGTCAATGGCATTTAATACATTGCGGCCAAAACTGATTTTTACGGCTTGTTTTGCGCTCTATCTCAGGAACACAACACGATAGAGTAATATAAAGACGTGTTTCGGAATAGTCTCGGTAGGGGCTTTTGATACGAAGAATTTGACGTTGACTTCAACAGCCTCTGGAGCCTGAACCAAGCTGAAAATTAACACGAACATTAACACGCGCATTGACGGGGGGGTGGGTACCCGCCCCCTCGGATTTTTGGGAGACAGCACAACAACGGCGGCGCGTAGCGTCGCCGTACTTGCCATACCTTCTCTCTCATCATTTTCACAACTTTTGTGAAAATTTTAAGGTTGGGCCATCTCAGGTCAGGTCACCAGTACAGGCGAAGTGACCTGACCTCAAAAAAGTTTAAGATAACATAAGTCGGAACAGGATGAACTTATCCGATTGAAATTCATGTCACATAATGGGCCCACCGAGTTTTCTAAAACCTGTTCTGTTATTTCTTATATCGATGAACTAAGGTCAGGTACGAGCCATGGAAATGCCTCTCCGGTCAGGTACCTCTCCGTTGGAAACACATGGGAAAATGGGCTTAATTGAATAACTTAGTAATAGAAGGTGATAAAGCGTTTATTTTAACACGCGCATTGACGGGGGAGGGGCGGGTACCCGCCCCCTTGGGTTTTTCGGAGATAGCATAAAAACGGTGGTGCGTAGCGCCGCCGTACTTGGCATACCTTTTCCCTCATCATTTTTACCACTTTTGTCAAAATTTTAAGGTTAGGTCACCTCAGGTCAGGTCACTAGTACAGGTTAACTGACCTGACCTCAAAAAAGTTTAAGATAGCATAAGTCGGAACAGGGTAAACTTATCTGATTGAAACTCTTATCGTATAATGGCCCCACCGAGTTTTCTAAAATATTTTCCGGCATTCTTTATATCGATGACCTGAGGTCAGGTACGAGCCATGACCTCTCCATTGGAAATACATGGGAAAATGGTTTTAACTTAATAACTTAGTAATAAATAAAGATAGAGCGTTTATTAAAGCCGTATTATATTTGCCCCGTCATTGCAGTTCTAATGATATGCATTTTGCCAAATTTGACCTTGACCTGACCTCAGGTCAGGTCAAATCCTTGATTGGACCAAAAAAGTCAGATTATGTATCATTCGATTCGGCTTTCTGCGAGGATTCATATAGTTCAAATCGTTTTGCTCCATCTTTACTTGTTCAGATGTAATGACCGAAAACCTTCATTTACATGTTTCCCTGTGACAGCGTGTTTTGACCTCTCGTGACCTTAAATGTGACCTGACAACAATATGGTTCGCACATTTTCGATGGAGAAGTGGATGGGCTACCCAACGCCGTTTACCGTTTTTCACTACCTAGTGTGGTTCTCGAGATCTTAGGGCGGCGGGTTAGCGCCTGCCCCCCCCCGTCAAAGCGAAGGTGGCTCAGACCTCCGTCGATGCGCGTGTTAATTAAGCTCAGGGGTGGAAAAACCCCACCAACTCGCCAACTAGGGTTAGCGACAGACCCTGACCATTGAAACCATGAAGTGCGACAGGGAACATATATACAATACCAGAACAGTTCTGGCTGGCTAAATAAAATAAAAGATCCCAGAGAAATTCCAAAGAAAAGAACACACCCTGACAGTGTAATCACCGTGATTAACCAGAATATATAGCGCAAATTAGCTTCCTCGTTTGAATTCAGGGGTGTAGCAAAACGCATTTGATAAACACATATCTTGATAATTTTTTATCTACTCTAATTATGCCTACATAGGTCTGTCATTGCCATTCCCGTTCGTGCTTACATAATTTTAACCTCTACGACTAACCTGGAAATAGCACAGATTATGAACTGTGGCTAGAACGCATGTTAATGGACACCAATTACATATTTAGTAGTTCCATCCCTCCTCTGCCTGTAAACCTACCACCAGGGGCGCAGCCAGAGCTTTGGTATGGGGGGCACACCAACTTTGAGGGGCATCCCGAGGAAAAAGGGCACTTTTTAACTTAACTCAAAAAAAACTTACTACATCTTTGTTTATATCATTTTTTGGGCATGTTTGGTTCAATAAAAATGCAAATAAATCATTGACGGAGAAGGAAAATGCGATTAAAACCGAAGAAAGGAAAACAATATCACCAAAATGTCATGGAAGTAGCCAAAACACGACTGTTTTGGATAGATTTAAGGACACATCAGCCAACTCATGCAAGTACTTAACATCAGAGAAATCTGCGGAGCATGTGATATCTGTTACAATATGCAGGTTAAGGCATATTGGAGTTGAAAATTCATTTGTTATGCCCACTGGTTTTGTCGTGACGAGTGAGCCCTGGCTGAACGCGGATTAAGTTCCTTGCCTCCCACAATCTGTGAGAATAAATTTTTTATTGCTCGTGTTGCTCGTGACTCATGATCTCTGCTGGCCGTCACCACAAAAAGATCCGTTAACCAACGATACATTTTTATTACATAAACAAGTAGATAAAGCAAAGATAAGGCTCGTTGTGAAAAAGGACAGACAAAGTTCCCTGCACCGTGATAGTAGTCACTCACGTTACACATCTACCAGACCGTCTCTTCACCACTGCACTCCATCACTCGGCAGCCGGCAAGCAGAAGGCCGGCTGCTGTACCTGTGGACTTACATGGCGAGAAGAGCAGCGGGCAAGCGTTGATCACCTACAACAACCCTCTCCTTCAGGCCCCGGCTCGCTTTATACAAAGCGATCGGCTTGAGGCGGGGACGTAGCCTTGTAATCTAGGTTATGGCGTTGTCCCGCGGCGGTTACACTCCTTCGGGGCGGCTTAACCCTCGCCCCACCGGGGGGGCATCGATGCCCCCCTACGGTTTTTCCGGGATAGCAGAAAAACGAAGAGGCGCAGCGCCGTGGTTGAGGGCTCTACCTCTCACTGCATCATTTTCCCACCATCCCTAAAATTTTTACCCCGGGTCACCCAAGGTCAGGTCACCAGACGAGGTCAACCAAGGTCACCTCACTTCAACTTTAGAGCTCTGTAAGAGCTACATTTCAAAATCCATCAATTTGAAACTTCCTACACTTCATGACCCTTCCAGGGTGAACAACGTGTATATCTGGGATTTTTCGATTTCGTGCCCTGAGGTCAGGTCACGAGGAGACCTCTCCCATTGGAAAAGCATGGGGAAAAGCTGTCTTATGATCTAAAAGTCACAAAAGCGATTGAAAATGCTCAGCTTGATCAAAAAAGCGTTCTTGGACACCCTTTCACGGATTCCAGGGGCCATATTTGCCTTTTGATCTCTCCAAGGTCATCCACGGTCACCAGGGGTCAAAAACAGTATTTTGACAATAACTTTTGACCTAAATAAGCTAGAGCGCTGAAACAACCACCATCGTGTTTGTCTCCTCACTGGCTTTCATTTGATATACGGCAAGGTCACTTTCTGACCTTTCGTGACCTCAGGTCATCTTAGGTCACGAGGTGACCTCTGGAGGTCAAGCCACTGGCGGGAGGTCTTTGCGGTTCACATAGCGGAAAAAGGACTGACAATTTCCTATCAAATGTACTTTACCAGACCTCAATAGCTCTAATGGCATAAGAGGTATGCCCAGTTTGCTTAAGCATTGCATATTTGAGTGAAAATAGCCGATCTTGACCTAATTTGACCTCAGGAGGTCAAACCATTGACCTGAGCACTAAAACATGTAAAGTAATTTCTTACTGAATTCACGCGAACTTTCTATTGAACTTTGCAGATTTGCGCTAACGCCCATATTTTCGGAGTTAGAGGGGGCCATCGATGGCCCCCGGTGGGGCGAAGGTGGCGCTGGACCCCCGGTGGGGCGCGGGTTAAAGGCGTGAAGGTTTTTATCGACGCGCCGCACTGGTAGCTCCCTTCCGCCTCACCCGGATGCGATGAAGGTTACCCACTCGGCGAAGCCGCCGCCGCACAGTGTTATAAGGGGCCGCGAAAACGGACATAATTGAATATCTCGGGAACTAAGAGACGGAGCCTCATGAAACAAAAACTGATGTGTACTTTAACACTCACCACACCTTTTGACACCAAATTTGACACTTAACCCGCGCCCTGGTGGGCCTCCGACCCAACTTCGCCCTGGTGGGGGGTGTTTGAAAATCCCCTCTTCGAACTCGGCTCCTGTGCGAGATAGCGAAAAAACGCGAAGGCTGGTGGAGAGCTCATACAAATTCATAATGAAACTATATCGGTCACTTTTTGGTTCAGGTCAATATTGAGGTCATAATAGGTCAAAGAAGGTGGCATGCTAGGTTAGTGTTTTTGGGCTCTAGCGTCTGACAGAGTTGAGCTAGAATAATTTTTTAGACACTATGCCCTTCCTCTCGTCACGGCGAATCGAATGATGTATAATATTACTATGCTAGATCATGAAACAAAAATGACCTGACCTGAGGTCAGGTCAAGGTCACTTTCCAAACCAACATAAGCAATATGCATATCGATGGACTCGCAAAAGTAATCCAAACTTAATGGCCGATGATGGCTGATTTTTCGTTTGCCTTCACGGATAAGCTAAGACGATAGCCAAAGTGAGCTCAAAAAGTACAATCCACGCATGGAGTGTTGAGAGGCCAAACTGATAAGCCACTTTGTTTGCCACCTTCTGACGAACTTGTTCTAAGTCATTCATCTCAGTCGGCTTAGCTCCACAGATGTAACATATTTGAGATGACGCTGTCCCTGTCAGTGCATTCGCAACTTTCCCATCTACCATTGTCAACTGCATACTATACGATACCAGAACAGTGGTCCCAGCGAGGTCGACTGCACAGGGCTGGAGCTTCTCTATCTGGGTTGAAAAGTTGTTCATTTCTTGTCGGGGAGACTGCGGGGGTTTCCTTGACACATTGAACGTGCATTAGACGGCAATACCGAGTTGACGACGGCTTTTCGTTGATCCACACGCATTTATCGTTAATCTCCAACAGTAGAGGGACTAAGGATGAGCAAAATATGCTCCTATATCTATAGCAGCACCATTCTGCGCCGCTTGCTTATATATACTTTGTCCAGTGGCGCCATCAAATCCCCATTTATGGTACAGTTTTCCAGATACAGCCTCACTGCGGATAGGCTGTTGTTCTGATGGATGTACCTGGCTGAGGCTGGCTGACGTCAGCTCTGACCTTTGTGGGGTCAACCTCAGCCTCTATCAGTCTCCATGTCGTATTGTCTAATATTACTTGCAGTGGCACATCGGCAGAGCTGTCGGTTACACTGATGCTTTCGCCAGGGAAACATCTCTGCCGGGCATTCACAACTTTATAATGGGTGGGTACACCTCTTTCGCACTTACTTTATTTGTCATATTCCTCACGATGTTATAACTTTTTGTTGACATGTCTACCGATACGGTAACAGTTTTTTTTTGGTTTGAGGGTAACTTTTTTTTTTTCCTCCCCCTCAACTTTTACACCGGGGGGGGGGGGGGGGGGGGGGTTGGGGGGGGGGCGCTTTTTTAAACAAAGATTTTTTAAATTTTTTTTTTTTTTTTTTTTTTGGGGCGGGGGGGGGGGCGGGGGGGGGGGGGGGGGGGGTTGTTTTTAGGAGTGGTGGGGGCACCACCTCTTTTTCCCCCCCCCCCCCGGGGGGGGGGGGGGGGGGGGGGGCCTGGGTGGGGTTTTTCGGGAGAAACTGTAGCCTGTTTATCCACAAGTGTGATAGGCTCACATATGTCCTCCGCTAACCAGTCGGTTTCTTTGCTTTCGCACGCCACGATTGATCTGGAACACTGTTCCAATATTCTCTTGAAAATGACATGGAAGGACACCAGCTTCTTCCGGATTTCATCCTCTGAATTGCGTGAAATGCTCGCTCTTTGAAGACCTAAGAAATAAACAGTATCATTAAAAGCAGCTTCGACAAAATCTCTTCTGTTCTTCCGAAAAAGAGCGTTTTCCTTCAGCCGTTTAAACAGCTCAGCGCTGCTCACCCGGAACTCCATTATCCCCGCACGTTACCACGACACTGTTCTTCGCACGAATGAGGCTAAACATGAAGTATTTCTCTGCACCAGGGAAGTATTCACAGAGCAGAGGTGTCGCAATACTCTTTGACCTGTTACAAGACTTGCCGTACACACGGATGGAAGTATATCTCTGACCAGCACTTACCCTAACTAAGCCTAGCAATGGATACCGATTTCCGGGGCAGTAACTTTTTGAACTGTTGTGGAAATCAACGAAACTTTCCCTCTTTCGGTGAAATACCGCCAGTGCCAGATAAAACCCCAGTCCTAAGGCATCAAATTCACCCGTCGAAGGGCACGAGCGCCGGTGTAAGCTGAGTCGGCGCGCGACGCGTTCGTGCCTTAAAGGGAGATACGCGAAAAAAATTTATTGGCTATATCAAAAGGTTACAAAAAGTTGTTTCAGAAGTCCTATTCTCATTTTTGCGAATTCGGCCTGCAAATGCCTTAAAATTGCTCTCAAAGTCAACATTTCTAGACGACTTTACCGGTACACCTCATATCGATGTATATGACGTCCACAAGGCTGAGGCTATCAATTTGTCTAAGAATTAGGTCATACCTATCCTAAACAGTGATGTAGAACTTTGGACTACTCCAGAAAAAATTACTTTAGAAAAACAACATTCCATAACTCTTTTGAAACAGAAATATAGGGCTTAAAAGAAATCACAATTAACCAATCAGAAGCCTAGGAATTCTCAAACCGGGTCACGTGACCTATCTGACGCGAAAGTTTTGTCATCCTGGGGCGGAAGCAGAAAATGGCTCAAGACCCGAGGTACGAAACCGCTGAAGACTTGAGTAATTGTTTTTTTCGTTTTTAGGGCAAACTTATTCATTTTGGAGTTTTTGAAAGCTTTTTAAAATTAATACAAATACAAATACAGGAGGGCAAACATTTGTATTATTAAAAAACATAATTTTTCAACTTTGAATAGTTTTCGAAAAGTAAGTGATGGGTTTGCCCATCACTTGCCCATCACTTGCATGGGCAAGTGATGGGCATTTTATCGAAACTGTTAACCTATTTCGATAATAGGTGAGTGGCCTCCCAAAATTTTGCCGAAGATACAAAAATAATTGATAGTTTCGTTATCAGGATTTTTCGAATAGCAAGAAACCACAATAATAATTTTTCGCGTATCTCCCTTTAACTGCCGCCGAGATCGGAGCACCACTGTCTCCAATGCCGTCTCAGCCGTATATATGCAAAACTATGCAAAGTCATGATGGCTCCTGTCCAGAATTTATTGGGCTTTCTTCTGATACGTATATTGAATTGTTCACTTTTGTTCACAAAAGTGTGAGACTAGTTGAACAAAACACTCCAAGTTGAAAACGGAAAAATACATAGCGTTATTTCCGGGGTCAATGATCCTTCGGCAAATGGTGCATGGCTTAACAATTACGGGTCTGAGCCACCTTCGCATTACGGGGACCCGCCCCCTAAGATCTCGAGAACCACGGTAGGTGCGAAAAACGGTAAACGGCGTTGGGCTGCCCATCCACTTCCCATCGAAAACATTTGAACCATTTTTTGTCAGGTCACATTTAAGGTCACAAAGGTCAAAACATGCCCGTCATAGGGATAACATTAAAATTCAGTTTTTCGGGCATTTCATCTGAACAAGTAAAGATAGAGCAAAACGACTTGAACTATATGAATCCTCTTAGCAAGCCGAATCGAATGATATATAATTGACCTTGCTAGGTCAAATCAGATTTACCTGACCTGAGGTCAGGTCAGGTCAAATTATATAAAATGCATATCATTAGAACCGCAAAGCCCAGGCGAGTCTAATGCAGCTAAAATAAATGCTCTATCACCATCCGTTACTGAGTTATTCCGTAAAAACCATTTTTCCCATGTATTTCCAATGGAGAGGTCATGCGTCGTACCTGACCTTAGGTCATCGATATCAAAAATACCGGAACATATTTTGGAGAACTCAGTGGGGCCATTATGTGATATGAGTTTCAATCGGATAAGTTCACCCTGCTCCGACTATGCTATCTTAAACTTTTTGAGGTCGGGTCACTTGACCTGTACTGGTGACCTGACCTGAGGTGACCTAACCTTAAAATTTCACAGAAGTTGAAAAATGATGAGGAAAAGGTATGCCAAGTACGGCGGCCTACGCGCCGCCGTTTTCACTATCTCCGAAAAACCCGAGGGGGCGGTACCCCCCCCGTCAATGCGCGTGTTAATAATATAGCTGATCCTACAAAACAGACATCAAACTATCATTTAATACCACACAATAAAAAATCCGCCGATAAGCCTACGCGCAGCAGGATTAAGAAAAAGGCAGCATAAAAACGACGTCATTCATCCGCGGGACGAACATGAAGAAGTGGCAACTTTGAAGCAATATAGCGGCAGAATGAGATAAGCCACAAACAAATGAATATAAAAAACGCATGCATCAGACAATTTTGTACGGACCAGTTGAGGTTATTTACTGAAATACGGAAGTCGGTTTCGGGGTATTCTGTCCGTTTTCGCGGCCGCTTATAACACTGTGCGCCGCCGCTGCCGTGGCTAAATATCTCCACAAATCGCCGTGGGACGAGGAGTGGCTTAGCGTCTTTGGAAGAACACATTTTTGCTGCCGGAAAAATTTGGGAGATACCTTTTGAACGCGTTTATTAAGTTTCATATTCCCAAGGATCGGTCCCAGTTAAGAGTAAATAAAAGGTGAACAGGTCGGTGGTTTAGATAGGGATGGTGTGACAGGGCTAAAAATTGTGAAAACTAGTTCTTCATTTAGATTAATTAGTAGAAATCCTGGTTTAGGGGACTGTGCTCTGAGCGCAGGGGCACATGCCTTTTTATCATCCCTTCCCAGAATCCACCAGTATAATAAGCAATTCATATGACCAGGGGCGCCTAGGTATCACAAGCCGTTTTAGAGATTCCTCATTCCTCGTTAGCTCCGTTTTACAAGGGGAGTTTCCATTGTGTTCTTATTCCCCATCTATTCAAGACCAGCTCTGGGGCCCCCCAAGTGTGGATCAGAGGCCTCCAGAGCAGCTTCCTCCATCCCCCCCAGTTGTGCCTCCAGGGACTAGACTAGCTCAGTGACCCCGCCCCGAGATGATGGGAGTTGGCCTTGTGTTCTTAATATCTGACTATTCAAGACAACTCAGGGCCCCTGATGTAGATCAGGGCCACAGAGCAGCTCATGCTTCACCCAGGGACTAGACTAGCTCATTTTTCCCAGAGATGAGGTCATCAGACTAGCTCAATGGGCCACAGATAGGCTCATAGGGCCTTAAACCAGTTCAAGAAGCCCCAGAACAGTTTAAGGCGCCAGATCGCCTCAGGGAGCCTCAAGCCAACTTAAGGGGCTCTCACAAGCTCAGCGCCCAGACCAGCTCAGGGTACCCTCAGAACCTAGATCCGCTCTTGGGCCCCAGATCAGCTCTTGGGGCCCCATATCAGTTCAGGGGCCTCAAGTCGGGTCAGGGGGCAAGATCAAGTCAGGGCCACTAAATCAGCTCAGGAATACCTCACCAACTAGGGGCCCAAGCAGTTCAAAAGCCCCAGAGCTGCTCAGGGTTACATTAGATGCCCATAGGGCACCAGATCAGCTTCGGGGACAAACAATCACATCAGTGGTCCCCGACCAGCTCGAGAATACCAGATAAAGTCAGGAGGCACTTAATCAGCTCAGGAGCCCCATACCATCTCATGGGCCCTCATCAGCCTCTGTGGACCCAGCTCAGCTCAAGGCTTTAGAGCTGCTCATGAACTCACGTAATCGTCCAGATCAGCTTAAAGGGCACCAGATTAGCTCGGGGGCACCAGACTAGCTCAGAGGGCATCAGATGGGCTCAGGAGGCACCAGATCGACTCAGGGTCATTAGTGCAGCTCAGGTGGCACCAGATCGATCCACTCGGGGGCCAGATCAGCTCCCAGCCCCCCAGAATATGGCAGGAGCCTAAATCAGCTCAGGGAGCAACATGACAGCTCAGGGGACACAAGGTGGGCTCAGGGCCCACCAAACCAGCTCAGGGGGCATCAGGCCATCTAAGGAGACGTCAATAATCAGCTGAGGGGGCACCTAATCAGCTGAAGAGGAACCATATTGACTTAGGAGACAGAATCAACTTGAGGAGGCATGAGATCAGCTCGGGGGCCCGAATCAGCTCAAGGGGCCATAAATCAGCTATTAAGGCACCAAGCAAGCTCGGAGGCATTAGACTAACTCAGAGGGCATTATATAGGTTCAGGATGCACAACTATTTGCTCAGTGGGGCACTCGATTGACCCAGGGGCACCAGATCAGCTTAGAGGGCAAGTAATCAGCTCAAGGGACCAAGACCAGCTGAGAGGCCACGAGATGAGCTGAAGGAGCACCAGATTAGCTTCACCCGTACGATTATTGGCGACGATGAGGCATTAGGTGAAACACATACTAGGTGCCCATACTCTTCCCGAGTGATTGGAAAGGCGACACAATGTCCTAGCTGACCGAAAAAGGTATTAAGTTGTCCAACAATAGTTTCGATCGCTACATGCCGTCCAGTTGCATCTAGGTTCAACGGCGTAGGGCACTAAATTTCGAGCGGCACGGCCCAAATTGGGTACACCACCTGGCAATCAAAGGGGACCTCGGCAGTGATGGAGGCACGTACCCCCTGTCCCGCCCTGGCTGCATCCCTGGACAGTAGATCAACTCCGGGAGGCATTAAATAAGCTCAGGGGCCCCAATCAGCTCAAGGGGCACTAGAACAGCTAAAAGGACACCAGGCAAGCTCGGAGGCATCAAACTAACTCAGAGTGAATTATATAGGTTCAGAAGGCACACTTATTTTCTCAGGGGCACCAGATTGACTACGAGGGCACCAGATCTGCTCAGAGGGCACATGATCAGCTCCAGGGGCACCAGATGAGCTCCGCCCGTACTATTATTGGCGACGATGAGGCATTATCTGGAAACTGATTACGTGCCTATAGTCTTCCCGGGTGCTTGGCAAGGCGACGGAATGCTTTAGCTGACCAAAAGGCACTTAACACGCGCATTGACGGGGTCTGAGCCACCTTCGCATTGACGGGGGCGAGTACCCGCCCCCTAAGATCTCGAGAATCACGGTAGGTAGCGAAAAACGGTAAACGGCGTTGGGTTGCCCATCCACTTCTCTATCGAAAACATTTGAAACATTTTTTGTCAGGTCACATTTAAGGTCACGAGAGGTCAAAACATGCCATCATAGGGATAACATGTAAATTCAGTTTTTTCGGCCATTACATCTGAACAAGTAACATTATTAAGTAACATTAACAAGTCACATTTTTTCGGCCATTACATCTGAACGCGCTACGCACCGCCGTACTTGGCCTGCCTTTTCCCTCATCATTTTTACACCTTCTGTGAAAATTTTAAGGTTAGGTCATCCAAGGTCAGGTCACCAGTACAGGTCAAGTGACCCGACCTAAAAAAGTTTAAGATAGCATAAGTCGGAGCAGGGTGAACTTATCCGATTGAAACTCATCACATAATGGCCCCACCGAGTTCTCTAAAATATGTTCCGGTATTTTTATATCGATGATCTAAGGTCAGGTACGAGGCATGACCTCTCCATTGGAAATACATGGGAAAATGGTTTTACGGAATAACTCAGTAACAGATGATGATAGAGCATTTATTTTAGCTCCATTACACTCGCCTTGGCTTTGCGGTTCTAATGATATGCATTTTATATAATTTGACCCTGACCTGACCTCAGGTCAGGTCAAATCCTTGATTTGACCTAGCAAGGTCAAATTATATATCATTCGATTCGGCTTGCTGAGAGGATTCATATAATTCAAGTCGTTTTCCTCTATCTTTACTTGTTCAGATGTAATTGTCAAAAAACTGAATTTACATGTTATCCCTGTGACGGCTGTTTTTGACCTCTCGTGACCTTAAATGTGACCTGACAAAAAATAATTCAAATGTTTTCGATGGAGAAGTGGATGGGCTGCCCAACGCCCTTTACCGTTTTTCGCAACCTACCGTGGTTCTCGAGATCTTAGGGGCGGGTACCCGCCCCCGTCAATGCAAAGGTGGCTCAGACCCCCGTCAATGCGCGTGTTAATTGTCAAACAGTTGCTGAAATCGCTAAATGCGGTCTCCATCTAGGTTCAACAGCGTAGGGCACTAAATTTTGAGCGGCACGGCCCAAAGGGTACACCACCTGGAAATCAAAAGGGCACCCGGCACCGATTGGGGCACATGCCCCCTGTATCCCCTGGACAATAGATAAACTCCGGGAGGCATTAAATAAGTTCAGGGGCCGGATCAACTCAAGGGGCACTAAAACAGCTAATAGGGCACCAGGCAAGCTCGGAGGCATCAGACTAACTCAGAGAGCATTATATAGGTTCAGAAGGCACAATTATTTTCTCAGGGGGGCACGAGATTGACTACGAGGGCATCAGATCAGCTCCAGGGGGCACCAGATGAGTTCAAGGGGCACCAGATTAGCTCCGCCCGTGCGATTATTGGCGACGATGAGGTATTATCTGGAAACGGATTACGTGCCTATACTCTTCCCGGGTGCTTGGAAAGGCGAAAGAATGCCCTAACTGACCAAAAAGGCGCTTAATTGTCAAACAATAGTTTAAATCGCTAAATGCAGTGTAGTTCCATCTAGGCTCAACGCCGTAGGGCAATAAATTTCAAGCGGCACGGCCCAAAGAGGGTACACCACCTGGTAATCAAAAGGGCACCCCGGCACCGATGGGGGCACGTGCCCCCTGTGCCCCCCTGGCTGCGCCCCTGTCCAAATGTCATTTGGTGTGAGAACTAAATGCATAGTTGCATTGCTTTGTCCCATTCAATGCACACACAACACTAAAACAAACTTGAGTGCGAGTGAACCCCTTAGTTACGGTACCTGAGCACGCCTATGGCTTCTTATAACCCTAAAATACACCTATGGGATCAAAGCATGGTTATGTTTAGCCCTCCCGAAGATTCTGTACGCAATCTATTTACTTTCGAAGAGTTTGGATGAATAACATTGTAAACCACCCATTTTGAGCTTCTGGAACCGCCTATGGCCAAAATTATATCAAAATATACATCAACTGTCATCCTGCATCTGAGAAATAATATTCAACAATTACAACTGCTGCCAATTCGCAACGGACAGCTTTATTGTAGGACAAACGAAGCGCAGGCGGCAATGCTCGGCTTCTGGATAAACCCCCAAATTAGCGAGTCATAGCTCCGCCTCTGGAACATGTATACGTTAAAAAATCTCAGGGAAGATGCGCTTGTTAGTTGTAAGAAAAGTCAACAAATTTCAAGAGCCTATCTCAAACCGTTGCGGTGATACTATGGAAAAACCTGAGAGGTGGGCAGAAACTGCCCCCTGTTGGAAATAGGGTTAAATTAAATCCTCCAGGGTAGCGATCATGCATTCGAGAGGTAGTTTACACTAGGTCTGTTGAGTACCCAAGTTGCACGTCCCAATCCCTCTCCCCCAAGAGGAGAGATAGACATGACTTTTGCCCCCCAAAACTCGGATCTGCGTCCGCCCCTGACTTAGAGCACCCTTATAGGTACCTGGTTAAGAACTGCGCTCTCTGGCTCGGGTACATCATCCCAACGAAGCCTAACGAATCACTCCTCCTCTTTAAAATTATCAATACGCCCATGGATCCCGCGCAAACAGGGTCATCGAACCCTTCTGTGTTTTCATTGCCCTTGCGAAAGAGCGGGAAAACCGGCGGCACAAATCCTCCTTGAAGTACTTTACCTTTGCAGCATATTATCTTTTTGACACAAATATTCAAATACCTATCCCGTCTTGCGCTCCTATGAGAGCTTATCTGGCCAACTAGCGGCATTTTCATATACTTTTGGGAACGTGATTTGACGTAAAGTTATGTGGGTGATGTGTTCTGTGGACTTTATTAATTGTGGGTGCTTGAAGAATTTGAATGTGGGCGTTTTCTTCGTGGGTGGTTTCAGCTCCACTTATGGGAGCATTTGTGGGCCCTTTAATCGATGGGTATTTTAACTTTGGGGGAGATTTAAACCGTGGATGATTTTAAGTTTGGACGTTTAAAGCCGTGGGTCTTACGTTGTGTGGTCGAATTATTGGTAACGAGCAAGGCAATAAAGTAACGAGGTAGCTGCACAGGGCACAGGTCCGCACACAGGTCTCTATCTTTGGTTGGCACACAGCAGCATCAATGTAGTTATTATGGTAGTAGGCAGAACCCGCAGATCACATCGCGGTTCAAAAGGATCACATCAGAAGGTCTACTGATCAAAGCGTCTAATGTTCATAGGTTCTACCCTTTGAAAGTTAGACCTTTTGAGTAAGAAGTAGAGGTGGGTCTTTCCAGGCCCGGGGGCCCGGGGCAAAAGCCCGGCCCAGGCCCGCGGGCTTGGACCGGGCCTGAAGACCTGAGTTAGGCCAATGCCGGGCTGATAACAGGCTTCACCCAGCTCATTCCGAGCTTCAACTGAACTGGGAATTCAGTCAATTTTCTGTATGTTAAATAAGCCTTTTTCAGTACAGACCTAGTTTTTTTCCACTGAAACATAATCTTATTCATGCACCTGCAGCTTTTGAAAATGCATTTACAATTAATTTTGAGACATGGACTTTAACCCGCGCCCCACCGGGGGTCCGGCGCCACCTTCGCCCCACCGGGGGCCATCGATGGCCCCCTCTAACTCCGAAAATATGGGCGTTAGCGCAAATCTGCAAAGTGCAATAGAAAGCTCGCGTGAATTCAGTAAGAAATTACTTCGCATGTTTTAGTGCTCAGGTCAATGGTTTGACCTCCAGAGGTCAAATTAGGTCAAGATCGGCTATTTTCACTCAAATATGCAATGATTAAGCAAACTGGGCATAACTCTTATGTCATTAGAGCTATTGAGGCCTGATAAAGTACATTTGATAGCAAATTGCCAGTACTTTTTCCGCTATGTGGAACGTAAAGACCTCCCGCCAGTGGTTTGACCGCCAGAGGTCACCTCGTGACCTAATATGACCTGAGGTCACGAAAGGTCAAAAAGTGACCTTGCCGTATATCAAATGAAAGCCAGTGACAAGACAAACACGATGGTGTTTGTTTGACCGCTCTAGCTCAATTAGGTCAAAAGTTATTGTCAAAATACTGTTTTTGACCTCTGGTGACCTTGGATGACCTTGGAAAAGTCAAAGGGCAAATATGACCCCTGGGATCCGTGAAAGGGTGTCCAAAAACGTTGTTCTGAGCAGTCTGAGTATTTGCAATCATTTTTGTGGCTTTTATGTCATGAAATAGCTTTTCCCCATGCTTTTCCAATGGGAGAGGTCGCCTCGTGACCTGACCTCAGGGCACGAAATCGAAAAAATCCCGGATATACACCTTGTAGACCCTGGAGGGGTCATGAAGTGTAGGAAGTTTCAAATCAATCGACTTTGAAATGTACCTCTTACAGAGCTCTAAAGGTGAAGTGAGGTGACCTTGGTTGACCTCGTCTGGTGACCTGACCTTGGGTGACCCGGGGTAAAAAATTTCAGGTATGATGGGAAAATGATGCAGTGAGAGGTAGAGCCCTCAACCGCGGTGCTGCGCCTCGTCGTTTTTCTGCTATCCCGGAAAAACCTTAGGGGGCCATCGATGGCCCCCCGGTGGGGCGAGGGTTAAGAAATACATCAGGAATGTAAAAGCATGAAGCTCTAACTTTCTATCTGTTACTCATGTCAGGGTCAAAAGCAAGTTACTTAAACCGGTATCAATATTTATAATCAAATATTGAATAATGCCTACAGTTGCACACATCCATGCTGTACTGTCATCTTATGAATATCCTAATGACATCAAAATCTTCAAGTCATATATGGGTGAATAAAATATAAATTGTGGTAGCCTATTTGTTACTTCCATATTATCAGCATACCATTTCAAAGGAAGTCATTTAACCCATTTGTTGCTGACATATTGATACTAACACCTAGTTCTAGCTCGAACATTCTTTCCAGAAGCTTTCTGCTTCAGGTAAAAAGAAAATGCCATCTATGGAGTCATTCCCATGTCCTCTGCCAAAAATGGCAAAATGAATGACGTGTACAAACTATCTATTGGGAGCCCATATTTGTCAAACCGGCCTGATAACTCTAGATGCAAGAACAAATGTTAATAAGTTTGACCCTTCCACAGCTTCATCTTGCTCTTTCATTGCCCAAAAGATGCAGAATCCACTCGAAAAGGCTAGTATAAGCAAGGGAATAGGCACAAAGAAAACATGTTTTTGATCGAAGTACTTTAGAATATAAATTATTCTGTTGTGGGGAGATACAGGGGAGAGCAGTCAGCCTTAGAAGGAACCTTTGAAATTGCACCAAAACATGAATATACTTGACATCATGTGTTGCATTTTCCTTGTGGAGATACTTCCCTGGCCTCTATGAAATACAACTTCTATTATAAGCTTTGAACATAACAGCACTTCCCTCCCAAGATACCTTTACTTTACACCTCTCTCCCAGCACATTAAAAATGTACTACGGCAACATAGAAACACAGAACACAAAAACAATATTGATATCCAAATTATGATGGTCTTCAGTTCAGATACGCCAAATTCAGCGGGCTTCAAAACAGCTGGGGCATTCCAGGACAAAACGACCAAAAATATTTCAATTTGACACCACCATGTCTAGAAAAAATCTGAAACTTTGTCTCCGGGGTAGTTTTGGGCCAGAAACACGCCTGTGAGAATCTTAGCCCCCTCCGACCAACGGTGACCGAGTTATAGCCCGAGGCATTTTCGGGAGGTCACGTTGTAGACTCATCTTTGATGCTTCATAACTCAACAACGCATCACCTGATTAACAAGTTTTGTATATCATTGAACTCGTCTTGAATTATAGTTTATTTTGAAAAAGAAAATGTTAAAATTTGAAATTTTTTTACTTTTAATTTGTTTGACCTTTTCCTTTTTGACCTAGCTTGACCTTTTCCCAGTTGAAATTGCCCTTTTAGACACCTCAAAAATGGTTCTTCATAAAATATCTTTCGATAGCAAAAATAAAAAAATGTGTTCTTGCTATAAGTTCCGAATATTTAGCACCTAAGGTAGGTATGTACACGGTTTTTGACCATTGCGGTAGTACAGCCTTATGTTTAACGCCGCAAATATAGCGATTGCTTTTGTAATCGGTCGCTGGAAATCATACTCCATTGTCTTTACGAAATTTTAATCGTACAAGTATCCGAATTTATGACAATTAACACGTGCCCACCCGAGGGGGTGGGCAACCGGCCTCCTCAGGTCTCTACAGGTAGTAAAAAAATACCTTCGCGCAGCGCCACCGTACTCCATCTACCTCTAACACAACATTTTGCAACTTCTGGAAAAATAATTTAGGTCAACTGGGAGGTGGTAGGTACCGTAAATGCTGAAGGCCAGCAGGCAACTCAGTGGTGAGGGGGTGACCTGAGGTAGACGGTCGTCGTTATGCCTTGTGGGACTTTCAACTTTGTTTCCTTGATTAACACTTTATCGTGGGAGTTGCTCGTTTGGGTGGTGGGGTCAGGGTCTCCGTAAAAAGTCCCTTGATGACTCTAGTGAGACACCTAATCCTAAAACCGCCTCCTTGCCGCCCCGGTAGCTCAGTTGGTAGAGCGTTGGGCTCCGGCCCGCGGCTCAGAAGCATGCAGTGGCAATGCATGTCCAGGCTTGGGATCGGTTCCGCTGAGACGCTCCGGCGCTCAATAGCTTACCCGACGTACAGGTCGGCTGGCAACTGACTGGTGAGAGGGTGACCTGAGCGGGGCGGCCGTCCCTGTGCTGTGTGGGACGTTAAACGTTGGCTTCTAAAATCAACCCTTCATTGTGGGAGTTGCTCGTTCGGATGGTGGGGTCGGGGTCTCCGTGACAAGTCCATTGATGACTTTAGTGAGACCCCGACTCCAACAATCGAACTGAGAACAACTTGTACAAAATGTATAAAAAACTGAACTGGCAACAAATTGGGCAATATTTATAAACAGAAAAACTGCAGCCATTAAAAGTGATGAAAAGGGATTCCTTGTTTCGAGGGAGACGAGGGCAAATGAACTTATTAATAATGAACCTTTCAGCCTTAAACGAAAATTTACAAAGATGTCGCGACCTTATCAATAATTGAAACAAGTATAACTTATCCTATGAGCACCACTAACTCACACAATTACATCGTTCCCGGAGATGGAAAATAGTATCGATGCAAGCTGATCCAGTGCAGCACAGCATATGTTTGAGAGGATTCATGCAATGTAAACAAACGTGTCTGAAAGGCTTTCATTCCCAAAAAGTAATTTGAATCTGCTCATATATTCGACAAAATGTCCTGAAATCGTAACGCATTCGACTTGGTCGCTTGAACAGGTTGCCTCATGATATTTTTACAAGGTGATCATTTCATAGCTGACACGGATCCGAGAATCCCAGATAAATAATGACACAGTGCACTGGGAGTGATGCCGCTAAATAGCCAGTTTTAATCATTACCGAATATGTTACATACAATCGTTTGGTCGTGTCGCCTTTGAGATTGCTCAAGGTCACAGTATTTCTTACGGGAACTAAGTGGAAACCTAAATTTTGTGGCATAATAGGTGACAGAGAAGAGCCGTAGAAAGAAAAGTTCAGCACCATTGGAACACTCTTGTTGAGCCCAAACGGATTATGTATCCTATAATATTGCCTAGTCAAATGTCAAAATTAACCTGCTTTGACCTAGAGCCAGGCTTAGGTCTGTATGGTAAAAAGAATATTAATCAAACTGCAGTGGCAAGTCAGACACGACAATGTAAAAATACAACCTCCATCGCAATTCTCGACAATTCTCAATTCTCGCAAGTTATCAAAATTTACCAATCGCCCCATGCATTTATAATGGAAAGATCATGACCTTTGCCCTGCTCCCGGTTATCGATATAGAAATCCTGCTACGAAAAATTATCTTGCTAGGCGATCTTACTATGTAATGCGATTCTAACCACGATAGGCTAAATTTGATATGATTTATGCACCTCCCAAAGTTTGAGGTTAGGTCTCTTGACCTGGGTTGGTGGTCTGACCTGGTATGACCCAGACCTAAAATTTTGCCCGAAGCTGCAAAAATTTAGAGTTAGAGGTACATGAAGTACGGTGGCGCTGCGCGAAGGTGTTTTTTAACTACATGTGGAAACCTGAAGAGGCTGGTTGCCCACCCCCTCGGGTGGGCGCGTGTTAATTGTCATAAATTCGGATACTTGTACGATTAAAATTTCGTAAAGACAATGGAGTATGATTTCCAGCGACCGATTACAAAAGCAATCGCTATATTTGCGGCGTTAAAGATAAGGCTGCACTACCGCAATGGTCAAAAACCGTGTACATACCTACCTTAGGTGCTAAATATTCGGAACTTATAGCAAGAACACATTTTTTATTTTTGCTATCGAAAGATATTTTATGAAGAAACATTTTTGAGGTGACTAAAAGGGCAATTTCAACTGGGAAAAGGTCAAGCTAGGTCAAAAAGGAAAAGGTCAAACAAATTAAGTCAAAAATTTTCAAATTTTAACATTTTCTTTTTTCAAAATAAACTATAATTCAAGACGAGTTCAATGATATACAAAACTTGTTAATCAGGTGATGCGTTGTTGAGTTATGAAGCATCAAAGATGAGTCTACAACGTGACCTCCCGAAAGTGCCTCGGGCTATAACTCGGTCACCGTTGGTCGGAGGGGGCTGAGATTCTCACAGGCGTGTTTCTGGTCCAAAACTACCCCGGAGACAAAGTGTCAGATTTTTTCTAGACATGGTGGTGTCAAGCCTTGGTCGATCTGTCCTGGAACGCCCCAAGGCAGTAGAGTAAAGGTAAAACGGAGCGGGCCGCTCAGCCATGGCCAATGACAGCAATTTTTACAGCTGGCACAGGATAGCTGACTGCGGGAAAAGCATAGGGTGGCTGCTGAACCAGAAAGTTTCTATCAATACATATACCTACTGAGGCAGTTACAGGTAAATATAATATTTTATTATACTTATTTATCTTATTTTGTAGACACAAAAAGAGTTTCAATAAGTTTTATTGTCAACTGATTGCCGCCAGGTCCCGGAGCTGGCGGTGTGTATTGTCTATGGAGCTGGCGGTGTGAGGGACTTTTTGGCGTACAACTTGGCGTGAAAGAGACAATTTACAAACTACGTTCATGTACCGTTCTTCTCATATCTACCAGTGTGTTTTATTTTGAGATAATAACTTTGAGACGTTGTGTGAATTTGTGTATGGACGGAAAACTGTTACATTCTTAAATTACCTACCTATAGTGATAGTGCCAACTTCTTTGGTGTGATACTAAGCACTGTGATCACCGGTGCCTATGGATCATATCAGGCACAGACGTGTGCTCATGCTCAATGCCTGGATGTACTAAGACCAAGGAAAAGGATCGCGGTCTGCTATTCTTCAGGGTCCCAAAGGAGCCAGCCAACTAGGTAAGAAATATGCCACAAAATGATTTTACACTCGTCAAATTTGACTATGGGGCAGTGGAAGTCGGGTGGCTTTCCTCGCCAGTCTGCAAAGTATGATAATTCTGACCAGTTTTTGGTGTAAAGTGTACCCCAAGACTGGTCCAAGCAAAGCAAATTTTGGAGCAAATGAAATGGTGACCAGCATTTACCAATACTGAGAGTGTATAAATGAGAGTGGCGGTTGCCAATACCGAAGCCGCATAGAAGTTGCAGTGTATAGAAAGTGGATGAAAAGAATATAAAATACCATATTGTTATTTTAAGTTGAACAAGAATCCCGGGCATTCATGCCCTAGGGCAGCTGGGGATATAGTACCAGTTGTGTGGTTGGTGTACCAGCCAAATACATTGTTTGGAAATAAGTAGAGGTCAGTGTGTTTTTATGCCCATTTTGGTTCAAATTTTAGGTGAGAGGTGGTACAATATTCTCAATAGCTGGTGCAACTTCTTTGGCATGCTGCCATACTTTGCTGACTGGCTTCCTTACTGCATGGTGTCCTCTTATCAATACTGACTGACTGCCTCTTGATTCAGCATGTAGAATTTGGCAGATGTACACAAGATCTCATTGGTGCAGCCTTTGGGCAGAATTACTGGTTTGGGGCAACTTTTGTCATTATTTGTGGTAGGTACAACAATATTGGAGCTGAGTGTGACAGCTTGGACAGTGCTGACCCTTGTTAAAAGTCATAAAGGTGTCAATAAGATAATAAAACAGGTAAAATGGACGAAAAAGAAAATTTCTGCTTCAATGTGAAGAGGATTCTGGCCTCTGCCTGGAATTGGGGTAGGATTTGAGCTACCCCAAGCATATTGTGCAGTTTCCTGCCACATTCTGCAAACCAGCACTTCACTGATATTCCCGTCATAGGCGGATCCAGGATTGCGGATGGTGGGGGGCACCGTGCCGGGGGTGGTAAGAATTTGATGCCTGGCTTCATAAGAATTCAAGTGCCGTCAGCTGGTGGGGCACTAATAGCCGTTTCATTAATTTGTTTAGACAGGCTTCAAAAGCCTTATTCAACAAAATGATTTGATTATTTGTGATACCTCATTAGTACCCATTGTTAGTTATTTGGGTTTTCGGGCGCACGAACCAAGATTAATTATCGCCCATTTGGTACTATTGTAATCGTGTTGTATTGTGTTCTTTTCCAGCGCGACTGAGGTAACCTGGACATGCGAAACCTCTTCGGTCGCGAGCAGCAGCGCGCGGCTCAGGCAGCCTGGACTTGCGAAACCCTTCGGCGGCGAGCAGCAGCGCCGGCAAAGCTCGCGTGCAGCAAAGCCGTCACCCAGGCGCTGGTGCTACCAGTGCTCCCTCTGATATGATGGCGCATAGCCGGAGTTCAATTGATAGCTGGATTTGTCAATCAATGTGGGATTCTTGTATCTGTGTTTGCAAACAATGTTCAAAATAAATACCAATGAGATATTAAATATGCTACGAGTTGTACTAACGGGGTGAACATTTATCCCATGCCTTTTTATATTATATGAGTCTTTTTATTAATACTGTGTCCCACAGAACATCTATTGGTGCCATACGGGACTTAGCTCGCGAAACTTTTGAATACCTTCTTTTGCTAACTACAATGGAACTCTTCACTGTTCTTGTCATTTGGCCCTGCTCAGCAACCAACTCCTCTAGATCTGTCATCTAGGCTGGCAAAGTGACTTTGAGTCATACGCATGGTAGAACAGTGGCCTACCAATATAATTGCACGTTTACGGTGGAGTCATTTTGCACTGCCAAATTTTTATATTTTCTTATGTCGCGCCGGCTCCCCGCCATTGGATTCGCCATTCCGCCATTGGAGCGCCATTGACCTTTCATAGTGGTATGATGGGCATTTCAGGAAGCTTCGCATAGATCGGCCAACAAGTGCTCCCTCACCCTCTGAATCCGTCCATTGTCTATGCCCATATCTAAAGCCATTTTTTAGTCACAGGAGCAACACGTTTGAGAAAGGTGTTCCGCGATAAATTTCCGCAAGCATGGTGTTTTGTAAATCGGCTAGAATATAGCCATTTAAGGAGATCATGGCCTCTCAACCTCCGTCAAGATTTGGACTGCCTACGTACTCATGGACGTCGAAAGCAGGGGGGGATGAGGAGACGCGTCCCCCTACTCGTGGATCAGAGGGGGACGGTCCCGCAAAAACTTTGTGACTCGTCCTAGGTTTTATTTGGATTATCTTATTACTTGCGTTTACCTTCGTTAATTGCGTGGAATTTTGCAACCCAGCTCGCTAAATTTGTTGGTGAAGTGTATTGCCAGTATCGTTTTCAGAGACAGCCTATTCGCTCCAAATTTTGCGCCCCAGCGCCCCTCCTCCCCGCCTCTGGTCGTCCCCAGTCATGGTCCGTCCCCACCGGTAAAAATTCCGTGGCGACGCCCCTGCCTCTGCACCGCAGTGTCACATTTTGCGGCGCCCGTCATCGACGATCGAGCTTCATATGTGTAGGTGGGGGTGGGCAGTGGCGGACGCACGAGTGCCGTTGGGGGGGGCAACGCAGGAGAAATAGTGAAAACAGTATTATTAAAAGATCGGCAAAAATTTTGCCATTTGGGGGCATAGCCCCTGCCCCCTCCGTGCGCGGATCCAGAGGGGCGGGTGCCCCCATCGACCCTCGTCACCCCTAAAATGGTCGCGGCATTGCTTTGGCGTCCAATGGCGCCAAAGCAATGGCGCCATTGGAAACCGTCATCCATCCAATAGCGTCCCCTGAACCGTCACTTCCCACCCACCCCCCTGAAACCGCCTAAGCCCCTCTGCGTCTGCCAATGGGGGTGGGGAGGGGTGGGTAATTTTCTATACACTCTCCTCCCCTTGGAAGTTGGATCCGTCGCTGCTCCGGATATTTTTTACTTTTGCCCGATTTTAAGATGAGAGTATGGTCACTGGCGGCGGAACTGGGGAGGGGGTCACGGTGCCCTCCCTTAAATCATAAATTTTAACAGTAACCCAATGGCGTTGACTGGAAAGAAATGGGTTCAAACATGGGCGGATCCAGGATTGCCGATCGGGAGGGGGCACTTTCTCGGGTGGGCGCCGTCCGGTCCAGGGGGGCACCATTTTTGACCGGCAAAACCTATCAAATGGGCACAAAATTCTATCGGTGGGCGCTGATTTTCGCATCCTGGGGGAAGCGACATTTCAGGGAGGCGTCATCGACCTTTCAGTGGGGGGGACGCCGTGACCACTTCAGGGGCGCCGAAAGTCGATCAGGGGCACATGCCCCCTTGCCCCCTGCATCCGCCTATAGGTTGAAAAGCTCATGGCGCCCCCTTAAATTTGGACGTTTCGCCGTCGCTTAGTATGGTAGAAAATCGTCGGAGTATATATCTTTTCCACCGTTTCGCATGTTATTTCTATGCAAATACTACTTTTCTATTACATTTCCAATTTTTAACACGCGCATTGACGAGGGTCTGAGCCACCTTCGCATTGACGGGGGGCGGGTACCCGCCCCCTAAGATCTCGAGAACCACGGTGGGTAGCGAAAAACGGTAAACGGCGTTGGGCTGCCCATCCACTTCTCCATCCAAAACATTTGAACCATTTTTTTTGTCAGGTCACATTTAAGGTCACGAGAGGTCAAAACATGCCCGTCATAGGGATAACATGTAAATTCAGTTTTTCGGTCATTAAATCTGAACAAGTAAAGATAGAGCAAAACGACTTGAACTATATGAATCCTCTTAGCAAGCCGAATCGAATGATATATAAGTTGACCTAGCTAGGTCAAATCAAGGATTTGACCTGACCTGAGGTCAGGTCAGGGTCAAATTATATAAAATGCATATCATTAGAACCGCAAAGCCCAGGCGAGTCTAATGCAACTAAAATAAAATGCTCTATCACCATCCGTTACTGAGTTATTCCGTAAAAACCATTTTTCCCATGTATTTCCAATGGAGAGGTCATGCCTCGTACCTGACCTTAGGTCATCGATATCAAAAACACCGGAACATATTTTAGAGAACTCGGTGGGGCCATTATGTGATATGAGTTTCAATCGGATAAATTCCTCCTGCTCCGACTTATGCTATCTTAAACTTTTTTTGAGGTCGGGTCACTTGACCTGTAATGGTGACCTGACCTGAGATGACCTAACCCTAAAATTTTCACAGAAGTTGTAAAAATGATGAGGGAAAAGGTATACCAAGTACAGCGGCGCTACGCGCCGCCGTTTTTCTGCTATCTCCGAAAAACCCGAGGGGGGCGGGTACCCACCCCCCCCGTCAATGCGCGTGTTAATCAAGCGGCGGTGAAAATTCAGTGCACCAGAATAGTCTCTGCTGGTGGCATTGCTAAAATTACATCGAACTGCATCATTTACTTGACGTTTACGCTCTTTACTTGTCCCATTTGAGTATCTCCGGAATACGAGGTTCAATCATCAGCTGGCATGAAATTGTTTTGATGTCACGTGACCGTGCCACCCTGGGAACGCCCCAGCTTGAAAAGATTTGCGAAGTCAGAAAAGCGTCATATATGAAACAACTGCGCAAAAAGGGCTATTATCAGGAACTAAACAAATACACTACACAGTTTTTGCTGATTTTTTAATCCCTAAAATTTTTGAAAATATTTTTAAGAGTACTGAAATACTTAAACTGAAATAAACTTACTATTCTGGTCAGTTTTAGTGAAAAATATTTTCATAAATGATTGCTATAACGTAGACAAGCACGGCGCTTCAGATACCTTCTAAGCGCAAGCCTCTAAAATCAAATGAAATACCAGGGTAAAAATACAAAGTATTTAGCTAAAATACAACAAAACAAACGGAAATAGTGTTCAAGCCCGCATGGTGATGGTAATGTGGATGGACTCCACTTGTTTTTTGTGTCAGATTTACTTTTTGGTGGAGATTGGGTGCAACCTTTTTATACCATGTTTGGTGCGAACCTGTGGAAAACTAGTGGTTCTTTATCAAGATAGGCTGATGGACCTTGTTGGACTTCTTACTAACGTTACTAACGTTGGACTTCTTACTAACGTTACTAACGTTGGACTTCTTACTAACGTTACTAACGTTGGACTTCTTACTAACGTTACTAACGTTGGACTTCTTACTAACGTTACTAACGTTGGACTTCTTACTAAGAAGTCCAACCTTCAAAAGGTCCAAAGAGGCGTGCTTAGATGCATGAGAGTGGGGTGCATGATGCTGCAGAGGCATGCTAAGACACCTGGTAATAGGAGGCAATGAGGGTTAGATTACATTAGGTTAGGTCAGGTCGGTTGTGTATGCCCTTGGTCCTTATTTCCTAGTCTGGGGATATCACCCCTCTTTCCAGAATCTCAGTGCGCCTCTGGTCTGGGTACCACTTAACACTACTCAAAACCTCCCTCCTTTCGTCTGTTTCACCTCGAGGGATTTTCTTGCTGAATGTGGGGATATTTCTAAAACATTTCCCAAAGTGTTACCCAGACCAGAGGCGCACTCAGAATCTGCAAAGAGGGGTGATATCCCCAGACTAGGAAATAGGGACCTAGGGCATACACAACTGACCTCACCTCAACTCACCTCACCTCACCTAACCTAACCTAACCTAATGTATACCTAACCTAACCTAACCTAACCTAACCAACCTTACATAACCTTACCTAACCTAACCTAACCTAACCAATCTAACCTAACCTAACCCTCATTGCCTCCTATTATCAGGTGCCTTAGCACGCCTCTGCAGCATCATGCACCCCACTCTCATGCATCTGAGCACGCCTTTTTGGACCTTTTGAATGTTGGAATTCTTGTTCAAAAGGTCTAACTTTCAAAGGGTAGAACCTATGAACAATAGACTCTTTCATAAGTGGACCTTCTAATGTGATCCTTTTGAACTGCGAGATGTGATCATCTGCCACCCTGGATCTACCTACTACCATAATACCCAAGGCCCTAGATCCCCATAATACCCAAGGCCCGATAATACCCAATGTAGACTCAAAGCAAAGCAATTCTGAATGCTCCTTCCAAAAATGGGAACGTGTGTGTGTAGCTGCATTTCAATGCTTTTGTGCTGTGGATTGCTGAATTCTCTAGGATCATGATGAATAAAACAACATCTACTGTAAGAACTGATTAATTTGTTAATTGCAGCTTTCTTTCTTCATTCAAGTGGTTTACCAGGTGACTTATGCCTGTTTTGTAAGGCTAGAACTGCATAATTAGGTCATACTTCTCATCATAATTTCAGCATAAATCCACAGAACTAATATATTTTTTAATTAGCCCCCTTCTCCACTGTGAATGTTCTTTATTGTACTTGTTTCATAAAAAATAATGAACTCAAACCATTGTTTTGCTTTGAAAATGTCATTTCTTCTCTTTTGCATGTCTTTTATTTATTGATTGATTATTTTGATAATTATTTCTAAAACTCCAATTCAGGTTGTAAAAGATTGTTTGCATGCCATTTCTTCTATTTCTATTTTCTGTTAAAGCAAGATTGTGAGTTTTAATGGAGTATTTGGAGCAGATATAATATATGTATATTAAATGTGACTTTCTGTACCTTGCACAACTCTTTCAGCGGAGCTGCCTGCGATAAGTGTGCTGACTCTGTCTGGTCACCACCAGGGATTTGTGGTGGTGGCCTTGGGGACAGCCTAGTGCTTTGCATATTGCATGTATTTCAAATATTTTTAATGTTAACGTGATGGTGTGTGGTGGTTTTTATGACTTGAATATGCAGTGTGATGTAAGAGATTTGTGGATATCAGTCTTCTGAGCTTTTCAACTTTGTCAAAATTATGGTCATGTTAATGTTAAAGTGATGGTGTGTGGCAGTTTTGTGACTTGAATATGCAGTGTGATGTAAGAGATTTGTGGATATCAGTCTTCTGAGCTTTTCAACTGTGGCAAAATTATGGTCACATTTTTTTGACAAACCTCTTGCTTTACAAAGGAAAAATATATATCCTTTCTAGCACATTGGATTGTTATGAGATGAGAGCATTAGTATCTCACATTCCTAGTCCCCTGTTAAACTTTGCATTGGAGCCTGTCACATACATTGATAATCTTTCAAACTGTGTTAGTACTACACAAAAGGCATAAATCCAGAAGCAGTAATGATCCAGTGTGCAAAGTATGGCATTTTTGATGAGATCTCGTCGGTGCAAGTGCCCTTTGAGATAGAAGTGAGTGGTGTGAATTTTATCAACCTGGTGCGAATTTGCGAGACTGGTGCGAGAAAGGTGACAAAACCAAACAAATAATGGCTGAATGGTCATTAAGACACAGGAGGGGGCCTTATGAAAAGTCCTTTACTAACTAACTAATAAGAGAGGTAGCATTGCATCGTGTGGGTAGGAATGGGGGTGTTTTTCTTCCTGGTATATGACATTGGTGCGAATTCTTGGAGGCTGGTGGTGCGAGAATATTAGATGACTGGTGTGACTCGTCTGGCCTGCTGCCATACTTTGCAGACTGGGTAATGATCAACGGAAACAGCTAATGATTCAACAATGTGGGGCATGGACATGGCAGTCAAGATCCTACGGCCATAGTTCATTGGGATCAGTAGGCTATTGGTAATAATTTTTATGGACGAGCTTTGATGAGTTTGGGGGGGACTGGAGATACAACCGTGACTCGGAGATTAAAACTGAACACACAGTAATGTCAACCAGTAAGTTAAGATTACCTTCTTCTTTCCAGGTTTCCAGCTCATGAAATAAGCAGTGACGTCAAGCAGGTGCATACTGTGACATGCTGGAAGTTACGACGGTGAATGAACCGGCTCAGTAAAGCAGTGTTTGAATGAAATGAACATGGCAGCACGCGTTTTCAGCCGCCAGCTGCTAAGACCGTGCTGCAAGATTAGATTCCTTTCACAAGGTATGTATTTGTGTAATTGAGAGATTCTGTAATGGAGGAGTTCAATGCGTTCTTGAATATCTAATTGACCTGTTCCCTTTCCCACGTATTCTGCGATAAAAATATACAAGCTCGGTACATGGATGGGGTGGATATATTGGTCACACAAAAAGCAAACTGCGGTGGTTTGTCAACTGCAAAGTAATTCTGGTGCATGTGGATTAATAATCTTCATTATTGTGTGCCCTATTAAAAGTGTGAGTTTAAAAAGGGCGCTAGCCGGACTGGTTCAACAAAAGCAGGACGGAGCTTAATATGAGGAGTCGGAAGGTATCATATTAAAATGAGTTGAACCTAGTTTATATATATATATATATATATATATATATATATATATATATATATATATATATATATATATATATATATATATATAGTGTGCAGCTCTAGTCGCTCTCTGTAGTCTTGTGAACCGATATTTATCCAATCGATGATTTTATTGAGTGTGGACTTCGAAAAAAGGGGGACAGGGGAGACGCCTCCCCTCCCCTGGGAACTGGTGAACCAGGAGACCTCTTTCAAGACCTGAATTCAAGCTGGATATTTTGCCTTTGCTCTCCGCTACCCAGGCAGACCGCCCACAATTTTAGTAATTTTGCCATTGGTGAAGAGAATCAGCGGCGTTTGCAAAGACTTTCAATGTGTTTGAGCTCCACTTGTCATTCCCTTCCCTCTGTCATCACCAGCTCGGCGTTAGTCCCCGTAAGAAACGTGTAAAAATCATTGGTTGTGATCCCCACAGTCACGCTAACAATATTTAAACCATGTACAGGGAGGAGAACTTTCCTGTCGGATGCGTATAAGTGTCAGGAAGAATGGAACGAAAGGACGAGTCTGCCCATGTTCAAAACTCTAAACATGGGTAAGTGACACTTTGTCTCTTCTTCAGGTGTTTTTTTATATGATATATTTAAATAGTATTTGGGGCGAAACATGACCAAAAGTCGTGCTGAAAAATGTGTGAAGTGCGTATGTTGGGATAGTTGATAGCTGCAGACTTCTGTTGACAATAATTCTGTATTTTGTAGTAATGATAACAATAATGGCTACTCTTGATTTCATACATTCAGGCGAACTACATGTAAAATTAACAGCTACATACATAGTGAGCGCACTATCAGCTCGTGCATATTTAACACATAAGACGCGACAACGAATACAAATCAATGCACACTAGCTATATATATATATATATATATATATATATATATATATATATATATATATATTGACCATCGGGTGAATGACCTTCGAAATATTATTTTCATTCCAGCACTTTCGTAATCTATTTTTATTGCGTTTCACTGCTGTCAACAATAATTTGTTTTTATCTCGGATTTGTTGCATTAAATTTGCACATTGTCGAAGCATGCATTGAATGACATTAGCTTGCCTTGGCGCTGGTTTCAGACAACTTCTACGTGGCTCTGGATAAGAATTTCCAGTCGCAGGGAGAGGTTTTGCCGGTGGATGTCGACATAGTGAGTAGCCAGCTGGGATTTTGTCGGGGCTCATAATTACGCGGGAGGTCAATGCATCGACCAAACACCAATTCGCGAATGATAATGATGATGGCTTGTATTTTGCTTATGTGCGACACCGGACTGTATAACTCAGATTAGTCCCAGAGAATTTAACTTTTTCACTTAATTCAGCCTACTTTGCAAAAATGAGGCTAGTTTCTCCAAAACACCGAACTCAGCGGTGCATTACCGCAAAAATTGCTAACGGTGATCACCTAAAGGGGGTCAGGGATCAAGAAAGTATGCCTCGTGTAGTGGCGAACAACGGAGGAGGCTCACGTGGGGTTAAGAAAAACGCCAGAAGCTGTTGACGAAATATAACGGCTTCTAATTGGGTTTTTAGCGTCTTGAAGGGACCTTCAAGCAAGAAAGCCAAATTGAATGGACTGTAGTTTATCGCAGGAACCAAAAATAATTTTTTAGAGGGAATATGTGGCCTTTAAGATTGGATATAAACTGAGATAAGCAGGTGACGAATCATATACATTTTAAACGGTGTAGCATTTGGTTCATCCTCTTAACTCCCCATTTGCGGGGAGATACGATGCGTTAAGAGAAGATTCCGTCAACATCGGCCCTGCGCCGGGCGCAGGTACCAACCAACTTGGCACGGTCGCCACTTGGACTTGGCACGGTCGCCAAGTCAAATAAAAATATGCTCATGAAACGTTGTTCGGTAAAGGTGAGTTTCGAGATAAACGAAATAGGTCACCAGAGTTGTTTGGAATGCCCTACACGCCTAATAGCTCATTTCACATCCAAGAAAGATGGTCTATTCCCTTTAACTGCGGCACGTTCCATCATCCGAGCCATTTATAGAAATCCGAGAGCGAAAAATATATTCTGAATTTCTAGGTGGCCGTACATTCGTGTTGGATGCTGCTATGCCAGTATCTGCCGTCGGTAAGCATGTGCACCAGGTCGTGTCACGCCTTAGACTTCCGTGGCCGAGTGCGCTGACGGCAGGTGACGACTCTCACGCATGTGCGGCGGCAGTTTGCGCTCTGCGCCTCCTCGGACCAACATCTGGAGGACCTTCAGGACGTGCTGCACCGGTTCCGTCGCACCCCGCTGACCGTGGACGCGTTACCGTCCACTTCTCACACTGTGGTGCGGACACTGTTGGAGACGGGCTCCTCCGAGCGACGACAGCGGCTGCTGCACATGCTGGACGACCGAGTCAACTACGGCGTCTTCCTGGACCACTACGTCGCCAACATGGCCATGAACACGTTCCTCCAGGAAGGCAATAACAGAGGTCAGGGATACATGCACATCATGTGATTGCTCACCTCGATGCAATAGTGATAGGATACTGTCGAAGGGATTTTCTTTTTTCTAAATTATTGGTCGTGCAGAGTGCAGTGGCGTTTCAAACGTCAGCTGATAAAACACTGAATCACTCTTGCCCTTGATTATTTAGCACTGGCACCCACAATTATCTCAAAATTGCGTTATCATTGACTAGAATTGTACCATCAGTTAACGCTATTAAGTATATTGGAGCCGAGGGCGGTCTATTGTGATGCCTGCCTAAGATTGTATCCTTGCTGTTGTACCATCCCTGGAGTGGCTTGTTGCTGAGGTGGGTCTGATGCCGGCAGACGCCGCCCGGGTGGCCACGCATCTGATGCTACAGGAGGACTGGACTCACCCCATCAGCAGGCCGCTGGCGCTGCTCTCCTGCTACAGCTACCTGCTGAATCCGGTGCCGGAGCCGTGGCGGGAGCCGGACCCGGTGGAGGACGAGGACGAGGAGACGGTGGGTGCCGCCGAGACCGTGCGTTCTACGGCCCAAACTCAGGAGAGAGACGAGATCGTTGAATAGAGAGAAGAACATGAAGTTGAAATCTGGGAGTTGGCGTTTCATCTATTGGGATATGCTAATGTTTCGGCTGAATGGGTTTGGTTGCTCGGTCGTAGTCGTGTTATTGTCGTTACCTTGAAATTGCTCACTGATTAGTGTCCGTGGCGTATTTTCGTTTTTGCTCACTTCTGATGTGTGCTCACTTAGGGGGAATGTGGCACATTGATATTATTTTGATCCTCGGTGTTCAAAACAGGATTCCATGTTTTTCCGTCCCAACACCCAATTAAAAAAACAAGAGTTGGACTGCTTTGTCACCCCTGCCTCTCCTCCCTAGTATCCTCTTCTGCCCCGCGACGGTGTGCTCTTCGGATGTGCGCGTGCAGAGGGGCCGGTGGGAACAGATTCTGATCACATGGGCACTGCTTTGCAGCTTTCCTGTCTCGGGACAAACAAAGCATGACATTGGAGAGTCCTGGCATGCCCTATAAGACTACTAACTCTGGCTGAAACCCGTTAAAAGTGGCATATTCCCTAAAACACCCCCTCCCTCCTAAATTCGAAAGAACGCGTTAGTCCTGCCGTCTTGTCCACATTCGTCGTGTCCACATGAAACAAGATAAGGATATCAGCACTTTTAGATTAACCAGTGTGATAACCAGTTCCGTCTCTTGTTTTAGCGCCGCAGTGCGTTTGCATTGTTCCGACCCGATCACTGACGCCGGTTTCTCCACCTGCGGCAGGAGTACGTACGGGTGTCGTACCTGCGGAACGAGTGGCACGACGGCCACTTTGACCTGCGCGAGGCGCCGGAGCTGCTGGGGAAGACCCTGGCCTGGCTGGGCGGAGACGAGCCGGGCCCGGCCGGCGCCAGCTGCCGCCTGCTGGGCTGGGCGCTGTGGCAGCAGTGGGGGAAGCTGCAGCGGTACTGCACCGGTCTGCAGCAGCCCGTCTGTCACGACACGGTCAGTGCAGCGGACCGACCGACGGACCGACAGACAGAAAATTGTATTTTGATCGCTCGCTCTGCCTTGTTTTGTCCTTGATTCGTCTTCTTTTGACGAACCTACAACCAGAGATGGCCCTACGCTACGTTACGTTACTGTATTACGCTACGTTACGGTTCGATTTTGGCCAAAGCTACGCTACGGAATTACGTTAAGTTATATTTCATCGACTACGGAATTACGGTATTTTAGCAACGGCTACGGTAAAAATATAAAAAACTATGTCAGAAGTGAGAGAAATAGAAGCTGTACTATGAAATAAAATAAAAGGTTTATTTTCTTGTAAACCGAAAATCCTGAACCGGAAGTGCCCCACGTGCACATTCAGACAGATATAGTGCGTGGGCATTTTCCGGTCGCCGGTTTCACACGCTTTGTCATCAGTTGCATTTTGATACATAAAGGTCTTTTGGATCGGCTGATGTGTGTGATCAATGGTCGGGAATTATTGTCACCGGTCAGAAAGGCAAATTTATAAATCGAAATTAATCGACTTCTAACTTGCACAGGCCCAAAAATGTGTCCGTGATGTTAAACACTACCCATTAAAAAGACCCGGTCTTAATTGACAGCAATTTGATGCATTTCTCGTGAAATTGTTTAAGGTTTTTGATTTTCAAGTAATGAATTGGTCGGTAATTATTCAAATATTTTCACTTCTATCTCAAATTTCGAATTAAAGTAAACCGTTACCAAGAATCCTTAGTACCGCGATCGAGATCACGATATGTTATATACATATATGACGTAATTTTTTCGTGGTACGCTACGATACGCTAAATTTTGGCGTAGTACGCTACGGAATTCGCCCAGCTTCACGTTTCATTTTCAGAGCTACGGTTACAAAAAATTAATTTCGTAACGTAACATCTCTGCCTACATATTCTTGTCTCTCAGTACGGCATAATCAGACTTACATGCGATACGTCGGCCATGCCTAAGACAGCGGTGTTTTCTGTTCAGTCTGACGTTAAAAGAAATGTGAAATGTTTCCTGTTCAGTCTGACATTAAAAGAAATGTGAAACATGTGCCACATTCCTTCTTCAGAATCTAAGGTTTCCGTAATTGTATTTGAACTGAGATAAGCGATGTGATATGGCATGCCGAGAAACCACTTCATCGAAATTTCATTTCCCAGAATTTTTCTAGTTTCTAAAGTGGGGAACTTGCTCCTCCTTATCTGGTCGAGTTTCTACCAAAACAATACTTCTTTCACCATTTCGTCTTTTTTGCTTCAAATGCGCTGGCGATGATCTGGTCGTGTGTTTGTCCCCGTTTCTGACGCATTTTCTGGTCTGCGTAAAAAACTGACATTGCTTATAAAGCCTGACCTGAGAGCGGGGTTTGTAACCCCCCCTTCCCTCCCCTCCTCACACACACACACACACACACACACAGACACACACACACACACACACACACACACACACACACACACACACACACACACGCACACGCACACGCACACGCACACGCACACGCGCAGGCGCAGGCGCAGGCACACACACACACACACACACACACACACACACACACACACACACACACACACACACACACACACACACACACACACACACACACACACACACACACACACACACACACACACACACACACACACACACACACACACACACACACACACACACACACACACACACACACACACACACACACACACACACACACACACACACACACACACACACACACACACACACACACACACACACACACACACACACACACACACACACACACACACACACACACACACACACACACACACACACACACACACACACACACACACACACACACACACACACACACACACACACACACACACACACACACACACACACACACACACACACACACACACACACACACACACACACACACACACACACACACACACACACACACACACACACACACACACACACACACACACACACACACACACACACACACACACACACACACACACACACACACACACACACACACACACACACACACACACACACACACACACACACACACACACACACACACACACACACACACACACACACACACACACACACACACACACACACACACACACACACACACACACACACACACACACACACACACACACACACACACACACACACACACACACACACACACACACACACACACACACACACACACACACACACACACACACACACACACACACACACACACACACACACACACACACACACACACACACACACACACACACACACACACACACACACACACACACACACACACACACACACACACACACACACACACACACACACACACACACACACACACACACACACACACACACACACCACTTTTCAGTCAACCACCTAACCTGAGCATGGTGCCAACGCCCCTGTGTTAAGACCGTCACCGCAGGCAGTGACGTGACGGCAGTGGTGTGTGACGTCAGATGCGACGCGTCACCGAGCTGGTCAGCGCAGCCGGTGAGCAGCTGCCGGAGCCGAAGCAGCTGCTGTCGCTGCTGACGGGGCTTCCGACGGTGCCGGAGACGCTGGAGACAACGCTGCGGTCGGCCGTGTCGGCGGCGGTGGCGGCACAGGAGCCAGCAGACGTCGCCGCGCTGCGGCAGCTGTACGGCAGCTGGCAGCAGCGGCGGCTGCAGGAGCTGCAGCTCCAGCGCCAGCGTATCGACAGGCAGCAGCGGATCAAGGCGCTGGAGGAGAAGCGACAGTACCTGCGCGAGCGGCAGCGGCTGCTCTGGTTCTTCGATAATGAGGAGCAGATCCAGGCGGAGGGTGCCCGGCACTGGGATCAGCCGGCCAAGCCGACTCCCGCGAAGTACCAGAGGCTACTCAAGAAGAGGAGGATCACGCAAGAAGACTACGTGCCGCCCGAAGTGAGGCGCGCTCACAAGGATTGATTGTGTTGATGAGCTTGGTGTCGATGCAATGTGCAGCAAGTGTGAAGTGTAATAGAAACATGGCGTTTATCTTTGCGCAGTTTGAGGATATCCAGGTCAATGTTTGTTGGGACAGTTTGAATCTCCCCTAATTGATACCTGAGTTAGCTTGCTTCTATAAACTGACCCGAACATGTCCATACCTAACCTGGCGTAGTGACCTGACCTGAGTTTCTAAATGAAACTCACCTATAATGAAGATCACCATCGTCCCCACACGCCTCAAGAGGACGTTTTTCTAACCCTCTTGGGTTTTTTAGATGTCAGGTACTTTAATTAGCACATAGGCGCAGGAACTTTAAGTTGGGGAGGAGACAAAACTTGTCGCCGCCAATGGAGCCAGATATGATTCGGCCTATCACTTGATTTGCTTACACGCGCATTGACGGGGGCGGGTACCCGCACCCTCCTCGGATTTTGTTGGAGACAGAACAAAAACGGCGGCGGGTAGCGCCGCCGTACTTGACATACCTTTTCTCTCATTATTTTTACAACTTTAAAGAAAACAGGGTTAGGTCATCTCAGGCCAGTTCACCAGTACAGGTCAAGTGACCTGATTTTAAAAAAAATTAGGACAGCATGAGTCAGAAGAGGGTAAACTTATCCTATTAAAACGCCACACAATGGGCCCACCGAGTTGTCAGAAATGTGCTCCAGTATTTTTAATATTGATGGCGAAAGGTGAGATACGAGCAATAACATCAATTGGAAATACGTGAGAACAATGGTTTTAACTAAATAACTTAGTAATGGATGGCGATAGAGCGTTTATTTTAACGGTAATACATTTGCCTTGTCTGCGGTTCTAGTGACATGCATTTTACCAAATTTGACCTTGACCTGACCAGGTCATGTTAAATTCCGTATTTGACCTAACAAGGTCATATGATATATTATTCGATTCGGCTTGCTGTGAGGATGCCAATGGGGAATAGGTTAGAAGCCGCCCCCCGTCCCCGCTTATTGCGCTTATGCTTTAGCGCCACGCTTACTGCACGTGCATTTGTGGAGTGTTCCCATGTTTCCCTGCTTAGGAAGTGTTTTTAGGGGAATTTGGATCAAACTCTGGTTGCCAGTAATGTGCACGCTCAGACGTTTTATTTACCAATTTCGATGTGAAATATGTGTACCACGCTGGGAAAAGTTGTAAAATTTTATAACTAGAAAATGGAAGAAAAATAAACGGAAATCAAGACTTATGGCTGTTTCAATGTGTAAACCTAATCCGGTACTTGTGGTGGTTTAATTAGGAACATCATATGTATCCATACGCGTACATTAACAGTAAAAACGCAGTACATGGTAAAACATACACTCCTAACACTAGGCAAAGAAAACTAGGCAGGGGCGCGGCCACGGAATTTAAGTCATCACACATTTATTAGGTAGGTACTCAATAGAACATTACCGCCACACAGTAAAGTTGGCGTACGTTGACGCCTGACCCCTCCGACATAGGCGGATCAAGGGTTGCCGATAAGAGGGGCACGTTCCCGGGGAGGCGCCATATTAGACCGACAAAACCTGTCAGGTGGGCGCCGATTTGAGCATGGGGGTGGGCTCCGATTTTAGCATGGGGGGTGGGCGCCGATTTTAGCATGGGGGTTGGCGCCGATTTTAGCATTGGGGAGTGGGAAGCGGCATTTCAGGGCGCGCCATCGACCTTTCTAGGGGGCGCCGTGGCCATTTCAGGGGGCGCCGAGTGTTGATCGGGGGGCACGCGGCCCTTTGCCCCTCCTGGATCCGCGTATGCCCTCCAACAAAGCAATAGAGACACTCCAAGGCAATGGACGCTTCTCCCTCTCCACTGTCTTGCGCCAGTGGGAGCAGCAGATCATACAAAGATTAAATCGCCCGAAAACGACATCAACTGAAGTACAAAACGTCCAATAATCAAATCCTCCAATGTTGAGGGCTTGAGGCAAGCGTGGCGCAGCAGAAGTAGGTAAACAAACAAAAGGATGCATACCTCGTGGCGGAGACGCATGAGTGCCCCCGGTTGCCTCCCCTCTCTTCTCACGTATCCCGCCTCCTTTCAGTAGTGTGCTTGGTGGACGGAATTTTGTATTTTGACAGGGAACTTATAATCTTCTTACACTGCCCTTAGGGCCTTGCACTGTCCTTACTAGGGAGCATATTTTTGGAGTAATCTACCGTCCTGATCAAGGCGCACCCGGCTGCGCATTAATTGCATACAAGCGCGTACATATCCAACAAACTTCTCTACATCTGAGAACTTTACACTAGCAGTGTTATTCTGCCGTGCAGAACGCATACTAGTATGCCACACACATGCGCAGTACGGCATCATGTAGTCATGATACCGTATTGCGCATGCGTACGGCATACTAATATCAATATGCGTTCTGCCGGCAGAGTAACACGGCTAATTTTTCATCTTTATTTGAGTTGAAGGGTTGGATTAAGGTACAATTAACAAAAAATAAGTGGAAGTCGAAAAGAACGCATTTTGGATAAGTAAATTACTGTCAGCCTTTCCAAGAATCACTGACCTAAGCTCATGACCTAGGCGACCTAGGCCATAACCTACCATGGCTAAAATGCGACCTCAATCTCCTGATCAGACTGGCTCATGGTGTCTGCTAAGTGTGGTTTCCCGGCATTTTAGCATGCTTTGAGCTAGAGTGCTGGGAAATTATCACTTGATCAACTTGGTGATTCCACCATGCATCCCAATCCTGATAAGCTGTAATGACCGGATCATATTTTGACCACAGAGACTGTCTTTGTAGGTACCTATGTTGATGTACCCAACGCCTGGAACGGTAATCTGTAATTGAGAGCACTACCTAAAAAAATGGGAATTTCTGTGAAAATGGGGGTGCATGCAGAGGTACCTCAATACAGGGTGATCGTGATGATTCCAGGTGATTTTAGGCTTTTACGGTAATATGGCATCAGTGTTACTCCTAATATGCCTTGTGCTAAATGTGCTCAAGTCATTGCAAGAAACTGTGGTCAGTATTCCCAGAAATCTTTGAAAATACCCACCAATGGCTACAATGATCTATTGCAGGAAATCCTCAAAGTTATTCATCATAAGTTGCACATGTGGGCAGGAAAAAATAGACTGCTGTTTGCCTGGCCATTCACACTGTAAAATTTAGGGAGCGCTACTTTGAGTTCAGAAATCCAGCCCCTTTGCATTAAGGCTAAATTTAATCCAATTTATGATCCTTATTAATGCAACTTTTCTGGATTCAGGTGCACCTGAAGGAGTACCGCAGAGAGGAATAGGATGCCACAGGTTCATTTTGGAAGAATGTATGTTGGCCCTTGGTGAAGGAAGTTTGTGTTGAATGAATGATGTATCATCACTTTTCTCTGTTCTGATGGGGCAAGATCATGAATTGTAAATGCATGTTTAAGGGAAAACTCTGAGGTGGATGCCCTAATTATAAGTATAATTTGGGCCAAAATTTTCAAAAAATTGTATTGGCCTGGCAGATGGCAAGTTACTTTGTTTTCTAGTGGCCTGTTTGGTTTTCTAAATAAACCGTCTTGAGCATTCCCATATTTGGAATGAGTGCTGCCATTTTTGGAAGCAGTGTTCCTAATTGTGTGTCATTTCACCCAATATTGCGTTTTTAGTGATTTGCGGGAAAACTGACCACAGTTTCCCCACTGTATAAGCTAAATTCAAAATGTACCTAACATGTTTTTATTCCCCACAAAGTGCCTCTTTCTCCCAGGGTGCGAGAGATAATGTTAGTGTTTCCCATGTTGAGGCTTTGGCTGTACTACTGGAACCTGTGGCATTTGAGCCTTCTTCAGCCTTTGAGGTTGTTTTTTTCATTTATCAGCTATTGGAGTGGTCATGGTAAAAACATATGTGAAGTCATGCCATGTGTAGTCACAAACCTGGGTTATCAATTCATTACCAATATGGCTACATGGTATTCCCATTTTCATTTTGTTTCATCCCTTTTTTCAGAAGATGACAGGCAGAATGCAAAGCCATGTCTCTGATACTGTTACCATTTCTGGTGGCTAGTCAATTCTGCTGTGAAAGCTGAATGGTGACTGGCAATGCAGCATCATGGGAAATCAAGCGTTTTGCTGCTGCCATCAGAACAGAACCAGCCCAACTCCTCTAGAAACCAGGTCAGTTGCTGGGAAGAAACAGGCTGACAGGAATTTGCATGTGAGTGTCTGTGTGTCCTTAATGATCTTGACCCTAAAGTATTCCGCGAGCACCACATTTTTAAAAAAAATTTCACTAGAATTGCTTCCAACGGACCACCCCCAATATCCTGGAGCATTAACGTGAGTGTTTAAGGAACGGTTTTACCGCGCCAGATGGACTTTGAAGGCAGTCTCCCGCTGTGAGGATTGAACCCACATAAATCTATGCTTTCCCGGTCTGGATGCAGTCGCTAGGCCACCCGGCCATTTGAGAACATGAGACCTTTCCTCAATCTTATTATTCTGCTTTTATTATATTCATAGTTTTTGTGACATAATGACGGCAAATCCCTGTAATTACCAACATGATATTCTAACCTACCTAACTCTCGTTTGATGTGTGAAGATATTGATCTAGGTAAGTGAAAGTTGGCAGTAAATGTATGCATAATTATCACGTCGCCGAAATGACCATTAGCGAGCATTTTCCTAACCCACTCATGAAATTCTGAAATATTCACACACACACTGGAGGGGCCCTGCAGCCCCCCCCACCTATTTTTCCGAGGTGCCCGGAGAATTGCTCGCAGCTGAAAAATGCTACCGGGAGAAATTTGAGACAATTTTCAATTCACTCCACTGCGGGTGTTAAGGAGGGTGGAAGTCTTGAAAGAATCGTAATAACTCCCACTTTAACTAGTGTTTATGGAGCCTCACTCCTTCCCGGTACGGAAGTTAACTGTCAACCAAGCTTCGGAGGAATCTTGTAGTTGCCTGCTACCAAGAGGACTCGATATTTTGTTATTTTTCTTTTTGCCATGTTGTATATTGCAGAGTCATCCGTGTTTTAATCGTGGGACTCGACAACGCTGGGAAGACGACAGCTGCGAAAGGACTAGTTGGAGGTGAGTTACGCCTGCTGACTGGTACAATTCGTTGAGAAACATTTGGATGTTATTATAGGCTGTCCGCCGGGAATGAGTGTCGCACAAGTGGTTTGGTTGAACCAGTAATTTTCCGGGTAGTCGGAGAAATGCCATTGATGTAGCAATTCCTTTTTCTCATTTTTTTCTGGTGGGATTGATGCGTTTCTTAAATGTTCTGGCATAATCTGGCAGACAGGAAATCTAACTTTTTCATCCTCTAGCGCCGCATTCCCATTTTATGATTATGCCATTCTCAGTTCCTGGTCAATTAAAGTCGATGTGACAAAGACATATCATTGCGAAAATGTACCACATTTCTGCTGCATTGCCTCCAATATTATCTACTTGAATAATAAACTTTACCATAGATACGTGACAGCGAACCTTTTTTGTTGTATTAGATGACACATGAGCCGTTTTTCGGCAAAAGAATAAGGAAAATAGATGCATGTTTGCAAAAAAACAGACTGCACAAATTAATGGTTGGGTGAAATGTTGGTGAACTTAACACGAATATTTATTTTTATCTCAACATAATTTGGACGTTTTTTTTTAAATATTAGGAAACTGCATGGTGACAGTATTCGGAAAGTGAGGGAGCCGGAAGTAAAATTGACTTGCAATGTGGGTTTCCGTTCCCTTTAGAAGAGCATCTTTCTTACCATCGCCAGGTCTGTATTGAAGTTCATTCACTTCCACGCTCTGCCTGTCTCGTTAGATTTTTACTGGAAAAGGAAATAAACGATAAACACGAACGACTGATAACATGTAAACGGACAGATGAAACGGGAAAAGATGGTTAGAATAGAAGCCCATTTTTGTTAAGCGCTTTTAAAAACTTATCCGGCTACGCCTGTCCTCTTTATTCGCCAGAACTTATGAAGTCGCCATGTGATTACACCACCAACTCCCCTGTATGTACAATAAGCTAACCCCTGTGCCCTGGGCCACGTGTCCGCCAGAGTCGGTGTCGTCGCCGGCGCCGACGCTGGGCTTCTCCCGACTGGAGGCGCGCCGCCGCGGCTGGAGACTGGAGCTGTATGACGTGGGCGGAGGCCGCACCATCCGCGGCATCTGGCCCAACTACCTGGCCGAGTGTCACGCGCTGGTGTACGTGGTGGACGCCAGCGCGCCGGAACGCGCCGAGGAGTGCCGCTCCACACTGCACGCTCTGCTGCGGGACCACCGCGTGGCCGGCAAACCCGTCCTATTGTGAGTACCGGTACAACCACGAGCCCTGCCTGGCTGTGATGACTGACCTGGACAACAATGAATGAATGGGCGAATTTGTAATTGATATGTTGAATGAATGGATTGTTTTGGGCCGCGTGCATGATGCACTATGGCACTATTGTTTACGATGATCGTAAACGATAGTGTCATGTGTGATATGTGATATTGAATAATTATGTACATGAGATGACACACACACACACACACACACAAACATACACACACACACACACACACACACACACACACACACACACACACACACACACACACACACACACACACACACACACACACACACACACACACGCACACGCACACGCACACGCACACGCACACGCACGTACACGCGCACACACACACACACACACACACACACACACACACACACACACACACACACACACACACACACACACACACACACACACACACACACACACACACACACGCACGCACGCACGCACGCACGCACGCACGCGCGCACGCGCACGCACACATACATACACACACATACACATTTCATGTACATAATTATTCAATATCACATATCAAACATGACACTATCGTTTACGCCCCGGTAGCTCAGTTGGTAGAGCGTTGGGCTCCGACCGCTGCTCAGAAGCATGCAGTGGCAGTGCATGTCCAGGCTTGGGATCGGTTCCCATGAGACGCTCCGGCGCTCAATAGTTTACCCGACGTACAAGTCGGCTGGCAACTGACTGGTGAGAGGGTGACCTGAGCGGGGCGGCCGTCCCTGTGCTTTGTGGGACGTTAAACTTTGGCTTCTAAATAAACCCTTTATTGTGGGAGTTGCTCGTTCGGGTGGTGGGGTCGGGCTCTCCGTGACAAGTCCCTTGATGACTTCAGTGAGACTCTGACTCCAACAGTCGAATTGAGAACTACATGCACAAAATTTAAAAAAAAACACATACACACATACACACGCACATACACGCATATACACACACATACACATACATACACATACACACACAGATATATATATATATATATATATATATATATATACATATATGAAATGGCATTGATATCAAATGCCATATATGATATGAAATTACATATATGATATGAAATAATATATTACGATATGCTAGGAATGGCATATAAGTTCAAATTACGCGTATAAGGACTTTAAGAGGGAAACCTTAGTCAGTTTTGAACTTTGAAGTTGATTGGAAAGAAACCTACCAAATTACCGTCGACGAGAGATCAGGGTGTTAGTTTTTTCCTGGCATTGCACAGTGATGCAGCGGGCGTAAAAAACGAGACGAAAATGCCAAAAATGTCTTTCTAAAATTAATATCAAATGTATACGATGCGTTTGAGAATTGTTTGGAACCCGGAAAACCATAATTATTTTCTTCCTTTAGCGTACCACGTTGGTTTCACAGGAGCTGAAACTTGAAACTTATTCTGCCTCGCTAAATACGGGTATCTGGCCAGAAATAGTAGCGTGATCCAAAAGGTTAATAACAGGTGCTCACACCTCGCCATCCATAAAAACGTATAGTACCGTAAAGCTTGGGATGTTTGCAACCTTCTGGTTACAAAAATACGGTTCTAGCTGCGCCGAAGAATGCAGTGAACCTGTTTTAATGGGCATATGTTTCGGAACTAAAATTTATAGCATACGTGATATTTCCTTAGGCTGGCAAAAAGGCACAGTCAGGATCAGCTAGAAAATCATACCATGTATTTTGGAAAGTGTCATCTTTACATTGGCGAAATCCGTAGGTTATGGCACCGACGGCCGAAAAAAGGTTATGACAGTTTTAGTGAGCGCATGACCCGTAGTCGGCGGGCTGTTGTGGCAAAGACGCGCGCGGCATCCACCAATGGACACTTATTATTTCATTTCTCCAATAAAATGACACATTTAAGGGGGAAGGGGATAAAAAATCACAAAATATTCGTAACGTTATTGATAGACGGCCTCTAATTGAAGGATGCAATAAAGTTGAGAAGGTGGAGGGTAAATTGAGACAACGAAAGCATGTTGTTCAATGGTTATTGGCGCACAGAGAGATCAGACTGTGGAAAAATTGGTATTTTAACTTCGGCTCACTTTCTTCCCCTTTGTAAAATATTATTTTAATCCGATTTTCCGTTCATCTTCGGCCTGCACCCCGTTTTAAAACTCACTGCCATTTATGTACAGCCGGTTCCACAGTGATTGGTATGTATTGGTGTCAGTTCGTTTAAAAACGATTACTCTTCTGAGACGTTTCGTCTCTAGGATTGAATTTTGACGAGCTCTTTAAATTTGGGACCCTGCAAACTGGATGAGACGTCAATTTGCAAAATTATGGACAACAAAGCTTTTTTCGCCGATCCGGATGATTTTCTTTGTCTTTTCTCAATTATTTCCGAATTTTGAAACTTTTATAGTATTTCGCACGTCAGTTTATGCATCCAGTTAAAACGCAGCAGGTGAGGCAACAATGGTGTCGGCAAGGACCGTCACTTGAGAGATATTTTTGCAAAAACGACCGCAGCCTAATACCTACCAATCAGTATCGAACCGGCTGTACATACTACCTCTCTGGGATTTTGAAGGAAGTCGCTTGTCGCACATTTTGTTGCGTTTGCCGGCTGTTAAGGTTTAACAGTGGTTATCTTCTGATGATGTTTTAATACCAACGCTCCCCAAAATATGTTCCCAATGCTAACAAATACAAGGTGAGAATGTATTTGTCCCTTCCAATGTTTGCCGGCCAACAACTGGGAAAATCTAATCATTAAATCAAATTATCAAAATATTAATCAAATTATTAATTTTTTCCCTCACTATTACCTTTATTTAGCTTATCGCATGGTCAGATTTGCGACTATGTAAATATTTCATAAAGCTACAGTCACTGTAAGAACCGTTATAAACCCTAGATAGCCTCTGCATGAAGTAGCACACCCAATGGGTGCCAAGGGGTGCTCTGGTGCCTTTTGTTATAGACCTGACCTAGAAATGGATGTCCACTCTAGATTTTCCTTTTCAAGAGCTTTGGAATGGTGTATAGAAACTCAATCTAACTCTTCTAGAAGCCGAGTTACTCTCGGCTTTTGTCAACCTTGTTTTGAGAACCAACATTGCCTTACATCGGTTTAGAAATGACATCATAACTCGGTGACCTGACCTGACCTGACCTTGGATTGTCATTTCGTCAAGATGTATCAAATTGTTTCTGGTTCGCACTCGCCACGCGGCATTGCGCTAATCCGAGCCGTTTTCCTCCCATCGCGAAAAATTAAGTAGGGGGTAGAATCGACCCCCTGGCAAAAGGAGGGTTAAGACGAAAAACAAAATTTGGTGTGCTCGTTTGAGCCGCCTGATGGAGAGCTTCACATTGAACCTAAAAACATTGTTCTATCATTATTATTTATTGAGCTATGAATTTCGTCCCGTTTTTCAGGCCTCCTGCATCACTGTGAATGCCCGAAAGAATGCAAATATTTTCTCGTGGTAGGAGGTTCCTGGTTTCGATGTGCACGTGCGCTGGCATGATGCTTCGTGGACTACACCATTTCAAAATTAACACTAGTGCCGTCTCAATTTTTGTCGCGAAGTGCGTGTTGCAGCTCAAATTCCACAAGTAACGTTCTTTCTTCGATTATGCATCTGGTATCATAAGCGCCATCATGTCCTTCTCAAGGATCTACTGTTGATTCTTCAAGAGCCTTGCGCGATGCCACGACTGAAGCCATAACCGTGCCGATGTGAGGCACCTGCGAACAGCATGGGTGCCGAACCCGGCATCCTTGAACAAATCGCTTCAGTGCTAGTAAGCGCCGTTAAATTTGTTGTCTGCCCAGTCATTTGGATTTTCAAGACTTCGGCAGACTTTGCTTATCAGCTGGTTAGGAATGTTCTCGCATTACTTCTCTTCTTGGGACGGACAGCTCTCTTCTGTTCAAAGGAGTCGGTACGGTCATCATTTTGGATATCCTACTACACGGTCTATATTCCACTTTCTGCCCTACACCAGGTCGGCAATGCCTTGTTCTGGCTGCTTCGTCTGATTGTCGGTGGAATTCACTTCGTTTTCTTCGTCGCCTTCGTCAACATCATCTTGGATGTATGGTCAATAGTGAGTGGTTTGACCCACCTGGTGTGTGTGTTTTTCGGCGTGATCGGGCTTGCTCTGGCCCTGGTTGTTTCTGTCACTTGCCGAAGCGTGGCGCTGGTGGTCGGACTAGCGTGCGGTTTCGTACGGAATATTATGGCGTTAGTGTCGAGTGTCTTCGGTGGTGCGGTCATGCCGGGACTGGTCTGATGTTGAGTTAGCGTATACTTTGCTCGGGCCGATGTGACAGCATTCTACATGCATTTATATAAATGTACGGGTTTTCTAACTGCTTTCGCCATCGTGGCAAGCACTTGTCCGTTTCAAGATGCTGTTATAAACTTTTGATTCTTATTTTTCTGTCGAATACTTAACAACCAAGTGGAATTTCAGTCAATGGGGCCTAGAATAGACGGATACAAGTTTCAATTGGCAGTTTTTCTCTGACTCGGATGGCTCACGCCCGTTTCTTCTTGCCCGCTAGTCCACCCCCCTCACCCTCCGATGGAAGATAAGGATGACGCCCCCAGAGCCGCACACAATTGAGAGAACGGTAATAGGTGCGCAAAGAAAGATAGTGAAGATGGCTAAACGTTGGTAACCGGCACCTGAGCCTCAAGTGGCGTTTTGCCCCCATTTGCAATCGTATGCATCAAACCTCGAATAATTATCTTGCGCTTGAATCCCCTTTTCAGGAGCTGTGCGCTAACGTTTTATATTTACTGCAACTCTCCTGCCTAGATGATGGTAATATTTCAAGCCTGTATGACCTCATTATTAATTATTTAATTGGCTCATTTTCAAGCAGCACGATTCTCCCCTTCCATTTGCAAAATGCACTTATCATGCACCAAAGTTCGAGTGAAAACATAATATCTAGCGCATACACCTGAAACTCAGATCACTGTATACGCCTTCTCTCAAGCATGCCATTTTGTTTTCCGGAGAAAGCGGCCCTCCGTCTGCCGGTCATCCCGCTCATCCATATTCATTCCCAGGTGTACATGTTCTGACAGAGCAAGTGGTTAACGAAGGGCTTGCTGAATGAGTGACGCATTGCTGAAATTCTATAAAAGATGTGTCCTGAGGCTCGAAAAGATAAGTGAGATCCAGAAGGCAAAGAATAAAGCCCTCATATATCTATAAGTAAGCACTGATTAGGTTTGGGACTATGCTTGGTTATATTCCAAGTACATCCACCGGGACATAAAGCGCCCCTGTTCAGGCCATCTGTGCGGGGCACGCTAATTGGATTCAGCTGTTTGGTATTGCGTCCAAGCACCTGTCGCAAGCAGGGAGGTTGTGCCATGGCCGCATGAGTATGTGGTGGCAGTTGGGCACCTCTGTGGGAAATATTACAACTAATTAACGGAGCTGGAAATCCTTTATGTTCACTGAATACTTTGATTCCTGAAACGGAATACGGAATAAACTCGGTTGAATGCGGCTGGCCTTGCATTACTTCTTGCAGGTCTTGGTGACGTGCCAGTTTATTGTGAACGGGATGCTTATAAGAGTCTGCTCAGATTTTCGTCATTGTCATGACAAAATGGAATATTTTGAAGTTGTACGGAACAGTAACCACGTTGACAACAAAACGGGATGGAACGCACCCACATATATTTCTCGTGATTCTCGAGCTATTGTAGTGTAGAAAGTCCCCGTCTGACCGCCGTGCAGTGCATATGTGATTTCTCTACTCGCAATACGGAAGAAGCGTCTTTTCAAGGGGAGGGTCGGGGCTCCATGGTGGGAGTGGTATTCCTCCGTGCTCAATAGAGGGGTGCCTGTCCACCCAGATCCGCGTATGATTAGTTTTTGGGAGCGGCGTCTCAGTTAAGTCCTTAAGGAACATGGTCCGTGGGACCCTGACAATACTAATCTAACGAGTGTCGTTCGCAGTGATCGGCGAATTTGAAAGTCAATGCTTAGCATCTCATTAAGCAAAGGGACGGCTGCTCCGTAGCTCAGCCACAATAAATGCATCAGAGCTCATTTGTTTGTAGACCACCCACTGCCACATTTACTGTGGAAACCGGTGGAGACACACGCGATTTCCTTTGTAGTGCTATATCACAGAATTGCTATTCCTTTCCGTTCTTTGTAAAATGCCCTAGCATAAGGTCAAGACAACTGTAACTGCCAACTACGGACGCGAAAGCTTGTTCCAGACATTTGTTAACCAATGCACGGGAAAAATGTATGACAGATGGTAAAATAGTTTGATTTCCAGCGGAGTTAAGTAATCACAAAAGTTGTGCAGTTGTTTCCGTCTCTACATCAGCAACAAGGAGTCTAGCACCTAACTGCCATCACCTGTTCGCGCTTTACTTTTAGCCGTTGGGCTATTTGTAAGAGCTGCCGTTTTGTGATCTATCGGTCAAAGGAGGCTCTTCCCATTCAAGTGCGAGGCTTGAGGACTTGAATCTCGGAGGAGAAGCCTCCACCACATGCGCTGTATCAAAGTCCGGCTCGAAAGCGGTGTTGTGGTTTTCTGCCAGGCGGGGGGATTGCTGTTCCCTTTTTGCTAACTTTCACCTGACCAGCGGGCTGACATGCTCGGGGTCCACTTCAATTTTACTTCCGCACGTTAGCAGGGATATAACAATCCCAATGAAGAGCGTGGTAGCGAAGCCGAGAACGGAGAACAGCATATAGGATATGCTGTACAACGTGTCGAGCGGGGACAGGATGTTATCGGAGTTGAGATGGCTCTCTTGCGTTGACTGGTTGCTGCTGGTTAGAGTAAGGTTCATGCCGTCGGTGGTGTTGAAGGGGCAGCTATTGATATGTGTGGGCAGTGTGCCTGGTGGTGGGAGACCGCTGAAAGACGCCCCGAAGGAAGCCCAGAGAGCCAACACCACACCGGAGACCAGGCCAGCAGTGGCTCCGGCGGGGTTGGAGAACGGCACCAGCACCGCCAGACAGAACACACCGAGGATGGGGCCGGACACTCCACCGCAAACGGCAATCGCCACCGGCACCACACTCCCCATGTTTTTGGCCAGAAATGCCAACAAGATGGACGCCACGCCGAATGTCAAAGAAAGTCCGCGCAGAATCCAGGCGCGTGCGTCCGCTCCAAGCCTGGCCACGCACGTGCTCTGCTTGAGGAAGTCCTCCCATGTCACAGCGGCCAAGGCGTTGAGGGAAGAGGAGACGGTGCTCAGAGCACCGCTCAAAACACAGGCGAGAAATAGTCCGCCCAAGCCCGGTATATGCGCAAAGTACTCGGCGACAAAGTGGGGCACGATCTGGTCTTGGCGCTTGATTAGGCCGGAAGCAAGGGGATCGCAGCCGGCATAGGTGGCAAAGATGGCCAGACCAGACACGGTAGCCAGTGTCCATATGACCACTATCAGGACAACTGTGATGGCGATCATCCGCACGGACTTGCCATAGGTGGGCAGACTGAGCGAGCGCTGCACCGCCGGCTGGTTGACGCCCAGCAATGAGGTCCAGGTTACAGACAGGCCGAAGAATGTGTTCCAGAAGTTCATCCGTTGCAGTGGATCCAGTTTCCAGGTGAACATTGTCAGGCGACCATGCTCCCTGCTGATGTCCATAATTTGCGAGAAGCCACCGACATTGACGCTGCCTTGCACCATGATGGCGATTATGCCGGCAAACATGATGAAGGCCTGAAACACATCAGCCCACACCACTGCTCGAAACCCGCCGAACGCAGTGTAGACTGTGCCCAGGAGGCCGATGGCGGCTATGGCGATTCCATCATCCATTTCCATGACGTTGCTGAGCACGATAGCGGGGGCCACCAGCACAACGGAGGTATACAACAGGTTCTGGATCATGAACGCTGTTGTGGTGACGCCGGTCATCCAGCGTGTGCCGTACCGCAGGCCAAGGAACTCATAAACACTTGTCAGTTGTAGCTTGTGGAAGACGGGCAAGAACACGAAGGCGCTGAGAACGCCCGCCACCACTATGCTGAAGACTCCCACCTCAAGCTGCATGCCGAAGAAGTAGATCTCGGAGGGTGTTCCAATGATGAGTATGGCCGACATGAAGGTGGCCATCATGGAGAGCGACACAGGCAGGACGGACATGTCGCGGGAGATGAGCAGCTTCTCCCCCGTCCTGTCTCGGATGCCGTAAAAGACGCCGATGGCGAGCGTTGCCAGCACGAACACCGTCATCACCACCGTGTTCACGGTACCGAACTGGGACATTGTGCACTAGAAAGGATTGCTTCGTATACACGCGAGCACAAGTTGAGTGATTGCTGGTCAGTTCTAGGATTCGGTGTGCGAGTCGTCCTGAGCTACGTTGAAGCCAAAATACAGTTGCTGCTTTCCCCTGTTCAGCCGACCCGAGCGCTCCTGTTCCGTGTGGTGCTGATCTTGTTAGGTCTCATGTAACCGCTGGTTGACAGTCCGGACGTTTCCGGTGTTCTCCGCAACACAAAGCAAAGGAGCGTTCTCTCCCTCACCCTTCCTGTCTCGGTTCTGAAATAGGTCTGACGACGTCAGTACACCTGCGCATTACATCACTGGCCCGTCGAGCTACTCCCAGCTGTAGTCAATCAGGTGGTATCGCTATCGGCCTGTGCTGCGCTACACATCGCTTTTGCATCATCGTTGTGGTCTTTGTTGGTGATGTTTGTGTTGTAAGCGTCCTTGACCGATTGGGTTCACCTTTTGTTGGTTTTGATGTAGTGTTACAGTAATACGCCTGTCCCCGATGAAATAATTAAATCAAGGTATGTGTTTTTTAGTTTAAGTTTCCCCCCTACAGTCACCTTCGCCATATTTGAGGGGTCGCGTGCGGCAGAATAGAAAGCAAATTTGGTCTGTAAAATGTTATACCAAATGTGATTACGACAGTTACTGAAATGTTCTGCTCCGACCGTAGCATAAATTCCAACGCAGGTTTGGTGTAAATTCCGAGCTGCGAACAACCAAAACTGGTTTGTGCAGATTGTGACTTGAGTAGAGTTTGACGCACGTTTCAGGAAATGCCCAGCGCGTAGGAAAGCTGCAACTGAAATTATAAATAAGGTATCTGCGTCATCACTCGTGGAAGCAGCAGACATTACTTGTGGTGTTTATAGTAGAACATGAAGAGAATGTCTCTGCTTGCTTTTCTTGTCCTGTCCATTTTTCTCTGCACATCGAAAGCTATGCAGAAAATCAAACAGTCCAGAAGTGTTAGAGTTCCCTTCATACGCTTACCTCAGGCAGCGGTTGTTCGGACATGGGCCAGTTATAGCCACCACTTTTTAAGGCTCCATCCGTTGGGTCTTGTGTGGATTGGAATGCCATTCCGCAACCTACTTGAAACGGTATTTCTGAAGCTCATGTTGACGCAAATTCAGCTACAATTGTATGTCTTCGCCCGCTTCGCTCTGACTCCCATCGTCGTGATCGTATCACTTCAAAGTTGGCTAGAGTATTGTTTGTGTGTTTTTTTTTAGAGCACCTCAGTTCTTTGAGCCACATAGGGCGCAGAATGAATCGTTGGTTTACAGTATGCAGTTTCCCAAGCCCGTCCAGGGAACACTTGTTTCACCGAGATATAGCATGTGGAAAATTTTGATTTTTTTCAGAAAAGAACCTCTCATCGCGGCATTATTCTTATTCATATCTGTCTATTTTTTATTCTGCCCCGTTATATGTCATGTTATATTTAAGCTATCAGCCTGGGCCGCCCCGTGAAGGAAAGGTGTTTTATGATAAATAGCGCGCGCTCTTGGTTTAACATTTCAGGACGGATGGCTTGGTCAGTTGCGCTAAATTTTTCATCACATTTGGATTTGTTGCTGGGTATATTACGATGATTTAAATGGCTTCCGACTGTATTGCCCCCGGTTAAATAATATGTTTTTGTAAGAAGAGAGAGAAGAATATCTACTTGCTAATGTCTGACATTTTTCTAACATTAGCTGGTGCTTTTAGTTTTATTTTTCAGTGCGTTTGGTGGTGCGTGACCGCCGTATTCTATTGTTTTTTCATGACAATGTCAGCCGTCGCAGCAGCAATATATCTGTGTTTCAAGGCTGTCTTTTGGTGCATCGGCGAAGCTTTGAGGCATGTGTTGATTCTTCTTATTAATATATGTAAATTCCTCGCCATCGCAAGCTTTCGGACTGCGGAGTTCTCGGTCGTCCTCTTATATGTAGCAATACGGTGCTTCTTCTTCATTTTTGTCCCCTGACATGCAGGGCCATCGTCGCAACATTAGGCTGGATATGTGAAGTGATTTGGGTGTCAGTCTATAGCACTGGCCTGGCGGTGTGCATCGGTGTCTCAATCTTTTGTTTTTCGTTGAATTCCATGGTTGGTGGAGCATGCAGCGTCTTGACAATGCTCATGACCGTGAGTTGTGAGCTGGTTGTAGGCTGTTTCCAATTTTCGACCGGCTTACTGGGCGGTGTGGTCGGCTGGATGTGCTGTATCATAACACATTGTGTGGACGAAACCTGTGCCTGTTTGAAGACGTTGGGAGCTCCGCCACCAGGTTCAATCGACCCGATTCCAGAGGACCTGACGCCGGATCCACTAGGTGGCTTCTCACTAATCAAACCACTGCCTAAGCCAAGTCGCACGGGTCCTGCTCGTTCTCGCCGCTCCTCTGCAACTGTCACGGTACCAGCAACTGCTTCTGCTGTTCCCGGCCCCATACCAAGTCCTCCAGAGCCAGGGCCCATCGAGCCATGCACTTTGCCACCGCCCCTGAAGAATGTTCCTGCATCGACTTGTAAAGCACAGGGTCGCTTGAGAGGTGTGCGAGGCTCGCTTTCATTAGATGTTGTCGGATCACCTCCACTGTCGCCTAACTGCGGGGCTCCGACCCAGCGTCTGGTAAAGAGCGCACAGGAGCAGCGCTGTAGCCGTGTGGACAGGCAGCCGGACCCACCTGCCGAGCCGGAGCCGCTGCCACCACCGCCTGCCCCCGGGCCAGGGTACATCAAAATCCGAGCCGTGCCAAAGCCATCTGGCAGACCGAAGAAGATGCGTCGGCTCCGCCGAGCCTGCGATTGGGAAGCAGCACATGATTGCGATGTTGATTGCCGAAAGAAGTAGATAATGATAGTGCCGAACGAAAGGAAGCTGCCTTTTCAGCAGAAAGAGGTATTATCCAGTAAGCAACAGCAACAAGCGAAGCAAAGTTGTATTTCAGAAACGTAGCGAACATTTTAGCCTAAGAAACGAAAGTGGCTTATTCGACATGTAGAAGTTGGCAGCACCCCGAAATCGCCTTGTCAAGAGGAGTTCCTTCGACCTTCACATGAACCGTCCTGTTTTGTCTTATTTTTTAGTCCTGTGTCTGATATTTTTATTAAGAATAAAGAGCTCGCCTATTTATCTTAATTGCAAAAGACTGATTTATTCTAGCAGCGATGGATTTATATGAAGTGTACGTAAACACGCCCCAGATAAATTTGTAACATTGTCGTGACGTACTACCTTCATGTACCAACATATACGGCATATAGCGTGGCTCAAAAGTGATATTTTCCCTCATATGACGTCTGTTTCACTAAACATGCTACAACACATACACGGAGTGTTGCGACGGGACCCCGCCTTAGTTCAGCCTAGGGTATTGGTTGATCGCGTCGATAGCGATCAACGCGATCAACCATTGAAGCAACCTGCCTCAATCACGGTTCCCATTGCTGAATACATACTTGTAATGGGACGCCAGAGGCCAGTGTCCGGGAGATACCCCCAACGCGCTAAACCAGTGCCAGTCATTGTAAAGGAGCAATGTTTTGCAACGTGATGTCGCGCAGTTGCATGGTTAGCGCAGGATAACCCAGGACAGGCTGTGCACAGAACACAGAAGCTGACGTGCCCTAAAACACCAATCATCATCATCAGGACAGGCTGTCTAGGCGCTCCGGGTATCCACGGGGATTATCAGAGTGTTTATTACCAGGGTTGAAAAAGCCGGCTTAAATTGATTTATGCCAGCCAGTGGCTTTATTAATTTAAGCCGGTTTAAACCGGCTTAAATTAATAAAAGCCGGCTTAAATTCAGAATCAATGAAAGACCCATTCAATCCAAGAACACCCTTTCATATCAAAGATAGATAGGTGAGAACTGCACAATACTATCAATTTGCATATTGTTTGAAGAATTTGAGTTGAGCATGTCGTCCATCAAGTTGGCTGAGCACAAAGTCAATGTAATTAATACTGGCAAGCTGGAGCATACTGCTGCGAACAGGTGAATGTGATACTGTTTCAACAGTCCACGTAATCACAGCGTTTTACCTGGATGTGAGATAGGTCACATATTCTTTTGCTATTATAGTTGGTTAGATATATGGACTTTACATAGTCATTAAAACAATTCCAAAACAAGGCAAAACTGTATTGGTCTCACACAAAGCGTGACAAATTATTATACAAAAAACATTCATTGAGCAGCAACATATCACATTGCTCGACTGCATCATGTCGGCTTAATGACGGCCGCGCAGGGCCTGTGCCAGAAAGACTGCTTTGCATTTGAAAGTTGGTGGTTAGAATTTTGACCCTGTTCATACTTAAGCCATTTACTCTATCGTGCTTTTTGTGGTCTTTTAGTGGATGTTGGCCAGTATCATTTGGTTCATGGTTATTGGAATGCAAAGGTATTTGTTAAAATGTTAATGATAGGTTAGCTTTGCTAGGGTTTTTGTGAGCGTTTGTGACACTCAAAAATATATTTTTAAGATTAGTAAGCTCTTATGAACATGAATATGGTATTTATACTTTAAGTTACATATTATTTTTGAAAATATGAAAAGCAGTTCTCGCGAGAACTTAACGTGAGTGGCTTTTATTATTGTCATGATAAGTGGTTTAAACCAGGTGGCATAAATTAATTTATGCCAGCCGGTTTAATCCATGGTTTAAACCGGTTTAAACAGAACGTGGCTTAAATTGCCAACCCTGTTTATTACTCACAATCGCAATCCAGCATTGCTCAAAAGCCGGAAGAATCGGGAGGTTAAAACCTTCCTCGACAAAAGGTCGAGATGGTACAATACAATACAATACAATACAAAGTTATTGTTCAGCACCAAGAAACAGAAGCTGAGCGGCTCGTGTTAGCCCAGGATTCCGCTCTGGGTAATTTAGAGGTGGAAGCGGGTCTTTTCGGTGGCGAGCCCCCATATTGTGGGCTCTATCACACTCGAAACTGTCAAAACAACTGCGTGTGGGCCATCAGCAGTGCCGAGTGTAGAAAGTAAGTGGTTGATAGCTTACCCAACTATATAACTGGATGGCTGCATCATTGATTTTTCCGTGAACGTTTTGGATGCGTTCTTGTGATGGATAATTTGAATATTTCACGGCCTAATAGCCGTCAAAGTCATTGTTTTGCTCTTAACCCAAATACCTAGTGGCCAGGGCTGACGATTTTTTATGATAAGATCGTTTGAATTTTTCTAGAGTCGAAGTTTGTTAACACGCGCCCCGCTGGGGGGGCGCGCGAAATTTTCCCCTCCTAGTTTTCCCCAGATAACGAAAAAACGAATAGCCGCAGAGCAATGAAACTTCCAGTACCTTATCCCTGACCAATTCAACGCATCTGACCAAATGTTTTGGTCAGGTCATGTCAGGTCAAGGAGCTATTCGGGGTCAAGCTGCCCAACCTCAAAACCTAAAATCACGATTTTGAAGTGGCGCCTAAGGAACATCTGCCTACCGATTAGTTTCAAACTTTCATAATATGATGTCATTATTTTTTTTATAAATTTTGGCCAAGTTGTTCCCAGTACGGCTGTTGGAGTCTCACTAAAGTCATCCAGGGACTTGTCATGGAAACCCCGACCCCACCACCCGAACGAGGAACTCCCACAATGAAGGGTTAATTTAGAAGCCAAAGTTTAACGTCCCACAAAGCACAGGGACGGCCGCCCCGCTCAGTTCACCCTCTCATCAGTTAGTTGCCAGCCGACCTACGTCGGGTAAACTATTGAGCGTCTCAGGGGAACTGATCCCAAGCCTGGACATGCACTGCCGCCATGGAATAAAGATACCTCCATGCTGCCACTGCATGTTTCTGAGCAGCGGGCCGGAGCCCAACGCTCTACCAACTGAGCTACCCGGGGCGGCACAGTTCTGCTATCTCGGAATTTTGATATTGTTGACCTGAGGTGGGGTCAATGTTTTGGTCATCCCATTATAAATCTATGATGAAAAATCGAAATGGCTCGTTTTGAGTAAATGCGGGATAGATAAGGCTGAAAATCCTCAAACCGTGAATTCTTACTACAATCTTGACCATAAAGTTGAGTTTTTGGTCATCTGACCTCTGAAAGGTCATTTCAAGTCATGGGAGTATACAGTGATTGTTTTGCCAGTAACTTCTCACTGAATTAATATAAAGCTCCTATTTTGCTTGCATTGTGCTTATATTATAACGGGGAGTCCATTGATATGCAACATGACCATACCAGGTCATCCTGTGACCCTGACCTAGCTCGATGTCAGGTCATTTTCACAATTTGACCTATCAAGGTCATATTATAGAGCATTCGATTCGCCACGATGAGAGTAACCAAATGATGCATAAATATTTTATGTAGCTCCACTGAGTAAATATCTAGAGGGGGAAACGTACACTGCCCTGTTGTGAGCCTATGGAACCTTCTTTGACCTATGCTGACCTCAATATTAACCTGACATGAAAAGACTTCGTATAATTTCTCTTCGTCTCTTCAAGAGCTTTCGAACACCGTCCGTTATTTTTATTTAGCTTTCCTGGGAAATGAGATACGGAGGGGGGCGAAATACGCCCCCAGCGGGGTGCCTCATGCCAGGGACCCCAGCGGGGCGCGTGTTAATGGGGGCCATATGATTAGAGTTAAGAGTGAGAACGTTCACTCTAAGAGAGAACGCTCTCTCTTCGGAAATGTGTACGTTAGAGAGTAAACTATTAACCTACTAACGACTACAGAGTAAATTACTAACCTTCCCTTCAAGTTTCAAAAGCACCAACACAACACCAAAATCACATAGCCCATTGTACGGTTGTTTTTTGGTCCTGTGTCTCAGGTCTCAAAGGAAAAATACAGGATTAAAAACTTGAATCCATTCTTTTTACTTTTTTAAATTCTGAGGGAGAGATCTGTAGTCTGACATTCACATTTCTGCAAATACGGTTTGTTTGAAAACACTACTACGTTCCATACAGGAACAAATCTCTCTATGGCCTTAAAGTGCCGCTATTTTGCCCGCGCTCGGAGTTAGTTGATTCCTGATCGTCCATTGTGTTGTGTTCGACAGACTGGCAAACAAGCAGGACGTGCCGGAGGCCCTGGACGAGGTGGAGCTGGACGAATGTCTTCAGCTGGAGGCGGTGGCCAACCAGCACCGCTGCCCCATGCGGATCGAGCTCTGCTCGGCCAAGCTGTGCGGCCTGCCGACCAAGCAGCGGCACCCCGCAGTGCACGCCGGCTTCAAGTCAGTCGCTGCAGTCGGAGCACGCGTTGTGGAGGCGAAATGATGAGGCGGAGGGTTGAAACGGACTGTCAGTATGCAATCGCGTGTTCTATGATTGTGCTGTATTATGTGCATTTACAGGATCTTTCATTAGAACTGATATTTTTCATGAGTTCGATATTAACACTTTGAGGCTGCCAATTGCGACATGCTTGCACGATGATATGTGAAAATGTTGGAATTTTGTTATGTTTTCATTTGAAACATCCTTGGGTGATGCTTTAGAGTTGTAGGCAATCAGCTAGGGGAGGGTGGGTATGGTTCGGACACTTTTCAAAACTTATCGTCCGGCGGACAAACTAATTGAGCCCGGAGCGTGATATACTGGTATTAATGTAAAGTTCCTTATCATCTTGACAATATGCTGGCAAGAAGAAAAAACGAAAGCTTTCGGGGATGAGGCAAACGTTACACAATGTCAAACGTCCGAACCTCCCCCACTTGTGGGGTAGGTTCGGGCAGAGGACGGATGGGTTTGGATAGTGTCCTAGTGACAAAGCTGTTACCATCCCTATCTGGAGGAAATCAAATATTTTCACGCCGATGAAGAACTGGACTGTCATGTACTCATAACCAAAGTTTCAGGTCCACAGTCTCACAAGTATGGTCAGAACATCACTAAATGTCTACCCATGAACCCTGAACTGGGGAATAAAAATGGTGTGGTAAGTGGTGGCATCATTTTAGCGGTTCAATTCACTGGAAACTTTTCATTTTTCAGCGTGAATCATCTCTCTGGCATATATCAAGGTAATTCAAATCATGGCAAAATTAAACATTTTCCTAAAACCTAGCTTAACACGCGCATGGACGGGGGTCTGAGCCACTTTCGCATTGACGGGGGCGGGTACCCGCCCCCTAAGATCTCGAGAACCACGGTAGGTAGCGAAAAGCAGTAAACGGCGTTGGGCTGCCCATCCACTTCTCCATCGAAAATATTTGTACCATTCTTTTTGTCTGGTCATATTTAAGGTCACAAGAGGTCAAAACATGCCGTCATAGGGATAACATGTAAATTCCGTTTTTCGGCCATTACATCTGAACAAGTAAAGATAGAGCAAAACGACTTCAACTGTATGAATCCTCTCAGCAAGTCGAATCGAATGATATATAATTTGACCTTGCTAGGTCAAATCAAGGATTTGACCTGACCTGACCTGACTGAGGTCAGGTCAGGGTCAAATTATATAAAATGCATATCATTAGAACTGCAAAGCCCAGGCGAGTCTAATGCAGCTAAAATAAATGCTCTATCACCATCCATTACTGAGTTATTCCGTAAAAACCATTTTTCCCATGTATTTCCAATGGAGAGGTCATGCCTCGTACCTGACCTTAGGTCATCGATATCAAAAATACCGGAACATATTTTAGAAAACTCGGTGGGGCCATTATGTGCTATGAGTTTCAATAGGATAAGTTCACCCAGCTCCGACTTATGCTATCTTAAACTTTTTTTAGGTCGGGTCACTTGACCTGTACTGGTGACCTGACCTGAGATGACCTAACCTTAAAATTTTCACAGAAGTTGTAAAAATGATGAGGGAAAAGGTATGCCAAGTACAGCGGCGCTACGCGCCGCCGTTTTTCTGCTATCTCCGAAAAACCTGAGGGGGGCGGGTACCCGCCCCCGTCAATGCGCGTGTTAAAGCTAGGCTTTCCAGGGTCCGAACCTACCCCACTTAATTTTGCCCGAACCATCCCCATACCACAGTTTTGGGGATGGTATGCTTCAACCACGGGACATTGGTTATGCGGGTGAAATAAAATCGTGTGCATGTTTCAGAATAGGATAGCGGCGTCACATGTAAAACTAGGGCTTAAAACATGGGGTCTGGGTTTTTTTAGATGCCTCAGCTTGAGATGAAAAATTACATGCAAAATCTTAAAAATAGAAATTTGCTATATCTCCTGAACTCGAAATCAAAGTTGAAGGTAATTTGGTGACAACTGATCACCGTCATGGCACGCATTTCCAGTAATAGGCTGGCTAAAATACATCTGACGGTTTTGGAGAAAATTGAGTTTCCCGAGCCATCCTGCCGTCTAAACCATACCCAACTCCCCTATAAGACGGCAAATGCCAGGTGTTCGTTTTCCCCATCATAGATAGCTCTGTTTAAACCACGATGCAAAAAGTTCCAGCACGTGATTTTGTTGTAGCTCTCATGGGCTGCAACAAGTGAGCAAACGGATCATCAATCACGCAATACCATCCCTGTTCAGGTCTTGAGTACCCATTTAAGTTTTCATGTTATTTTCGCATCAAAGATACTAGCCATGCACACCACTGTCTGACCTTGCTCCCGGCCCTCGATTTCAACCTCAGGATCACATGGTCCCCAATACCTCTCGTTCTGCCTGTTTGGTTTTTGCTTTAGCATAAACTATTTACATCGCTCCACAGAGCGTGTTCTTGGAAATTTGTTGGTTGTTTAAGAAACCAATCACAGTATCTTAACCCTCGCCCCGTGGGGGGTTGTTCGAGCACCCCCTCGAATTTTTCCGGCAGCGCGAAGCGCCACCGTACTCGGCACACGTTAACCTTGATCAATTCCTCCACTTAACCCAAAATTTTATGGTTGGGTCATCCTAGGTCAGGTCACCAGTACAGGTCAGGTGACATCACCTCCAAAAATGTTCAAGGTGGCATGAGTAAGAAATGGGTAAATATATTGGATTGAAACTTACACCACATAATGGCCCCACCGAGTGCTACAACAGGTATTCCGGGATTTTTCACATCGATGACCTGAGGTGAAGTACGGACCATGACCTCTCCATTGAAAATACTTGAGAAAACAGAAATTGGGCTGTATTTGTGTAGATACTGCTGAGAATACCTTCATATTCTCCAAATCGTAGTATCCTGGGCCGCTTTCTAGGTTCATGTTGCAATTTTTGACCTGTAACCTCTGAGAGGTCATCTGGGGCTATTTAAGCAGTTTTCAGACTTAGGTCAATAACTTTGTATGACATGATAATACAGCTTAAACTAGGTCGAAAAGTGACCTTGACCTGACCTGAGGTCAGGTCATTTTTGTGTTTTGACCTAGTATGATCATTTTATACATCATTCGATTCGCCGTGACGAGAGGAAGCGAATGATGCCTAAGAAAATGATTCTAACTCAACTCTGTCAGACGCTAGAGGCCAAAAACTGTACAAAAATCCCACTTTCTTTGACCTGTCATGACCTCTATATTGACCTGAGTCAAAAAGTGACCTATATATTTTCTTCATGAATTTGTATGAGCTATCCACCAGCGTTCACGTTTTTTCGCTATCCCGCATAGGGACCGAGTTCGAGGGGGAGGGTGTTCAAACATCCCCCCACCAGGGTGAATATGGCTGGGAGTTCCACCGGGGCGCGGGTGAAAGCTCCGCACTCAAGAATTTTCCATGTTTCCTGTTCCTTGGTGAACGGGCCGCTCCTTTGTTGTGCTCGGTGAGGTGATTGCGAAGCCATTTTTAAAGCCATTGGACTCCAGGTGTAGAAGTGAATGAAAAGATAATGTTGAGTTAATAAAAATGCAAGGAATTTTGAGCAGAAGTAAGTCGAACTCCCCGTTCTCTGAGTATTTTCCGTATCTAAAATAAACAACTTAAAAATATCAGTTCCAGTGAAAGACCCTGTATTTAGCGCAGACATATAGTTTCTACATTTGTTCACTCGTGTGAGGCCGCTGGTTCCGGTGTGCACTCCCAGCGAAAGGTCGTCCTTTGCTGGAACGAATGGGCAACGTCGTGAAAAGGGTGGCATGCAGGAAACGCGAGCGAGATTAGGATCAAAACAGCATCAGGTTTTCAGCTCCATGCTCCACAAACATGCGTTTTCTGTTGACCCAGTGCATTGTTAGGAGTCATCTTCTCACTATTCCGTCTTCGGCCTCGGTCACCCTCATCTTCTCGCCATTCCGTCTTCGGCCTCGGTCGCCCTCATCTCACTATTCTATCTTTGGCCTCGGCCACCCTCATCTTCTCGCTATTCCGTCTTCGGCCTCGGTCACCCTCATCTTCTCACTATTCCGTCTTCGGCCTCGGTCACCCTCATCTTCTCACTATTCCGTCTTCGGCCTCAGTCTTTCTCATCTTCTCACTATTCCGTCTTCGGCCTCGGCCACCCTCATCTTCTCACTATTCCGTATTCGGCCTCGGTCACCCTCATTTTCTCACTATTCCTTCTTCGGCCTCGGCCACCCTCATCTTCTCACTATTCCGTCTTTGGCCTCGGTCACCCTCATCTTCTCACTATTCCGTCTTCGGCCTCGGTCACCGTCTCCATTCTTTGTGGAAGCCGTTGCTGGGATGCTCCGATGACTCAGGGCTTCATTCGTGTTGTTGGTAAGCTTATTGAACAAAAATCTCAAACATCACTCGACGCATGATAGCTCAGCGGATTCAGGTTTGGGAGCTAGAAGGCTAGAAGTTTAGCCTCACCACGTCTGAGGTGGTCTCGCACCAGTCATTGCTTTTTGTGGCGGTGTGGACCGACTTGCTGGAGCATGTATACGAGCATCTTTAGCTTCTCAGTCGGTCCCAGGATTCGCTGCTTTCCTATGCAACGCGAGTCACACCTTGGCGTTCCTCAGGTTTAGGTCGCTGGCGGAATTCTGGTAACCTCCTCGCGTTGGAGACCACCAGGTGTCGTTTGCTCGCGGGTGATGTCATTAGTTTCCTCGCGTCATTCTTAAGCAGCGAGGACGTCATGATACTCCTTTTTAATTTTGGGACATGATACCTACTCATTCTGTATTTTGAGACATTTTCAAGAACGTCACGATCTCTTCTGGGGTGTTTTTGCGCTGGAGGACTCACGTACCACCACCTTTCTTCCGTATTCTAACCCCCTAATTACATTTTTGACGCGAAACAAGAGACTGTGCATTTGAGGCTTTCTCAGCAAAATAGGTCCTACCATAGTTTTCCTTTAGTGAAAGCAGCGTACCAAGGAAGAGGCTATCAAATATTATGTGCATTTCGCTCGCGCTCCGAGGTATATGAATCTTGATCAAGAGGGGTGTGCCATTTTCTAACCATAATTTGACATGTTCAGCTATTAACACTGTCGTTTCGTCTCTGCTGCTCCCAGCTGGTTGGCCGACTACGTGATCGACAACTTCACGGCGCTGAGCGCGCGCGTGACGGCGGACGTGGCGGAGCGGGCGGCTGAGCTGGAGCGACAGGTGCGTGCTCGGCAGGAGCGCGTCAGGAGGAGCCGCGAAGCCGCTGCCGCCGTGGCTGCAGCCGCTGCCGCCGAGCAGGTCAGTACCTGAGGCTGGACACGCCCGTCCCCGGCACTTTTCAACTGTTTTCTTTGGATGTTGCCCACTTTTTTGCGCAGGTGATGTTAGATGGTAGTTAGTACGCATTCTCAAATGTAACTAACAAGTGATCTCGGCAGGCTTCGGAGCAGACTATCATCCGCTCATCGCCAGCGCCTCAGGACGTGGTGAACGGCGGGATCTCGGGGCGGTCGGCGGAGCGCGTTCAGTCTCCTGACGTGGCGGCAGCCTCTCCAGCTACCGCTCCACAACACCAGGCCTCGCCTGCGCTGCCTGACGCTGTCTCCGCCGCCGCCTCGCCTGAAGAGGAGCCGGCGACGCAAGCCGACTCACCTGATACTCCTCTCAACCCGGAGCTGGAGGCCCAGATTCAGGAGGTGTTCACCCGCACTGAGATGGGCCGTTTGGTGCGCGACGGAGAGCGTGCCCACGCGGACCTCGACCGGGACGGTGACTGCGTCCGAGAGGGCGCAGCGCTCGGCGAGTCCCTCTCTACGGGGCAGCAGCTCAAAAACCTCACTCCAGGCGTAGTGAGGGACACACTGGACTCGGTGACCCCGGATCAGGGAGTCGTCAACAGTGAGCGCCGGGGGACCGGTCGGGGCAGCGGCATGGTCCGGAGGTCACGGCCTCCGACGATGGCGCTGGTGACGAGGCTGACCGCTCCACACTGCGGCCGGCGGAACCGGTGTACGCCAATGGAGCACCGCCCGGCGCGCAGGTCAGTCCGCCGCAAGAATGGGCATGGAGGGGCAGGACACTGCTTATAGCGAGAGCCATCTGCAGCTTGTGTGTCACTGAGAGCCAAATCTTACACAGGCTCAGAAGGGGACTGCGGTGGTGCAGGTGAGGTGAGGTGGTGCTGAGCTTGTTGAATTTTGGTATCATGTTATAACTGCCCATAGACGAGCTGTACCCATCTCCGTCTCCAGATGTCGGAGTGGTCGGAGCCCGAGCAGGATTCCGGACAGGGGAGCGCCAAAGGAGAGCGTCTGCGAGCGGCGGGGCTCCTCCTGCTCTCAGCTGTCCAACGGTGAGACGTCTCTCTTTCTCAAAAGACGTCCGGCGCCGGGCCGGTCCGTCTTCTGGTCCGCGCTGCCAGTGCAGTCCGGTACAGCGTGGCTTACAGATGCGGACCCAGTCCGCTCAGGTCAGTACCGGCGGTGGCAGCACATCGAGAACACACCACTGCAGCACGTTGAGGACACGGACGAATCAGGGCTGGACGCGAAACACCTGCCTCCCACTTACTCTAGACTGGCACTGCGTGGTGAAGCCAGGGGGCGTTCTGCCCTCAGTCGCATCCCCAAGACACGCTGTGACTCCCCATACAACCACGCGCGCCCGTTCGGCACCCAGAGCACCCCTGACGGCCGTCTGTCAGATGTGAACAGCTTCTTCTAATTAGTGACTGTCTGGATTTTTATTGTCAGTTAATAATTTTATTGATTTTAAAGAGTCGCTTGTCAGAAGCACTTGACGGAAGCATATAATGATCTTTAAGACCGCTGGTATTATAAAATTCCTACTGGTCCCGTCCTCGTCTATCAGAGGTCTATCAAAGGTCTGTCAGAAGTGCTTGAGGAAAGGATGTGGCGCTTTCTAAAGCTGTCTTTATTTGGCAGTATCCGGTCTCGTCGTCGTCTGAAGTCGTCGCAGTCCAGCGTTGGTGAATGTTCTGAGAATCGATACCGGGGACATGCCACTTGAGACTGGGACTTCAGACATGCAACTAGGGAAAGAGATAAACCCAGGCGAAACCCGACCGGTTTTGGTTTTTTTTCTAGATTGGCGCGATATACCGAAGTCTCTGAAGTGCCCTAAAGCCCCTTAACACCCCTAATACCCCACTGCTAATTTCTTACTATTTTTTAAACTTTTGGTTGGATTTGTTGGATTTATTTTTATTTATTTGCTTACTTTCCCAGGAGGGGAAAGGACCATCTTTTCGAAATTGTGGAGGATTACTTAGGCAATATAGGCCTGAAAATCAGGAAATCACATATTGTCTCCACCTTCAAGCTTGTAATTACGAAGCGGAGCTGAGCTGGCTGCGTGCGGCATGTGTCAGGCTGCAAAAGTCATGTCATTTGTTACCATTTATCACGTGAAATGTGTTGCCAGATGAAAAGGGATTT